>CM076067.1:2820000-3420000 GCA_038088235.1 Zacco platypus
CACTTTAGTTGAAAGATGAAGCAACCAACTGTATTGGATCTGACAGCAGTTGCATCACTAATCGTGAGTGAATGATTTCATAATGCTTAAATGACATTTTTATATGGATGATGTAACACTTACGTGCAATAGCGAGTAGGCGTTGATACTCTTTTCTGTGCAATGATGTTAGCCAATCATAACAGTGGCCATTTGTTAACAAGCCTTAAAGGAGCCACGCCTTAAAAACGTATCATTTCAGACGGAGGCTCAGAATGAAGGTTGAAAATAAGTGATTACAAATACTTTTTTTTTGCAAAATTTAAGTTATCCTAAAGAAACATATTAAAATAATTACAAAAAAAACATGTCATGACCCCTTTTTTTAACTAAATTTTTTTTTTTAAGTTTTTTGTTTGTTTGTTAATAAAGTAGTTTACCATAATAGCACTCTAAAACCAGCACATGATGATGATGATGATGATGATGATAATGATGATGATGATGGTGGGGGTAGCAGAATTTTAATGTCAGTTCAAACCACCAAACATGGAAGTTCTGCTTCTGCTTTATGAGATGAACTGCGGTCACATTCCGACACGAGCCGTGGAGAAGAACAGAAGTGACACATGCTGAGATACATCAAAATATCAGAGCGGTGTTTCTTCTCCAGAACAGTTTGTTTACTCTTGGCTCTAAATCTTCCTGTGTCTCATTGTCATACAGATTTGTGAGGTGTGAGGGTTATATTAGCACAGATATCTGCAACTCTTAAATTAAACTTGATTTGCACTAAATGATCAGATTTCCAGTGATTTTAATCAGCAAAGTCACAGTGAACAGGAAAATAATACAGTGTGGACAAGAAAATTCTGATATTCAACTTATTTGAACATCTATTTCTTCTATTCTGTTTCCCTCATATATATTTTTGATGAAATCCGATGGTTCAGTGAGTCTCTAGTGACAGCAAGATAATGAACACTTTCAATGTCCAGAAAGATACTAAAACATATTTAAAACAGGTCATGTGACTACAGTGGATCAACATTAATATTATGAAGTGACGAGAATACTTTTTGTGTGCCAAAAAAAACCTCAACAAATCTTGAAAATCTTTATTTTCGAATCAGTGACTCGGTTCGAACTGCCAAAATCACGTGAACTATTGAAATTGCGAATCACTTATGATGTAACAAATGATGTCACTGAAATCACGTGACTTTGGTGCTCCGAATCACTGATTCGACACAAAAGATTTGTAAAGCTTCATGAATCAGTGTTTTGAAATCGTCCATCACTAGATTTTGTTGAAAAGTCGTTATTTTGTTTTTTTGGCGCACAAAAAGTATTCCTGTCACTTTATAATATTAAGGTTGAACCACTGTAGTCACATGACCTGTTTTAAATATGTTTTAGTGTCTTTCTGGACATTGAAAGTGTTCATTATCTTGCTGTCAGTAGAGACTCACTGAACTATCGGATTTCATCAAAAATATCTTCATTTGTGTTCTGAAGATGAACGAAGGTCTTACGGGTGTGGAACGACATGAGGGAGAGGAATTAATGACTGAATTTTCATTTTTTCAGCTTCTTTACTTTTTCAGTGTTTTTTAGTCAGGCAATGCAGTGGTGAAACCATGGTAAAAGTAAAAGCTACAGTTAACTGGTAACACTTCATTTAAATTCAATTATATAATATAATACCCTTCATAAGTTTGGGTTTGGTATCTATTTTTTTATTTTTTTAAGAAGTCTTCTCTCCATGGCTGCATTTATTGCATGAACAATACAGTAAATAATGATATCAATAATGAAATATAATTGCAATTTAAAATAACTTTTAACTAATCTTAATATGCTTTAAAATGTATTTTACTCCTGTGATGGCAAAGCTGAATTTTCAGTATTATTACTAGAAAAGTTTTGTAACACACATATATATACACATTATATATATATATATATATATATATATATATATATATATATATATATATATATATATTAAAACCATGGAGAAACTTAACTCCTTAACTTTGTGAAGCTCATTTGTAATTTAAAGTAAGAGGAGTGAGTTTGACCGTGTTCCCAGGTTTAATGGACCATGCCTGTCTAAAGGAGAAGCCCAGTGGAGGGGCATACCTGCTTTATTAAATGTAAATAAGCCTTTGTGAAAGGTTGATGTCATTTGAGGAATGTCTGCTCCCTTCCTAGGAATTACGGGATACGGGCAAGCTCACATATTTGACCAATTAAACCTGTCTGAACTTTGATGTTTGTATAACTGTGATGTCGGCATGCCATTTCCTTCTTCTGGCAAAGACAGCCGTGTGGGTCAGATCAAGAAAGAAGCTCCTCACGAATACAATAAACTGAAGAAGATGAGCGAGGCTGCTGTGCGAGTCTGTGGGGGGGTTAGAAGAACATTGTGATCTCTGAGATGGAGAAGATTTTGAAAGGGTCCGGCAAAATTAAAGTTTAGAAGGGACGACAGTGACGCGGTCCTTACAGTTTACGCTGCCCATCTGACTTCTATCTACAGAAGAGGAGACTGCTTTCTGCTCATGAAGGCAGTTAGCGTTACCCATAATGCACAGGGTATGAAACGTAAAACGAAATCATCTTAATCTATATTTTATGTTTAAATAATTTTGATTTAATATGCCTTTTTGGCTTAAAAGTGAAGTGTGTAATTTCTACTTTCAGCTCAAGCTGACCTCTTTTCACACACATTTTGCTTGTTTTTTTCCCCTGTCCACTGGAAATACACTACCGTATGTTACTTGAGCATCAAATAATCATATTACAATGATTTCTTTAGGATCATGTGACACTGAAGACTGGAGTAACGATGCTGAAAATTCAGCTTTGATCACAGCAATAAATTACACTTTAAAAAATATTCAAATTGTAATAATATTTCACAATAGTACTATTTTTACTGTATTTTTGATCAAATAAATGCAACCTTGGTGAGCATAAGAGACTTGCTGACCCTAACATTTTTAAAGGTACAATATACAATTTCTTATAAAACGGTTAGTTTCTGTCCTTGATTCTGATTGGTCAATAGCTGTGTTTTATTTACAGTAAAACGCGGCTATGACCGCTTCACGGTTCTGTGTATCACTACACAACACCCTTAGCAACATAAACTGTATGTTCTTAGTTGATATTGTTCATTGAAGCTCACTGTATTATGTAGAAGAGTATCGTGAGAAAGAGATGGAGTGAGCGAGTTTATTACCTGCATTCAGATTTAGCGTTTTCCTTCAGATCATTCCTATGTTCATAATAAAAATCTGTTTAAATGTCCGCTAAATATCTTGTCCTTTTAACAGTTAATGGGTTTTCCCCTGACTGACAGCTCTAGTCTTTGCCGCCATCTAATGGCGTAATAATGTAACTTCTGTTGCTGTTCACAGTCAGGGACTATTTTTTCCGGCGGAAGGAAGGCATTTACTGATTTTACTTCAAGAAAGTAGCAATGATACATATTTTTGGCTTTAATATTTGTATTGTATGGTAACCGTTTTATAAAAGTAATAAGGTACTCGAGGCTAGTAAGGCTAGCTAGTAATATTCCGCCTAACAACACCCTTCAGCCGTGACTTATTCACGATACAGCTCGGCCTCTCGTACATTATTGCTTACCTATATTTTTAGGATCAACATGCACTGTACCTCATAGCATTATTTTTATTCACGACAAATTAACGAAATCCTCGGAAGTTAACAATCATTCACATTTGAAATCGACAAATAGATTTTTTCTTTTTTTGCATGAACTATTCCTTTAAATACAGTGTTTGATCTGACTAACGTCTATACTAATATTTAAAATGAATACAGACACTGTGGCACATCTGTACACTAATAATGTGGTAAAATGTTTGCCACAGTTTTGAAACAGTGATGAATGGCTGAAACTAAATCAGTAAGCAGTGTGGCCTTCAACAAATCCAAACCAACACAAACACACATTCACACACAGAAGATCGAGCACATAACACTACATGGGAGTTCATCATTGAGAAAGAAACCAGAAACTCCCTGAAGACTTCTTGGCCAGAGTTTAGTCACATCACTGTCTTTGGGTGGGATGAAGTGTGTTGTCTGTGCTCTGTGGTGATAGATTTCAGATGAGTATCGACTGAGTCAGTGTGCACTCTTTCACTCTAACGCGGTTTGCAACACATTAGCGGTAAGTACTGTGTGTTCAGGCTCGACTCAACCAGTATCATGTGTCAGAAACTGACGCAACAAACACAGACCGTGAGAGCAATATTTCAATCCAATTAGAAATGAATTACCACGATGGCAGAGTTTCGGCGGGAGCCAATGGGAGTAGTTGGCAGGGAGTTGAGGGAGGAGCCAGCGTTGAACTCCTCTGAGCTGAGGTTGTCCGAACCGTCACTCAAACCGCTGCTGATGGAGCTGCTTTCATCCCAACTGCAAAGAAAACATAAGAAATGCCATCACTGTACTGATCCAGGTCATAATTAGGTCGTGGTGAATTATTAATGTTGTATGCAAAGCGGTTAAATGAATAATTAATTGAAACATATATAGGAAAACATGTTTTTTTTTCTTGATCTTTTAGAAGAAATGCTATGTAGTACATTGACCTACTCTAACACAACCCTCGCCAGTCCATCCAAAATATTTATGAAAACTAAAGTGCAAAAACAGGTCCTTCAGAAATCATTATGATAATTACAGACTCCACAATCATGTGCATATTCCCATGGCTGTGCACGTTTACATATCATTAAGTATTTTGTATTTCACTATTTAGTATTCAGCAGCTCTGCCTGCCATGTGAACTACGCCACAATACGCATGTCAGCCAATCATAACAGAGGTCATTTACATAGAGGTCTTAAAGTGAGGAAAACAGACAGGATGATTTTAAGATCAAACAGAGGGTGGAAAATGGTCATGGAATATAAATCTTGTTGTGATATTAACTAATATTATTATATGTTAATATTAACTACCCTTATTAGTGGCCTTCAGGGAAAAATAATAATGTGAATAAGAATGGTATTAAAGGGTTAGTTCACCCAAAAATGAAAATTCTGTCATTAATTCCCCTCCCTCATGTCGTTCTACACCCAAAAGACCTTCGTTCATCTTCAGAACACAAATGAAGATATATTTGATCAAATCCGAGCGCTTACACAGACACACATGGAAGCGTTTGAAAGCAGGCATCTATCAGTGGATCCTTTAGGAATCAGTGAAGAGCATCAAAAATGTCTATTTACAACATGTTTTTGAAGCGTTGATCATTGTAGCCAATCAAAGACATATCTGTTCAGCGTATGAACACAGAGGCCAATCAGAGGTGCAATCAGAGGGAGAAATGCTGGCATAGTCGCATTTTAGTATCGACTTGATACCAAAATCGGTACTTTTGACTACCGTACTCTGGATGTTTTTTATACTTTCAGTGTATTTCAATCAGAATCTCATTAAAAAATTCACAAGCATATCTGTTTTTGTCTGGTCCTGGTGTATCAGGAAGCAAATGCTCCAGAATGGAAGGTACCTTTGAGATAAGTACGCATCATGCCGCACAGGACCTGATAAACCCTGAGAAAGTGATAAGGCCATCCTCACATCACTGAGCATATATGCTGAAAAAAGACAGCTGAAGCCTGCGCAATCAGAAGCAGCAACTGATAAGCTTGTTGTGTCACAAAGGAACCTGACCGGTTCCTACAAGATACAGTTTGTGTTATGTAACTGTTGCCTTTATATCAGAGCGAAACACACATTCACTGGGGCTTCTCATCTTTGTGAGTCTGTCTGCTCAGCTGAGGAGAGCTATGAAATGAAAAAGCTGACTTTGGGATGATGTTCCTCAAGGAAACTGACTGATTCCCTTGCGCGTTTTGAAATTTATGTAAAGTCATGTGGCCCCATCAAAGTGTTTAAGATTGTTTAATGCAACTATATTACTGCATGCATTTGAAAAAAAAGTTAATATTATCTCTTAAAAATCTGAATACGAAAAACAGAAAGCAAAAAAGTAAAGCAAACCAAAACCAAGCAGAGTGAAACAAAAAAAACAAAGCAAAACACAAAGCAAAGTGCAAAACAAAAACCAAGCAAAGCAAACAAAAACATAAAACAAAAGAAAAACAAAACATAAACGAAGCAAAACACAAAGAAAAGCGCAAAACAAAACCAAGCAAAGCAAACAAAAGAAAAACAAAACAAAAACGAAACAAAACACAAAGCAAAGCGCAAAACAAAAACCAAGCAAAGCAAACAAAAACACAAAACAAAAGAAAAACAAAACAAAAACGAAACAAAACACAAAGCAAAGCGCAAAACAAAAACCAAGCAAAGCAAACAAAAACATAAAACAAAAGAAAATCAAAACAAAAACGAAACAAAACACAAAGCAAAGCGCAAAACAAAAACCAAGCAAAGCAAAAAAAACACAAAACAAAAGAAAAACAAAACAAAAAACTAAATAAAATAACAACTGAAAGCTGAAGTTAAACAAAAAGTTCAGTTCTATTAACAATGGCTTTCAGATGTCATAATGGCCTTTGAACCTCATCCACAAAACACAATACAGCTTCCACACTTTCCCTCCATTTCCACCTCCAGTCTCCATTTTCCAGATGCTTTAAATTCCTCAGATGTCCCGGTGACACCTAAACACTGGATTAAGTAGCGGCATATTGTGAGGGGTCTGTCATTATAAGATATCTAAGCGCGTTCAGCTGTTTTTTGAGACGGCCAGCCCTGAGGTGAAACACTGACGGCCTCTTTATGAGCGATAATGATCAGGGTTCAGGTTTCAAGGCTGTGTGGAACACCTCAAGCGTCAAGCTCTGTGATTACGCTCAAAATCGTCATCTCCAGTCAAGGTTTTAAAGGATGAACTGGATGTCTCGTGTTTTACCTCAACAGCTGGGAATATTTGTGAGATGCGACGTCTCATTTGGCAGCTGTTTTTTTTGCTTTGATGCATTGCAAGCCATATGATCAACTTAAAACACTACAGCGTTCTGCCAACCTGTGAACTCGACAGCTATGATGTATGAATCACAGGGAACATCTCATCTGTATGATCTAGATTTATTTTACGAAAGTGTCACTTTAAAAGTGAAATACGGCAACGAGAGCCTCCCTGCAGAATCTCTGCCGCAGGTGAAGTGGAAAAGGAGGGCGACGAGACCTTGAAAACCTACAGCTTACCTACAGCATCCCACAGACACAGGGCTCTCTTCAAAGGCATACCAAAGACACCATGCGGTTTTCGATAAACCCAGACTAAAATTGTGTGTTTGATGTTGTTCTGTGAAAGGGGAAAATGCAGATAAGCACAGCAACCTTTTGGAGATGCTGCGGACCCCTGGCCAGCCCTGTTCACAGAGTCAGTGGCCGAGAATTTAGGGATTTTTTTTTAAAACCAGATGGACTTCATAAGGCTTTAGTTCTGGTAAAAAGCTAATGAGTGGCTTAAACAGCACTGATAACGCGACATACTGTCACTTAACATTACGTGCCCTCAGATTAAAGGATTATAAAAAGGCTAATGGAAGTACAGGATTCATATTCAGCTTTAAAGTCAACATGAAACTGCGTTCACAACCAATTCTACTTCCTACTTCTGAGTGAAACAGACAAATGTGAAACTTCCCTTTGTAAAAATATGCCTAGATGAAATTTTATTTTTTTAAAAGTTCATTTTTATCATCATAGTGAGATATATAGTGATATAGTAACAAGAAATTTTTAGCGCGAAAGTGTAATGGACATGTTGCAGGCTGGATTCAAATCTAGATTACCTGCATGGGCGCCAAAGCCAAACATGTCTAAGCACAAGCTTACTGCTGCACTACAGCTCTGACTTTAAGTGTAACATCATTTTAGCCCTCCGAAATCAACATAAACTTCAACATCTAGCAAATAAATCCAAACTGCATTCCATTTTAAACAAAAACAGGTAGAAATGCGCAAATGCAATCGTTCACAAGGCTAAATAAAAACAAAAAGACAGTGAAATAGACAGACACCGCTGAGCTAATTACATTAGTGCTGTTAGAGCTGTCTTTCTCCAGCTGAAGCACACTCCTTTATCTGTCCTCCCTCCCTAGAACTGGGCTCTCAAAAAACACAATAACATTGTGTCAAGGCTGCACCGTAATTGCAGAGACCTCGAGGCCCGCCAGCTAGAAAAAAAAGAAGAAGAGTGATTTGAAGATAAGTGTCCTCCTACCCATCCGTTCCACCCTTAACCAAACATTAACTTTAATTGCATGGATGCAAGGCAAGCAGATAACAGCAATAGTGTGTTTCTAAAGAAGGCATCCAAGTGCTATTTGTGGCTTTTAGGGTAGTAAGAATGAGTTTTCTCATGGCATCTGTTCACACTTACATCAAACACAAAAAGTACATATGGACGACACAAACGGACAACAATGAACAGTCTATACTTGGTGTTTTTTATGTGGTGTTCCTCAGGTGTATGTCTTGGGTCCTCAAATATTGTCAAATAACACAGCATTTAAAGCCAGGAAGTGTTTGTTAAACCCAAATATGTATAGATTTGGCTTAAAAATAATAGTATAAAAATAATTACACATAAACAGTAACCTGGTTTACCAGGTGGTGTAACAAATATAATATATTCAATATTATCTATGTTTTGTCTATATAAAATTAACTAATATTGTAAATCTCACTGTGCACTTTTTTTCTATTTCAGAGTAAAAAAAAATTACATAGATGTCAAGATGATGATATATATATATATATATATATATATATATATATATATATATATATATATATATATAATAAAATTTTACTAAAAGGCTGAAAAAAAATATAGTCCAGCCCTGCTTTTGACTCCACATTTCTACTAGACAGCAACTGATTATGTCGCCAGTAGCATATGGCCTTTATCCTCAACATGTACAGAAGCATATATCAATTTCCTACATGGTCTGCATAATTTGTGCTTTGCCCATCCCAATTTGCCCAGCTTAGCAAAATACTGGAATGCCAAATGACAGGTGGCAGATCCTCTTTCATCAACGCCAACTGGTCACACAGAATCCACAGAGGGAGTGATGGCTAAGAGCGAAAACGACACGCGTGTCCAACGCTTAAAACTACCATATAAACCATGCTCTTTATCAATCATTTGGACTCACACAAACCAAGAGGACACAAGGCGTACTGATGACACATGAAAATGTGTTCAAGTAGATTTGAAAATGATCATGAAACGCACCATTGTTGAAGCAATGCTACAGTTGTCCCCTCAGGCGAGAACAAAGGCATGGTTAAAGCCAACATATAGCTACTGCCAAACTTGGCTCAGGTGTACTGTAGACCTGGCTCCTCATCGATAATTTTTTTTTTTATTATTATTAAGATAGCAATCTGTATAGTAGATTGTGTGTAATATAAGTACACTATTTGCAACACTTTGATGTGGTTTATAAATAAATTGGTAGTTGTCATTTTATTGAAAATTGATGTCCTGCCATAACATGTTATATTCCATTTCAAAATATTTTACACCTAAATTTATTCATTCTTTTATAATTACTATTATTATGCATGCTGCTTTTGTGATCTCATATTTGACAGCCATTAATTAGAATATTAATACTTTAAAAAAAATGTACTTGTTGGAATCCAGAGCTGATTAAAATGGGCTAGTAAAGGTAAAAACATAGGTCTAATATTAAAAATATTACAAAATGTTAACCTAAATTCAAGATTTGCTAACAAAAAAATAGTAATATAAAATACATATTTAAAAAACAAAACAATTTTTATAAATATAGGCAGTATATGTCAACAACCCAAACAATAATGTGCTTTTTCCTCCCTGATGCCAAGGCTGCTATCAGTCACCTGTGTCTTTGTTCATAATTTCCCTGCATTATCCCACTTATTTCAGCCCTCATTAAGGTGATTTTGAATTTAATAAGCATTCGGATTATCATTTGTCTCTGCTGTAGCAGGTACATTTTATGTGTGTGTGAAGAGTGGGCGGAGAAATGGCTGCGACTGGTGGCACAGATGGTCTACAATACGGGGTGTAGGACCACCTAACCGGGCTAAGCTTTGGAGAACAGATTGGCCTGACAACGCTGGACCAAGACAGCTTATCAAATGCATGCTGCTTATGAAACATGCATGCATTATAATTTAGTTTTGACAACATCGATAACGCTTCTTCAACATGTTAAATTGCTGGATGTGCGGATGACCTTTAAATGACACGGACACCTTCTCCATGTTCTTCTGTATGTTAAACATATGGAGACAGGTCACAGAGGGTCTCTGTCTGCCAAAAGCTGTTCATGGCCCAACAGTGTTACACTGAGTGCTATTCTCACCGGGACCAGTCATTTATCTGATCGGCCAGCTTTTCATGTGAAAACAGAAATGTATTTCCTCCCTGACATATTTCCATTGCATGTATTAAAATGAAAAACAACACAGCTTCACGAGTCTACCAAAGCAAATAAGCCTGTACAAAAGGGATTAGTGAGGATTATATATCAAGTTAGAGCAACTTCCCAATAATGACACTATATTCCATCTGTCCAGATTAGGGCAGATGTGTAGAAGTTTTGAGAGGTGCTTGAACCGTCTGAAAGAGGCGGGAGTTAATTTAGTTAACTACAGATAATCTTTCGGGCGGATGCAGTGCGAGATATCTTCTCTGAGATTTTTTTGATGGCAAAAACACATATTTTTTAACTCAACTAGACACTGCATTGTCTAGATGAATAGCCAACAGATGAACAAGCTTATTTTATTACTGAAACTACTAAAACGGATAAATGCATTCATCCCCTTTAAAGAATCATTATTTAAAAAATTACACTGCTTTTTCAAAGTTTGGGGTTGGTAAAAAAAAATTCCTATCTATATCACAATGGCATGTATTAGATAGAAAATACAGTAAAAACAGTAATTTTGTGAAATATTGTTAGAATTTAAGGCGGCATCCAGGTGCTATTTGTGGGTTTTCGGGTAGTAAGAATGAGTTTTCTCATGGCATCTGTTCACACATATATCAAACACAAAAAGTACATATGGACGACACAAACGGACAACAATGAACAGTCTATACTTGGTGTTTTTTATGTGGTGTTCCTCAGGTGTATGTCTTGGGTCCTCAAATATTTTCAAATAACACAGCATTTAAAGCCAGGAAGTGTTTGTTAAACCCAAATATGTATAGATTTGGTTTAAAAATAATAGTATAATAATAATTACACATAAACAGTAACCTGGTTTACCAGGTGGTGTAACAAATATAATATATGCAATATGATGTTTTGTCTATATAAATTTAACTAACATTGCAAATCTGTATGTGTACTTTTTTCTATTTCAGAGTAAAAAATATACATAGATCTCAAGATATGTATCAAATTTTACTAAAGGGTTAAAAAAAATAGTCTTTTGACTCCACATTTCAACTAGACAGAAACTAAATCCTAACATATACATAAACTAATCCTCAACATATACAGAAGCATATATCAATTTCCTACAATGTCTGCATAATTCATGTTTTGCCCATCCAAATTTGCCCAGCTTAGCAAAATACAATTTTATTTTTTTTTATTTTGAATCTCTATTAAAAGAATTTAAAGAATCACTATTAAAAAAATACACTACTGTTTCAAAGTTTGTGGTTGGTACAAAGCTATTTATTAAATAGAAAATACAGTAAAAACAGTAATTTTGGAAAATATTATTAGGAATAAATTACATTTTACAATAAATTCAAATAGAAAGCAGTTATTTAAAATCTAATAATACTCCTGTGATCAAAGCTGAATTTTCAGCATCATTACTCCAGTCTTCAGTGTCACATGATCCTTCAGAAATCATTCTAATATGATGATTTGATGCTCAAGAAACATTTCTGATTATTATTAAAGATGAAAACAGTTGTGCTGCTTCATATTTATGTGGATTTTTTTTTGTCAGGATTGTTTGATTAATAGAAAGTTCAAAAGAAAAGCATTTATATGAAACTGACCCCTATTCCTCACTTGGAAGTCGCTTTGGAAAAAAAGCGTCTGCTAAATGATTAAATTTAAATGTAAATGTAAAATATTTGAACACTAGTGTATACATCAAGCTAATTCTTATTTAATGTTGTAAAAATGTAATTTTTTCTACATTTTGAAGAAATCCTTAAGGAAACAATCCCTTATTTTCATTTTCAAATGTAAATGAACTCACACGTCAATATTACTGTCTAGTTGGTTGTTGGATGACAAGTTGACCATCCTTATTCTTAAAAGGTATTATTTTTGACTTCATCCATGTAATATAATTTGTATACAGAACAATAACCAGCATGACGCTGAGCTTTTCTGTAACACAAACTGAGTGAACTGGACATTTTGGCTATGCATCTTCTCACTGGATTTCCTGTAGGCCCCTACAGACTGTCCGTTTCATTACTCACAGTCTCCTGAACTCTGTAAAGCTGATGACAAAGTCTGCGAACCCAAATCATGTGAACCAGACTCGAAGGTATTAAGCAACAGTTTGTACAGCGGAGAAGGCCAGGGAAAGTCAAAATATTGAGCAAGCTGGACTCCGGAGACTCAATCCAGATTTATGGTCTGTAAGTAATTCATTAATGCTGTTCTGAAGCACGATCCCATCTGTAATCATTTCCTGCTTCTCTGTCTATAACACAAAAAAAGTGTTTCAGTTTGTCACTTAAGGGCTACCAAGATTAAGACTTGTTTTGATCCACAATTAATTGCTGATTGGGATTTTAGTGGCCATTTTCCCAGGCACAGATTAAGCTTAATGAAACCGCTCAGAGGGGATTCTCCATTTAAAATCCCGAGTGGTTTTGGACTAGGCTTAATCTGGGTCTTACGAACAAAACTAAGCTATTCGTGTGGACTCTTTTCCACTGTATAATTACTTAAGAATCAAGGCCATTCCTTAGATTTGAGCATACTAACATTTTATTATTTCTCTTTTACTGAGGATCTATTAAAAATGTGATACTGATATGAATATAATAGTTTAGGGGTCGATCAATATGGATTTTTAAATGGCTGATGCTTATGCCGATATTGCCACAGCAAGGGGGCAAAATGATGCCCAACATTTTAAAGAGGCCCTTTTACAAAGTCTTGATTTTGCTATTAGAATAGGTTCCATGCTTGAATTAATGTTTCATTTATTTCGACAGCTTCCCAGTCTGTCAGAAACTCTCGGTTTAGTTATGGTCTCTATGAAGCCCCTCCTTCCGAAAAGCACAATGTGCTCTGATTGGTCAGCTGAAGCAGTGTGTTATGATTGGTCAACCGTTTCGAGCGTGTTTTGTCCCTAACCATAACTGTGAGTTTCAACACCACTAACTCAACCAGGCCCCGCCCCTTAACTTTGCATATATGGGAATTATTTTTAAAAAAAGGAATATTGTGACGTGTGCTTCCAGAAGAAATCTCAAGACTGGGTGTTCCAGAGAATTCAGAAACAGTGTTTACTGATATAGAGAATAACTCCCTTTTGAGTGCTTTGTAACTTTGCAGGCCTGTTCATACTCAAACAGCAACATTATACAGAAAGTTGAACATGTAAAAAGCATAACAAGTTCACTTTAACAATAGCAAATGTGACTATCAAGGGTAAAAACTGAGAAGAGTAGCAGTTCCACAACCTGAAGGACATCTCAAACATTTACATTTATTCATTTGGCAGACAATTTTATCCAAAGCGACTTGCAAGGGGAGCAATTAGGGGTTTCGTGCCTTGCTCAAGGTCATGGTATCCAATCCCCACCGGCATGGGAATCGAACCAGCAACCTTCAGGTTACAAGCCCGACTCCCTCACCATTAGGCCACGACTACAACCAATGAGCTCCATCACAAGTATTACATGTTCTCGAGTTTCCCATGGCTCCCCTCCAGTGTTGTCGGTTGATTTAACGGACATACTCCCGTTTGAATCCAGGATGCTGAGGGAAATGTTTTGGTTTGAAAGAGGGGGACTGGCAAAGGGGAAGACAGAGAGGTAGAGTGAATGAAGCGCGCTCCTCCCAGACCCCGGCCTAACTCGTAGCAGCTGTGGCCACTGTTAAACCCAGCGTGGCCTCTTCCTCCTCCTCCTTCCAGCTGCTGAAGACCAACTGCACGCTCTCCACCATAACAATACGCAGGCATGGATTCAAAAACTAATCCCTCTGCAGCTCAGCACGGGTGCGGAGACACGAGGAACCAGTGCTGCTGAGGTTAACAAGAATTCTGAGCAGCAACGGTCTAAAAACTCTACTGGCTTATTTAAATAAAAATCATTTGAGTGTTTTCCAGCGGTTATTGGAATCTTGTGATTTAACATTTGCCAAGTTGCTCATTTTCATCAGTGCCAAATGCATGGAAATGGCACATTCTTGACCAGCGAAATAGAGTTTTGTCAATCAATACTTGTTAGTTTGAGATTTTCCATTAAAATTCACCAACCAGTATGGGTTTATAAGAGCGGATTGGCTGAAGTAATGCGGATATGAACGTAATACAACGGCAAAATGAGATATACATAAAATAGCTGAAATTAAATAGCATTTTATACTATTTTTACCCAAATTCATTTAGTTTATTGGACAAGACAATCTTGATAATCTCAAAATGGCCAAATATCAACCGATTAATTGACCCTTCGCCGGGAGTTTGATTGACAGGTGATCTAACCAATCAGAACCCCGAATCCGCTATTTTGTCCGTCAAAGCAGTCAGGGGAGTTAGTAGATTAACGTTGGTGAACTTGAATCACGTCTTTCCGCTCTTGAAACAACATTCCTTCTGATGTTCATTCATGTTTATTTGATGCTATAAATGAACTAGTATGAAGAGATGATCGGTTCACGAGGAGCTACAGCGATCTGTCACCACACATTAAACACACACTAGATGCTATTTTTTGTCTATACTTCTTTAAAAAATTACAATATTTTTAATGTGAAACTCTTTCATATGTCTGTCGACATGTTGTCAGTGTCTTCTTGTGTATTTTTCTCCATGAGAACATGATGTGTGGCGTGAGAGCGCATCGGACATAGCAACAGTAACTAAAGGGGGCGGGTTTTTGCACTAAACACTAACATTCAAATGTTTGGGATCAGTGAGATTTTTTTTTTATTCATCAAGGATGCATTAAATTGATCAAAACGGAGAGTAAAGATATGTATAATAAGATTTATATTTCTAATAAAAGCTGATCTTTTGAAATTTCTGTTCATCAAAGGATCATGAAAACAAATGCAGCACAACAGAAATGTTACTTGATCATCAAATCACATCAGAATGATTTCTGAAGGATCATGTGACACCGAAGACTGGAGTAATGATGCGGAAAATTCAGCTTTGATCACAGGAATAAATGGCATTAGAAAATAGTTATTTTAAATTGTAATAATACTTTCAAAAAACAATTTTTTTAATTCTGTTTTTGATAGTGTGATGGTAGTGTGTAAATTTCTACACACAAATCACTGTGTGATATCATGATATGTACATTTAAAAGCACCTCAAAATCCTTTCAAGGCTAAACGGACACATCAACCTACTTTAAAGGAACAAATCCTCAGTAATCAGATGTCATGTCACAGATTGGTCTACATTCAGACCTTCATCTCAACACATGGTGTGCAGTTACTAAAAATGCATTGATGCATTTCCTTCTATATCATAAAAACAATTACAAGCTAGTGTCCAACTTTAAGACTTCACTGTCAGAGCAAATATCCCCCTGAAAACAGGATTGCTGTTCTCGTCCTGATGTCGCAGATGATCAGACCAGCATGTTGCCTGCAACAATAGCAGACAGAACAAAAGCTTTGTAGTAACTTTATTTGCTTTAATGGGGTAGAACATCCTTTCCCACCCCCTGTAGCTACAAACACTTCACTGCAGGAAGCTCATCCACGACAGCAGTAAAACTCAACTGCTTAAGAATCCGGTTTAACTGACTCGAATCCAGCACCCACAAAGCCAGTTTGCGTCAAACCGGTTTGGTTGGACTTCTCGGGCAAGACTGACAAGTCCAGACCAAGCAACAGCAACTAATCTCTTTACACTGGCGTAACAGACTGGTACTCTGCATAGCACAAAAATAACTAGTCATAACAGAAACAATAACTCTCATTCCTGTACAAATGACACGCTCTGCCAGCTGCCTGACACTTTATCACCTTCTGGCAGTACCATTGTTTGATTTTCAACAGCCCAACAACTTAAACAAACAGATAAAGCGGTTGAACCAGCCAACTTTGGAGAGACTCACTGGTGATATAATTGATAAGGCCGACAGTTGAGAAACTGGTCTTTGTCAAAGACACAAAGAAAACTTGTGCGGTGCATTAATGGCTAAACGCACGGCGTGATCTCTTTGTTCCTAATGACTTTACATAAGGGGTCGATTTAAGGGGTCAGCCATCCAGAAAGAGCGAAAACAGGGCTGTGCATTGCAAGGTCAAAATCAATAAGGGCAGCAGGGAAAGAGGGGGCGCCGTCTGTTAGCCTCGTGGGGAGAGGTCAGAACTGAAGTTAGTTAATGCTGCCTTCACATGCTGTCGGAATTACAGTAAATATGAGTTTCCTGGTAAAAATTGGACGTGAACGCCTTCTCGAGTCATATTTACCACTGAGAAGCTCGGAATGAAAGTTCCCAAGATGGGAAATATCATTTTGCTAAATATCATTTTGGATTTAATGATATTTTCCCAATAAACATGCAAGAATAAACCTGATGTCCACTATGATTTCTGTTCTTTCTGACAATAAAGCACTTGAATGCGAAGAGTTCGAAATCATGACCTCAGAAGTGGGAAGATAAGGGGGCAGACATGGAAAAGTGTCTAAAATGTCTACTTAGTTAATAATATATATACATATATATATATATATATATATATGACAGTCAGACTGAACAGCAGGAAGAAAAAAAATAAGGTCATTAATAGTGATAGACCAAAATATATTGGCCAGGACACTCAATTGGCCAATACTGTACAATTTTGAGATGATCAGGAATTGAATTGGCTGATTAACAAATGTCTGAGAAGAAGTCAAATATTATTAACTTCCAATTAAATTTTCAGTGAAGTGAAGTCGTCATGTTAAATGTTTTCTATGTATATCCATGTAAATTATCATGTCAGTTGTTTGACATTTTGGTACGTTACCTCTTGTGATTTTTAATTATTTTTCCGTTCATATTTTGAAAAGTTTATATAAGGCGGTTTAATAGCAGGCTCCATTATGACAACTTACCCCATGCTGTGAGGCAAGATGCCCCGCTGAGGGACAATGTGTTTAAAGAACTGTATATATATAATTTTTTTTAGTCATTTATCAGACACTTTTATCCAAAGCAACTTACAAGTGAGGCAATTAGGGGTTAGGAACCAGCAACCTTCAGGTTAAAAGCCCGACTCCCTCAGCATTAGGCCACGACTACCCCAACATTGATTATTATTTTCCTTGAACAGTAACAGTGTTCAATAGTTATCATTTTATTTATTTTTTTTTGTAGTCAAGACTTTGAGGAATGTGATGTGACTAACAGGCAACAGAAATAAAGCACACCCATGGAAATACATTTACATTTATTCATTTGGCAGACGCTTTTATCCAAAAAAAAATTACAAGGGGAGCTTGTCATTAGGGTTAGGTGCACTTTAGTCATGATATCGAAGGTGGAGAGAGTGCTTTTCATTCACAATCCCCTCCTTCAATTCCTGCCGGCGTGGGAATCGAACCAGCAACCTTCAGGTAACAAGCCCGACTCCCGTGTACTAAATATTCTATGTTGCTCCATATACAGACTTCATCTCTGTACATATATGATTTATGGAAAAAGAAAAAAACCCACCGCTAGTTATTAGCCAACCCTTTGTGAAAACGATGCTCTAGTTGACAGCAGACACGCCCCCTTTGAATTTCAAATCAAAAAGAACATTCGAACACATCTAAACACTAGATAGGCAGATCGAGACGCAGTTCATGTAAATGTGGAGCACAGGCTCACCCCACTCGCATCCTCTTATGTAGGTCAGTGAGGAATGGAGCCCACTGTATATAACGAAACACAGTGAAACGAGCACAGTCCTCTGCAGTGAATAACCTCCTTTTCAGGCAATCCACAAACAGTCATCAAACAATAGAAGACTTCCTCCTGACGCGAGATATCCGCCTGTCACCCCCTCCGCAATGCACCGACACACACCTCCATTCATTCACATTCAACGCCTCCGCCTCTGCACTCACAAACCACGCAACTCTCCACACTGCACACTTTAACACAACTCGCGGGCACAAAGACGTTCACACAAAATGCGCGTATCCGTGAGGAATTAAACGCGAGAGCTATCAGGCAACAAATTGGGCTATTCATTCAATTGAATTGATACAAAATCATTTTGACAAGTCATGTTTCCATAATATGCACTGACACAGCGGAGCCAAATAAAGAACATGGCGTTGAGATTGAGATTCAGAAGTACTCCCGCGTTACCTTGAGAGATGATAGTGCATTGTCCGTCCGGCTCTCTGACCCTGAAGCTGCAGCATTTTCCCGTTGAGAACGCGCCCGCTCATTATGTCTCGCTCCGCTTTGTTCCGGCTCACATACTACATGCAGTATAACATCCCGCGGCTCTGTGGAGGTTTGAATGAGAAGCGACTCTCTGCGCAGAGCTCCTGGCTCACATTGAGAGAGATAGAGGGGAGGAGAGGAAAGGAAACACCCCCAAATGTCCACCCCCTTCCCTTCTCTTGTCTCTCTCTCCTCCGCGCAGTCTCTCACTCAGACTGACTAATGCCAGATACCATTACTGGATGAAGCATCCTTCAGGTCTTCAGAGATTTCTCTGTGAAATGCGATTGAATCAAATCAAATTGAGTTGGATATGAATTAATTAACTAAATTCCACTGATTTAATTGATATGACTGATATGATAATATGAAATGAATATAACTGAATTTAAAATGATTTGGTCACTTTTCAAGTGTTCGGTAGCTATAGTTATGATGTTTATATGACCAGGGCTGGGTGGGTTACTTTTAACATGTATTTCACTACAGATTACAAAAATACATGCTTTAAAAAGTAATTTGTAACGTATTTCGTTACATTACTCAAGTTTAGTAACTTTATCTAAATACTTTAGAATACTTTGGAATACTAATGAGTGTGGAACAAACACAAAAAAGGTCATTGCAAGTTTTTATCTCACAATTCTGACTTTTTCCCTCAGAATTGCGTGATATAAAGTTGCAATTGTGAGTTATAAAGTCAGAATTATGAGATACAAACTAGCAATATTGAGAAAAGTCAGAATTATGATACTCACAATATTGCGAAAAATTCAAAATTATGAGTTATAAACTGAAAATATTGAGAAAAGTCAGAATTATGAGATATAAACCCGCAATATTTAGAAAAGTCAGAATTATGAGATATAAACTCACATACTAAATTCACAATTGCAAGAAAAAAAGTTAGTATTGCAAGTTTATATCTCCCAATTCTGACTTTATAACTTGCAATTAATAGTTTAAATTGAGTTCAACTTGTTCAGGACAGAACTAAATAAAAATAACAACATTTTTATGATCCTCTTAAAAGTATTAAAATGTTGGTGAAACTTAACTCCTCTTTTTCAGACAGTCAGAGTCAGAGAATCACCAATTGCTGTTTAAATGACATTAAAATTCAAAGTAATCACTTTTTGGTAATCTAAAACACTTTTCAGATGTAACTGTAATCTGATTACCACCCATTTAAAATGTAACTGTAATGAAATACAGTTACTCAAATTTTGCATTTTAAATACATAACTAAGTTACTTGTATTTCGTTACTCCCCAACCCTGTTTATGACCCATAACTGCATGGCTTCACTGTTTTCATGTATGGTTTATTAGAAATCTTTCTTTTAAAACCTATGTATAATGCCCCTTTTCACAAGATAAGTCTCTGGTGTTCCTTGTGAAGTTTCAGCTTTATTAAAGCTTGTCAAATTTGCCCCATTTCCATTTTCGTGTATCCCTTTAAATGCAAATGAGCTCTTTCCAAAAGAGGGCGGAGCTTCAACAGCTTCGGGTGCTCAACAACAACAAAGCTGGAGAATCTCACGCAGGCAAAAGATAATCAGTAATGTGTTCAGCCTAAATCACCAGGTCCCAAAATAACAGAGTTTCAATGACAATTGCATGGTCATTTTTTGTTTAATGTAATTTTATTCACAATCAAATCATACAGATCTCTCATTTAAATAAAACAAACAAACAAAAAACGAACAGTGAAATGAAATGAAATGAGTTTGTTTCACACAATAATAATGTAACTTGATTGTACTTAATAGAAAAAAGTTGTATGAACTCAAAATTTCATCGTACTAAGCCGAACTTAATATGATTGAGTAGATGGCTTCCACGGCTCTAAACCCTGCCCCACTTGTCACAAAAATGTTAAGTTCTACTAACTTAAAAATGTAGTTAGTTTACTTTAATGTTTTGAGGTAATAAGTTTTCTCAAATGTTTTGAGTATTCTGAACCTAATTTGAAAAATGTGTATGAAGTGTAGCTTTAAAACAATTTGAATTTTAAAGGTTATTAAAATGTGTCATTTGTTGGGAATGGGTCATTGACAAACCCATGTTGATTGATCACTATTCTAATTATCTGTGGGATGTGTCTCAATGTCAGTGGGTGTTACGGCCCTGCTGTAAAGATTTCTTTTTAAATCAGAACAAGCTCCAGGTAAATTTACTACAACTGCCATGTCCTGCCAACAATTTTAAGAGACAACAAATACACCAAGGCTTGGCAGGCTTGGCTTTATATATAAAAAAAAAAATATTATTGAAAACACAACAGTAGAGTGAGGGACTTTTCTCTGAACATGAACAATCTACACAGCCATATAAAGAGGACAGCAGTGAAAAGACACTCTTCTTCTGTATAGTCAATAGACTGCTTTTCTAAATGAACAGTCTGCTTGAAGAAAGCCAAGACTCTGTTGGAACCACTGAGACGATATCATGAATAAACCTTTAAGAGCAGAGGATAGCCCAGAAAGAAAGGGACAAAGAGGGTCTTCTTCCATTGCACACACACAAAGTGTTCGCTCACACACACAAAAATCCCCAGCATTAAGCGGTCACACACGTCGCTGGTGGCCCTGATGTTGTTTAGCGCCTAGCCAGGTGTGTGTGTGTGTGTGTGTGTCTGTTTTAAGGATGCGACAGACACGCTTGATTGGTCCTTTGGCAGCGTGCACAAAGACAGCAGCTGCAGGTGTGCCAGTCTCTTGCCCGCAGTGTTGCCTGGCACCAGGAGACGACAGGGAGAAAGGGCAAGAAACAAAAGGGACACTAATGAGCAAAGAGTCCCGTATAATGAATGATTTCCCTCCCCTGCTTCTCTGATCTCCCTCTGAGACGGGGTGCTGTGGTCAGAGCATTGAGTCAGCGTATCCAACACTGCTGTAATCGAGTCGTTGCGGTTTTATAGCACCCCGTAAATGTTTGTGGAGAACAGTGTGTCTGGTTTTAGCAATTACGGATGACCTGGGTGACTAATGAAGTGTAATTCCAATAAACACCAGTATGTAAATGTACCAGTATGTAACTTGGCACAGACAAATGTACTATACCTAAAGGAGAAGTGAGTGATTTTGATGAAATAATTCAGGAAAATAAGCATCACTATGACCATTGCTCATACTTGGCATTAATGATTTCAACACGTTTCTAATAAGCATTAAAACTGTCACATAAGTTGTCCCTCATGTTTGGGCTATACGGACATGAATAATACCTCAAACTTTGCAGCATGTTGAAGAGAGGTGTGCTAATATATTTTTAAGAAATCAGATTAACATTGCTGGCTGTTGAGCAGTAAAATGGGAAAAACATTTCAATCACTTGGAAGTAGGGACCTGATTCAAATCTAGGGACCAGAATATCAGAGACTTGCATGTGGAGACCAGTAAGCAACCACCTGGAGTAGGAACCATCTAGTAAGAACACTGTGACGAGCAGGGCGGGCGAGAGCCGTGAGGGAACGGCGCAAGGCCGGTGACGCGAGTGATAATGAGCGCCAGCTGCGCGCTACACCGGTCTCGTATCTCTCACGGAGGAGCTCCGGAGCATAAAAGAGGAACTACAGTGAAGGACGAGAGAGGACCAGGCCTGGGTTTTATGTTGTGTTTTATTTTGTTTGTGTGGACGGCAGTCGCCGCGAGGAACTGCCGCCATTTTACTTTTGTTTTATTGTTTGTTTATTTATTTGATTAAAGTTACGTTGAATGTTCGCCGGTTCCCGCCTCCTTCTTCCCGTACTCACTGAACCGCGCTACACACACAAAACTTAAAAACCACATAGCAACATGCTAAAAACTATCCAGAGCTCCACAGGAACCACATAGCAACACGAACAAACACCATAAAGGTAATGTGCTGGCACCCAAAACAAAAATCATTGTGGCAGCAAGTTTTGCAAGGGTAAGCAATTCTTCCCTGGGTCATGAAAAATTCATTGCAAAAGCCGTTTTTCCACCGAAATTACGCAGAACTTTTTTTCCCCAGACCTGTTGCTGTCTGCATTTCCATCGCGGTATAAAGTACCGTGAAGATTAGTCCAGTGACGTAGGACTGCGCATATAAGCTTAATAAAGCCTGACCCTCATCGTCAGTCCAACGGTTGTATTTTTTAAACTCCATTGTTGATTCGAATAGCAAAACAACTCTTGCTGCATGCACCGCAACAGACTTTTAAAAACAGTGGTTGAAATAAAATGCTGCGTGAACTCAACCAATCAGCATATTCAGTGCTTAAATCCCACCCCTGAAAGCTCTGGAACTTTGAAAAAGTACTACCCCGTGAAGAACAGGTACATTCTGAAGGGGGAACTTTTACCCAAAACTTCATTAAGACCCTGGTTCCTGCGGTCGAGTACCACCAAGTACCACCCCAAAGTTCCTATATCTGGGGAAAGTTCCTGTGGTGGAAACGCAGCTAAAATACAACATTTCTTTCAACAGCATGCCTTTGAAGGTTGCCGCAGTTCAGAAGTAACACACCTCTAACCTCTAACAGTCTTTCCATACCCCCTACTTCTCTTAGAATCTGCCCTCTAAGCAGTCCTAGTAGTTCACTTAATTGGCAACTGTGGCAATTGTTACGGCCCCTTCCTCAACATAATGGCTGGGCACCGACTGGAGACTTTGATTTCCCTGGGAAACTGTCAGTGTACAAGAGATGAAAGAGCAACTGAGGAACACTCAGGAGACCTGGGACTCCTCATCCACCTTATCTGGAACTCATGAGCAACCACTCCCTGTCTTGTTCACTCCCTTCTTTCAAGAGCCGATGCCCTTGGCAACATAAGAGTATGAAAGACAAACAATCAAATAGGCTTGCAAGGACGACTACAATATGATTAAATAAACGAGTGTCCCTGATTGAAAGTGCACGAGTGGACGGACTGATTCCATGTGTGAGTGTGCGGGTGAACGGACCAACTCCCACCAATCCACATGTTGGCTTTCGCTGTGCGAGTTAACATTTCTCTGCTGCCAGTCTTCCCGCCGGAGTGCACAATGAGATCCATTGTAGGAGGGCAAAGTGCTGTCTGATGAAGAACAGACTATATTACATTAACATATTTCCTTAGATACACCAAATATCTTTGACTTTTCTGGAACTTCCAAATGGAAGTTCATCATTTGAAAAATCCTAACCATTCTGCCCATAACTCCACCTCAAGCAAACTTGGCCACTTTTGTTCAGATAAAGTACACTGAAAATATGGCCTCTGCATATTTGTGTCTCTCCTCCCATGAGATCTGTACAGTCTCAGAATAATGGGCTCAAGAACTTAGAGAGAGTTTCCACGTCCACATTAGGTGTGTATCATCAACAGTCAATGTTTTCTTTGGAGCCTCTGAGTCCTCCAGTGTGGCCCAAAACCCAAGAGCATAATCAACAGCCAGATATTTTTTAAAGCTGACTTCCTTCACTGTATGATGAGGCCTTTTACCCTCCCTGTTCACTAATAGGGTCTGTTTAATTACATCAGCAGGAAAGGAAGCATCATATCTCTTGGTAATTCGTTCTTTCAAGCATCACATAATGATTTATCTTAAAACACATCTTGATACGGCATGACAATTTCAGGGAATGACTACAGGAGACATTTGATATTTGCTCAAGTCGTAAAATACATTAGGCGAAGCATGCAACTTCTATGAGGAAACTCTGCTACGGCAACCAAGCTTCTATCTGACTTAATTAAACACAGTTGCATGAAATAAAATATCCTGAAGATCTCTCTCATCTTCAAAGCTAGCTCAGATTTTGGAGATAGAGGGCAGCTGAGCATTGGAGAGGAATTCTTCGAGAATGGAAGCTATTTCACCCTAATTCTCAACTTTCCATTGTGAATGATGGTAAAACTGACCTCAGGAGAAGGGGAGGCTTTTAAACACTCTACCCTACTAAGTCTATTGCCACTGTCTATGCTGTGGTCAGACAGAAGAGCCAAATCCAGGGCTACTCCAGAACACTCCAATCTCTTTAGCAGGAGCCGCTGAACTTTAGCTGGTTGGCTGCTCTGCTTTGTCGGGCGTTTCTTGTCCCATTTAGTCCTTTTATGAGAGAAAGGGGAGCTGATGTGACTGAGTGGCTCTCCCACAGTGCATTTTAAAGAGTGAGTGTGTGAGTAGCCTTAGCAGGTGGACAGAAAGGAGAGAGAAGGAATGATGCATGACGGCTTACAGGGGACTATCAGAGAGCCAGGAGGAAGGGGGACCTCTGGTTTCATATGTATTTCAGACCCCTTAAGATCTCATTGTTTGAAAGTGTGAAAAGCAGGACTGTGAATTTGTTTGAGTGTGTTCCATCTCAAATCTTTCTTGAAAATGTAAGCATGCAACATATTTTGCAATTTTGAGAATAGTGACGGCAGGAAAGGTATACAGTTCAGTCTGGTCCTCGTATAAAGTTATCACATGGCTTCAAAAGACTTGAAATATATAGTTGAATTCCTGAATTTTGAGGAACTTTTTTGAGCTTTTAGAATCCGGACAGCGCCTGGTCATGGTCTGCTTTCATTGTATGGAAAAATAACAGCATGATCACAGTGAAACATATCTACTTTTGTGTTTCACAGAAGAAAGTGATGCTATGACCATGGCACTTACTAAGTTAAAACTCATCTGCGAATCTTGAAGGACTTCCTCTCCAATTTCACTTCCACTCTCCTTTTTTGCTCAATATTGTTTTGTGTGGCCCCTCCACATGATTATTCACCTGGCCCACCCAGACAGCTTGGACAGAGAAGTGGTTCTGAGTGGGACTAGTTGAATCAGCTTAAACCTTTTGATGTTGTTATAGCCTTCAAAACTTCAGTTGACTATGTGGCCATTCCGCCCCACTTTGGCCTCCTCATATTTTAAGAGAGTCGTGAAATTCCCCAGAGCAAATTGTTAAGCTGAGGAGCTACAGGGGCTGTTCTATTACTTCAGTAAGCTTGAGGTGCAGCAAGTGTGCAATTCCAAAGTCCTGCTGAAGAATTCACAGTTTATTTCACAGCCTAAGTTTCAAGTTTAATAGATACCTTCACCAAAGGGAGCGCCGCAGTCGTCAACACTATTCCTGTGTGAAGCAACACTTGATCACTTTCATTCCATTGGCAACCCTTGCTTCTGTTATAACATCCAGTATATATGAATTTTGAGCAAGTGAAAGGAAATGTGGAAAAAGAGTTTAAAAGTCTTTATCCACTTAGTTTGTAATAATTGCAAAGGTCAGAGCATTTATATGAATGGGCGTCCATCTAAAATTGGACCAAGATAGAGGCCAAGTCACTTTATTAACTTAATTTCAATTTCTTCATCACCATTGTGTCTAGTCCTCCAAAGCAATTTGGTCTCACTTTAAGATTTTGCTGGCATGTCGAGAGATTTGCAGACTACCCCAGCCCCCCTTTCAGGACATTCAGTTGTGCCAGCTTCTCTAATCACTCTTGACCCCTTCCATTCAGATCACACTCCTTTAGTGAGCTGAGAGGGGATTAGAGACCTTCCGGATCATTCAGCTCCAGAATTCATGCGCATTTATTTCACAACCTTAGAAGGAGGAGGGGGTGGCGGGGGAGGTGGAGGTGGAGGTGGAGGGGTGTTTGCACAGTCCCAGCAGGAGGGTGTCTCTGCAGTAGAGGCAGTCAAGCAGGCAAACTCATACTGCTTTTACTTGAACAGGGTGCCAGAGTTGGTGCCCAAATGTTTCTGGGCCAGAAAATTGCCTCAGCACCACCCCCTTAGAGACAGCTAGAGAAAATTTTGGTCATAATATACTCACCTGTCTTAAAGTTTGGTCACATGACATACAAGAACCAATGAGGTTGGATGTTAGTTGATGTTTGAGGTGCTGGTCTCCAACCAGGGCTTGTTAACGTCAGTGACCATGGGGCAGGAGATTGTCCTTACTACATAAAACAACAATAACGTAGTCAGGCTGTGATGGCACAAATTCTGCAGTTCCCTATGCTTGTTTGTTCCAAGCAGATGAATCTTTGACATGTAACTTTGTGATTACAGCACACAAAATGCATCTATTCCAGCTTTTCTTCTTTTGCTTTAATATTTGACTTAATTCTGTGTACCTATAGTTCTGGGACAATTGAGCAATATCTTAAAATAGCAAATCTGAGACTGGGCGAATGGAGAAGGAATCCTTGGTATATATAACGTGGCAACCTTGAGGAGCCCATAATGATGATGCTGGAAAAAAAAAAACCTTCTGGGTAATGAATAAAGCAGCATGGTGATGCAATGGCCACAGTATACTACAGACAGAGAGAAACACGCTTTAGAGCCATTTAAACACAGCTGTTGATAGACCAACCAGACGGTAATAATATAGTAGAGCCTGCGCTCTGCTGTTCTTTTCCATTTGGGACTTTTTTCACTTTCATGTTTCCCAAAAGGACGATTTCTTTAGGAGTAACACCAAATCTCATTGAACAACCTGTCACTTTTTTTTTTCTCCCAAAAGTCTGGCTCAAATTCAAAAATTTCTATGGAAGCATATATGATTGACAGCATTCCTGGCTAATGACAGCATTTCCATAACTCAATCCTCAAGTCAGGGCATGTTCTAGACACAATGGGGGGTTGTCAACCTTCATCCACACGAAGCATTAGCCTCCCACTAGTCTTTGCTGAGTGACCATGTGGAGGAGTGGTGGGTTTGTAAGGGTCACTTGACTCCTTTCCCGAATTCACCTGAGATGGTGGGAGAGATGTCAGAGGAGTCGAGCCTCAGGGCATGATGTGAGGTCAACACCACTGTATTAGCAACATGCCAACGCAGCTAAATGCTCTGGGAGAGGATGGTAAAACAAACCGGAGAAAGAGACAAAGGAATTTGCATTTTACTGCATTTGAGGTTGATAAAACCACTAGATTCATACAGCATGAGCATTTCTGAAGTGCTTATTGATATTTTATTAGCTCTGCTTCAAAAACTAGTTTCACTGCCTACATAGGCAGCATCCTAACCACCACGGAACCTCCTTAGTAACAGATTTAGGATGCTCTACATCATACAAACACTATTTTAGTTGAAGGAGGGATTTTAACATGCCTAGCAATAACCCAAACCACCCTAGTAACCACCCAGAACACCTCAGATCAGGGATGGGCAACTTTGGTGCGCTGTCCGGCAGAGTTTAGCATTGGTCTCCCACTAGTCTTTGTGAGCGACAACCTTTAGCCCCTGTGGAGGAGTGGTGGGTTTGTAAGGGTCACTTGACTCCTTTCCAGAATTCACCTGGGAGAGATGTCAGAGGAGTCGAGCCTCAGGGCATGATGTGAGGTCAACACCACGGTACCACCAACATGCCAACTCAGCTAAATGCTCTGGGAGAGGACGAGAAATCAAACCAGAGAAAGCGACAAAGAAATCTGCATTTTATTGCATTCGAGGGCCAGTAGGAGATGAAACCATTAGATTCATATATGGCATGTGTGCTTCTCAAGTACTCAGCATGAAGACTAGATCCAACCACCATGGAACCTCGTTAGTGACTGATTTGGGACACTCCACATTGGCAGCAACGCCATATAAAATAGTACTTCGTATGAGAAATTCAATTCAGAATTATTTACAATAGAGTTTGCTGTTAGTATGTTGCTAAGCTAATGGGACAATACCTGTATAATAATAAATATTTGCCAAAAGAATCAATTCTTATTTACACTAAACAATTTATTATTGTTAATATTTTTAAAAAAAAATATTTTTGCTATGCATTATGCGATTGCCTATACCATCAAAGAATCACACTGCCTTACAATCAGGTTAAAACAAGGAATCTCAAAAGAAAGTACAGTATTAAGATGCCTAGCTGCATCAGGAGCAGGACTATGATGTGAAAATGCTATCTCGGTAGGCAGCTCACTAGGTTTTCGGACAAAGCAAATGTGTGAGTGGTGGAGCGGGAGAATGTGACAGAGCTGCACCGATCTGTAAAATCATCATATTGTTGTAGCGAAAAGGGTTGATGGAAACCAACAGAAAGAGAGACAGTGGAACAAAGAGAAATACAGAGGTGGAAGCAGGCAGTGCAGATCTAATATTATGACATGCTGACTGAGTCTGAGCAACAGCCAGAGGCACACGGCTCACAGGTCAACTCCTCAACACAGATAAGAGCTTTGTTTGACTGTTCATCACCACCTCTCCTCTACACGCTCTCATCTGCCACTCCCACACCAGAGACGGACTATTTCTCAAGCCAGTGGACAAGGCACAATAAAAGAGAAAAGCAATTGTGCTTTTCCATACAGTGTCTAGACGATGGTTTTTGAAATTCGTAGCATTTGAAAATCATTACTGGAGTTTATTACTAAGGCAAGCTAGTACAATAGTGCACACTTGTCCACGGGTTGGTATATAACATTGAATGAATAAATGTGAATTTATAGAAAATTAGATTTTTAAAAAAAAAAAAATTTTAATTTTAAGGGGGATAGTGGATAGCCACCTAGCAATCACCCAGAACATCCTAAAAACCACCCAGGACATCCTAGAAACTCCAAAGCAACATGCTAACAGCCACTTAGATCAAGAGTGCACTAAGCGACTGACACTAGGGGCAGCGGTCTTTAGCGTCCTCGTAAGACCACCCACCTCCCATTCCAGAAACGATGGTTCGAATTGTGCTTGGAGCAGTGTGAGAAGACCTGGAGGGGTTACACTAGCATCATGTTGACAAGCATGACAACAGTCAAATGATGTGGCCAGATGGGGAATTTTGCTCAAGGGCTCCAGACAAAGGAAAGAGGGCAGAAAATCAGCATTATGCTAGTTTGCCAGGATCTCTAAAATACTGTACACATACACACATAAACACACACACACATATATATATATATATATATATATATATATATATATATATATATATATAAAAAACACACATACAAGGCCTAAAATTAACACTCGTCAAGTGCCAAATTCAAGTAAAAATCGGTGTTGGCGAGTAAAATGAAACCGTGTCAGTCGCCAGACGGCCAGTAACATTTTTATTAATTCTAACAATGCAATGTTGTGAGAACATAAACGTGAACAAACATGAATGTGATGAGCAGGACGGGCGAGAGCCGTGAGGGAACGGCGCGAGGCCGGTGACGTGATTGCTAATGAGCGTAAGCTGCACGCTACACCGGTCTCGTATCTCTCACGGAGGAGCTCCGGAAGCATAAAAGAGGAGCGACGATAGGGAAGGATGAGAGAGGACCAGGCCTGGACTTTATTTTATGTTTTTATTATGTTTTTGTGGGCGGCAGTCTCCGTGAGGAACTGCTGCCATTTTACTATCGTTTTGTTGTTTGTTTATTTTGTATATTAAAAGTTATGTTGAACGTTCTCCGGTTCCCGCCTCCTTCTTCCCATACTTAAGAACTGTGTTAGAATGAACAAACGTGAACAACACTCGGGACAGGTGATGGTCAGTGCTGCATCATCACGAAAGTTTAAGGGCCACATTTACTAACAGCTTGCGCCAGCGCAAACCCTCTTTTGGCGTTAAAAAACTATTCAGGATTTACTAAATAGACACAGTGCAAAATTAGCGCTGAAAAGGCATGGACTGAGTTGTTTTTGTAGCTGACCTTATTGCATAGGCATTTATAGGAGTTTCCCTTTCAGACGCAAAAATTTTTGGGAGGAGAGTATTTAAATGAATCATGCAATGCTATTTACTAATGTTTAAGCTAGTCAATTTACCGGTATTTGCGCCATTAATTAAAGCGTGTCTTAGCCCATTTTGTGACATGCCTGCAACTGTTGCCTTTAGGAGGAGAAACCGCAGTGAACAGAGAGCGTGTGGTAGAAGGGAAAAAATATTAATTTCTTTGGAACATCAGAGGAAGACGTCATCTGTATATTACATGTAGTTGCGCCTGTGTCGACCCGCACCTGATGAGCATCCGCTCTGCTTATTTGCGCTTCTCTTGGTAGATTGCGTTGGTTATTATAGGCGTTTCTCAATACCAAGTATGCGAAGTTTGGACTAACGTCCTTAGTACTTGACAAGTTCGATTTGATTTGATTCTGCAAATGGAAAGGCAGCGTTTTTGACAGCGTCACTCAGATCGCTCTTGCTAGTGTATATTTTAGGCAACAATAAAACCAAATATGTTATAAAACATCTGCCACTCTGCCTCTTTTCATTTTCATTTAAAAGGTTTTAAACATATAAATAGCCACAGAAATGTGGCTCAGGCTCATCACTGATTATCTTCACTGCTTATAGTATTTATAACAAAATGAAATATAAAACACAACCCTGCCTCTTTTTGTTCATATTTTAAAAATATTAAACATATTAATATGTGGTTCAGGCAATATTTGCATATACTCTGATTATCTTACTGTAATAAGATAATAGAGGGCAAAAATCACTCACTTCGCTTGCACTTTATAAAGGATATGAATATTTTGCAGTTATGTATTTGATTAGATACTAAATTTCTCTACCAGAAAACTACTGTTGAGCCTGTCTGAGAAGCACAATTATTTCATTTGTATCTTTGTATTTATAGAGGATTGTGAATTTTCACTATATATCTAAAATATTGGTGTCACAACTGTTTTTGTTTCATGGCTGGTAAACTATACACTCACACATACTCAGATTTACTTAGGTTAGTTAAAATCTCTTTACAGTGTACAATCCACCGCAGTTAAAAAAACATATTGCTCACACACACACACACACAGCATGACTCCTTAATCCACATCTACAGCTTCTAACACACAGTAAATGAACATTGCCTCTAAGAACAGAAGGTCATTGCTTTATGTAAAGGTCACGACTGGATATTTGCATCCTTGCAGGAGAAAATCTCCTCAGATGTTGTATGGGGTAGAGCAAGAAGTCCACATAGTGCTTTTGGTTGAAAAGGTTTATTTGAAAAGAGATGCTCCACTGAGCTAGAGCACCATCAGGGCCTTCTGAAGCCACTAATGACAAAAGCATTCACAGCATGAGGAGTTTAAGTCTGGAAAACCAAGTCCGGATATTTGCTGCGGCTTCTGAGGTGGCGAGAAAAGCAGGAATAAAGAGGAAAAAAGTGCCGGTTTTGGTGAACGACGTCTGTAAAGTGTGTTTAAAAGTATTTTTGTTTCCACGACAAGTGGCAAAATGACTGATGTAAATTTTTTTGCGAGAAATAAGGTCCAACTTCGCTGGAATATCTACATAGTGATGACAGATACTTCAATATGAATACAGCAGATGGAGGAATATCAAACTTTCCAGTGTTACGTTTTCTGATACATAACCAAGACCACAATCAAATAATAATGCAGTGTCACTGATAATCGACCGTTCGTAAAGACCCGCCCCCTTTAGTTACTGTTGCTATGTCCGACAAGCCATGCGCTCTCACGCCACACATCATGTTCTCACAAGGCGAAAAATACATCGAAAGAGGACACTGACAACAGACAGACAAGACAGAGCTTCTTTTTTTTTTTTTTTACTTTTGATATGATACAGTTTCATTTTTTTAATGTGTCGTGACAGATCGCTGTAGCTCCTCGTGAACCGATCATCTCTTCATACTAGCTCATTTATAGCATCAAATAAACATGAATGAACATCAGAAGGAATGTTGTTTCAAAGACGAGAGGACACACAATTTGGGGTTATGATTGGTCAGATCGCCTGTCAATCAAACTGTTTGCGAAGGGTCAATTAGAGGATTAATTCACTTTTCTATCTTCAGAGAAAACGCACGACTGCTGAAAATAGGCCAAAATGTTGATAATTAGTTCATAAATATGTTGTTAATGAGTAAAATTTATGTATTAAATACTTTTATTTAAACAAAAGCTCTTCTTGATGTTTTCTCCAGTGTAGAAGCACAACAAAGGATGTATTTAACAAAACATTCTGACATTGCCAATGGAAACTGAACTGTATATTATGGCACATTTACTATCACCACTGAACCTCCTGGTCTTTGTTATTTTTGCTCTCAAAGAGCAGTATAGAAATTTTCATTAAATTTTCATGCGTTTCAAAGTGATTTCCCTCTCAGTTGAACACAACATCATAATGACAGGAAAGAGAATTGATTTCACGGTGACACGAGCAGAGCAGTCGAGACCCCTGGGCAGGTACACAAAGACCGTCTGCGAGGAGCAGAATAAAAACAAAGGTGTAATATTAAATAAAAGAAAATAATTTAGTAATTAGTGTTTATTTCTAAAATGTTATATAACATTTCTAATTAAAAATTTAATTTAATTAAAAATAAACTACCATTCAAAAGTTTGGGGTCAGTCAATAAATACGATTAAACCAGAAGTTATTTTCAATTGTAATAATATTTCAACAGTATTACTGATTTTACTGTATTTTTGATTAATGAGAGACTTTCACGTTCGTTTTTAAAAATTAAAAATTTCCTTTGAACGGTGGTGTGTGTATATCAAGTGTGTGTGTAAGTGAAATATAAATGTATTGTATCATTAGAACAAATGACACTTTTTCTAAGTTCTTTTTTAATAGAATTGGTTGCTTTTTTCAACCAAATACACATTATTTTGGCATAAAATTACAAATTAGTAAGTAGGTAGGTACTTGATAAGATAAGTACATCATATAAATTTAACAGATCCAAGTGTATTTTCCTCCCGCACACCCACAAACGTCCCCTCCACATCTCCACGGGGGTAAAGAGCGCTGGCTGAAGAGGGCACGCGACAGACAAAAGCTCTCAACGATCACTTTGATGACAACAATGAAGCTGTTCTCCCGCCGCCTATCCTGCCCATCTCACGCCGTTTAGTGTTAAGTTAGTGTGCGCTCGTCCTATGTCTGCGGGACAGTTGTTGCCATGGAAAATGTGTGTCCTTCCCAGTGCCCCCGGGAACCTGTGTCCATTCTGTTTTGATTGGTGATGGCGTGGGAGAGAGGAGATAAGGTTTGTCACCCACTGAACTACCTTCAGCTTTACCATAAAACGTGAGCTCACCACTGGCCTCATAACAATAGAGAACTCGTACTTGTAACACTATTGGGCTTGCATTTCCATTCGGGTACCAGAGCAGTGAAGAACTGGACAAAAATAAAACAAAAAAAATGGGCACATTATTTATTTTAACTATATTTATGGGCTTTTTGTGCCTTTATTCAGAGAGGACAGTAGAGAGCAGACACAAAAGCATTGAGTCGAGAGAGGGGGCAGAATCAGCAAAGCACCTCAAGACGGGAATCGAACTCGGGTCGCCAAGATTGTATTTGCACCAATTTTTAGTGCTCTAACCACTGGGCTATCGGTACAAACTGCAAAAATCAATGCTTTTAAAAATCAACTGGCAAAAGCATTGTTTTTTTCATGTACTGGTTAACTTTGCGCTATTTTGCTTCCATAACATGAGTTCTTTCAGACTAGTGGAAAGAAAATATTCAAAATACACATTTTATCGCACTTTATCCATTTGTTTCTGTAGATTACTACAACAATATATAACTTTAAAGGGTTAGTTCAACCAAAAACGAAAATTCTGTCATTAATTCCTCTCCCTCATGTCGTTCTACACCCGTAAGACCTTCGTTCATCTTCTGAACAGAAATGAAGGCTGGTGTTTTCGAAAGAGTGAAAATTTTGTTTTGTTTATGAGCGTTATGGGAACGTTGACCTGCACAATATGGCGGCGCCGTTGACGTACCATCCAGAGGCCAATGGGGCGTCTATGTATTTTATTATGTCTATGGTGCTGATCACGTGAACAGCGTCGGCCAATACTGACAGAAGTTTTCTTAAAATTTGTTTTTCTGTAAGTCAGAAATCTCCACTTCAGCAGAATTTTCATACACCAACCTTTACATTTTTATTGCTATCTATCCACTGAGTGGCGTGGCCATTTTGTAAATGTAGTGTGTCTGGCTTCCGGTGTCATTGGCTTCTTGATATTGCAAACTGGTATTTCTTACAATATTATTTTAATGTATTATCTTAATTATAAACACGGCGGTTTTACAGTTTTACAGTTTACTGTACTTTGATATTATTCTTCTCGTTATTTCCCTACAGCGGCGAATCGATCGTAAGTCTTGCACGTTCACAGAAAACACCTTACATTGAAAAATAAGGTGAAAAAACTCTATTTATTAGGTAGACGTGTTCAACTGCTTGTGATCCCAAATATCTTATCAGCCAATCACATGGCAGAAACTCAATGCATTTATGCATGTAGACGATCTGCTGAAGTTCAATCTGAGCATCAGAATGGGGAAGAAATTGATTTAAGTGACTTTGAACGTGTCATGGTTGTTGGTGTCTGAGTATTCAATCAGAAACTGCTGATCTACTGGGATTTTCACTCACAAGCATCTCCAGGGTTTACAGGGAACGGTCAGAAAAAGAGCGGCAGTTCTGTGGCTGAAAACGCCTTGTTGAGGTCAGAGGTCAAGAATGGCCAGACCGGTTCAGCTGATAGAAAGACAGCAGTTATTACAATAATTATTATTATATAATAATTATTACAATAGTTATTACAATAATCACTCATTACAAGCGAGGTCTGCAGAAGAGCATCTCTGAACACACACCGGTGACACTCCTGTCAGCTGAGGACAGCAGTTCACACCAACTCACCAAAACTGGACAATAGAAGATTGGAAGAACGTCGAGTCTGGATTTCTGCTGCAACATTCAGAAATGTAATGAAAGCAGATCCATCCTGTCCCGTATCAGCGATTCAGGCTGCTGTCTTGGCACACTTTGAGCCTCTTAGTACCATTTCAGCATCATTTAAACACCACAGCCTATCTGAGTTTTGTTGCTGACCAGATCCATCCCTTTTTCCCACAGTGTATCATCAGGATAACACACGTCACAAAGCTTGAATCATCTCAAACTGGTTTCTTGAACATGACAATGTGTTCACTAAACTCAAACGACCTCCACAATCACCAGATCTCAATCCAATTGAGCAATTTTGGGATGTTCTTGAATGGGAGATTTGCACTGAGATGTGCAGATAAATCTGCGGCAAGTGTGTGATGACCTTGTTGAATCTGAAGAATCTGAAAGCAAAAGGACGTCCAACCCAGGACTAGCAAGGTGAGTGTATATTCTGAAGGCTTTTACAGAGAGTTTGTTCATTTATCGTTTGCCTGATTTATATAACATTTTATTCCTAAAAAACTTGGAGATGCTCTACAGTATTTTCTGATTTATGGAGTTATAAAAGGAGAATCCCCTTGGTATAAAATCTTTAGCACTAATCTAATTTTAAACCTGCTCAGTTTTTGGTTCTGGAAATCTATGCAAATTAGTGCATATTTAATGAAATACTGCCTAATTAACAAAATTTCAGAAACTTGTAGTACACTCAAAAAAATATTTCTGTCTAAACATAAGTTTTATGTAATTTAATTACATAGCAATTTTCCATCCATTTGGATTACATAGTTTAAACATAAACAAACTAATAAACTTAATGTGATTCATATTTGTCAGTCATATGTAAATGAAATAGGTAAGATTTATGTAATAGTTGAGTATATGAATAGTGAGAGATTAAATGTCTTTTATCTTCAGTTGATTTCATCAGTTGTAGTTCTTGTGTTTCTCTGTCCTTCAGTGATTCTGCTTGTTAACAGCAGGTGTTCATCATTAATGTTCAATCATCACTTAATGATCTCATTAACTCTGACACTGCTTCAATGGTACTTTAACTCAGTAGTGTGCGCACACATGACCACTAAACAGTGTTAATTAACCTGGGCATTTTTCTGTGAACTATTACATGAATCTTACGTATTTCATTTACGTATGACTGACAAATATGAATCACATTAAGTTTATTAGTTTGTTTATGTTAAAACTATGTAATCCAAATGGATGGAAAATTGCTATGTAATTAAATTACATAAAACTTATGTTTAGACTGAAATATTTTTCTGAGTATACAAAACAATTGTTTAATGTATTGTGTCTAATCACTCTGATGATATCTATTAGTTCAAATTGACCTTATTGACCTGTGGTGAGGTGCTTTAATCATTCACGTGTGCGTTTACATCGGGCTTCATGCATTAATAATCAAGTGTTTGCACGCTGTGGTGTACTATTAACATTCTGGAGTGAATTTCAGACGAAAAAGCAGTGCTGGAAAATGAGCTGAAGTCAGAAACGTGCAGGTTACACCCAGAAAACACACACAAACAGACCCCAGCTGACTGCCGTCCCGCGCCGCGCCGGGGCAGAAACACACACGCACACACTGGGTGGAGGTACATCACGCGTGCTGGCTCAAATTAGCGGCGCAAGTCTGATCGTCCTATTGAGTCAGGGAAACCTTGACTGATTCCAGCTGTTGAAATGACCTCATACCCACCGGCTCTAAGATAGCTCAGGACCTAATGACTCATCCCGGCTACGCCTTTTTACTAACAACCCCGATTGCCCCCACGGCTAACTGCTCCCATTCACTAAATTAACTGTGACACATTACACATTACAACCAACACCACCAGCGAACAACATCAGAACGCCGTCATTAGACCTCAATTAACCTCTGGACAGGAAACAAAGCTGAGATTCAAGTCATTTGTGAACGAATCAGCTGATTCAAAAAGAATGAAAAACATAAATTATCAGATGAAGTCGGTGACGGCTAAACCTCTGAAGAAAATGGAAGCCTGTGGAAAACTATACGTCTTGAGATTTTATGGCAATATCTATTTATTGCTTATATATATATATATCCAGGGCTGGGTAGGTTACTTTTAAAATGTATTTCACTACAGATTACAAAATACATGCTTTAAAAAGTCATTTGTAACGTATTTTGTTACATTACTCAAGTTTAGTAACTTAATCTAAATACTTTAGAATACTTTGGAATACTAATAAGTGTGGAACAAACACAAAAAAGGTCATTGCAAGTTTTTATCTCACAATTTTGACTTTTTCCCTCAGAATTGTGTGATATAAAGTTGAAATTGCGAGTTATAGTCAGAATTATGAGATATAAACTCACAATATTGAGAAAAGTCAGAATTATGAGATATAAACTCACATACTAAATTCACAATTGCAAGAAAAAAGTCAGTATCACAAGTTTATATCTCCCGATTCTGACTTTATAACTTGCAATTTTGAGTTTAAATCTTGCAATTGTGAGAAAAAGAAGTCAGAATTGTGAAATTCAAACTCACAATTGTGAGGGAAAAAACAAATTGTGAGAAAAAGTTGCAGTGACCTTTTTTACAATTACAGTCGTGGATCATCAGGTTATGACAGGACAGTTCAGTTGACAGTTGGGCAATTTTTTTTATAAATTCAGTCATTTTGTCTTGTTCAGGACAGAACTAAATAAAAATAACAACATTTTTATGATCCCTCTTTAATACTTTAAAAGTATTAAAATGTTGATGAAATATTCATATATATATATATATATATATATATATATATATAGTTCTTAAGTTTTATATATATATATATATATATATATATATATATATATATATATATATATATATATATATATATAACAAGTTGACTGATATAATGCCAAGTGCGCTTACACATGTTGTCCTGTAGAGGGAGCAGGAGGCAAGTTAACAGAGCCTGACCTTTATAAAGCCTTTGACTGGGCTGTGACCTCATTATTAACCACAATGCCAAGCTTCTTCATCTATTTCCACAGCATTACTCCAGGCTGATGAGCTTCTCTTCTTGAACTCTTTGAGAAAATGATGTTAGGACGTATGACACCCACAGACAAGACTCGGAGCCAACAGTGCTGTGAATATCCTTGTTCTTCTTCATAGATGAGCAGCCTCCGCATTACCACAACAACAGCATCACTGCTAACATGATCTTCCACTACTCGCACTGTAATGTATTCCCTGAAATGTGCGAATAAGCGCAGCCATGCAGGAAACACAAACACACAGATGATGTGTAATCAGCTCAAGCTCAGGGGAGCCTGTGGAGTTCAACTGTCTGTTCGTCTGATCCGCCGGGCCACGGGCAAATACAACGCCTGGATGCTGTAATTCTCTCCTTATCCATGAGGTGATGTTTGCCTCCATCTTTCCCAGTTGTGACTCATGTCACGCCTCGGCACTCTGAAAACATTCTCGTTCACTGTGTCATTGCTTTTTAATCAGTAACAACACGGGCTTGGATTGATTTTCAGTGATACAGTTCCACAAATGTAATAGATAAACTTGAAAAGATGCCTTAGACAACAGTAGACTCGTTAGAAATGTATATATATAATTTATATATTTATATATATATATATATATATATATATATATATATATATATATATATATATATAAATTTTTATTTAATACGTTCACTTTAATTTAAGTTTTAGTAATTTATTAGCAAAGGCAACCATTGAAATTTTTTGAGTTCTTAAGTTTTTGAGTTTAATTTATATATATATTTTTATATATGTTATATATATGGTGTTTATATATATATATATATATATATGTATATATATATTTTTTTTTTTTTTTTTTCCTTTTGTTCAGCCAAAAACTTACTTTTATCTTCATCACTCATGAAATATTGAGTTGTCCAACAAAATCTCAAGGCAATTTATAACTATTTTACATTTTGTTGAATTAGTAGCTAATTGTAACATTTCATTCATGTTTTCTTTTCACTGATGGTTAGGTTTAGAGCTAAGGTTTAGATGGCATTGCCATCTTGTAAAAATACTCGTTTTCTCGTGAGATCAGGTTGAATTGTCTCTAAAAAACACATCACATGGTCTCACGGTCTGTTACTTTTTACACTGCTTTGTGTTTCCACAAATGGACAGATCTTTATTTAGACGTGCTCTTTAAAGTTAGTTGCATTGATGTGTCACTTTGAGTGTTATTATTACTAAACTTCTCTTTCTTTCTTTTTTTGTTCTTCCTTTAATTTTTTTTATTATTATATTATGGTTCTTATTGTTTTGATGTACTTTCCCAAAGAATATAAAAGAAACAAAAGAGTTGATCGCAAAAATTCAATGTTAAACATTAAATATGTTAAACATAAAAATCAAATATTATCTGACTAAATGTCACTGTCATATTAAAGCATTTTGGCTTTAAGAGTGGACAGACACAGTTTTTCTTGCACTTTTATGCGCTTTAAAGAGCTGGTTGATCATGATCTAAATTTAGTTAGTGTGTAATGTTGCTGTTTGAGCATCTGTTCAATGTTCAATGCAAAAGGAGATATTTACTTTTACAGAAATCAACTACAACAAACCGCTGGTAGGGACTACAATGAGCTTGTGACATCACAAACCCCCAAATTTACATAAACTCCGCCCCCGAGAACACACAATAAAGGTCATGTTGTGCTGCTTTAGAGAAGAGGAAGAGTTGCTGTTGATGCCGTCATTTTACGCCGGACTGATTCACAAACTTAACGCTGATTTGCACAAAAGATGAACATGACGACACATGCTAGTGATGAGTTGATCAACTCCACAGCAACTACATCAATTTATCCACTAACCGTTCAGAAACGTCTAAAAGTTGGAACTTCTTCCTGAGTCTCTCCGTCAGTGTCGACTCCGGTTTAAACAATGTAAAATCCTCATTTTGTCTGTGTGAGATTCTCCCGCTTTGTTTTTGTTGAGCTCTTAAAGCTCCGTTCTTTTCTGGAAAGGGGGCGGGAGCAGCAGCTCATTTGCATTTAAAGGGACACACACAAAAATGGTGTGTTTTTGCTCACACCCAAATAGAGGCAAATTTGACAAGCGATAATAAATGATCTGTGGGGGATTTTGAGCAGAAACTTCACACACATTCTGGAGACACCAGAGACTTATCTTGTGAAAAGGGCCATACTGATAAAGACTCTGTGAAATGGTGGCTAGATTTATATCTGAGTGCAAGAGAAATTATTTTGTTTCATTTTCTCAAAAGGAAACAATTTTGAATGTACTGAAAATTAAATTTGCGAACTTTTAGCAGCATATATATGACCTCAAAGCTAACAGACGTGCCAGAGTGAATGAATGGCATACTAAAGTTTAAAGTTGACTAACACTTACTCACTACTATGTAATTCAGTACTTCTGTGACTCGAGCGGTCATGGTGAGTCAAGATGATTTATTCCACACTATAGTGTACAAAGCGTGTCATGGTGGAAAGGGGCTTCAGTCTCTGTAGGTGCTGGGATTGATGGTGTTTCAAAGAAGCATGTAGAGTTTGAATGATGATTCAGAGGGATGAGTTGGCTGGGGGGTCTCTGACGCATATTTACTTTCCTTTTCAGCCGTTTCTTTTCCTTTTTAGAGCCTTCTCCTCACCGTGGGTCTCCTTACAGATCAGAGACCCCCTAACTGACGAATAACAATCGCTTCAGGTTACCATGACAACTCACAGCCCCTCTGCTCGGTGACTTTTGACCCCACTGGGATCTTGGGTTTCTACCTGCTGCACAGGACGTCCTGTATGAGGTATGGCTGACTGTCTGTTTGTGTGGATGGAGGTGAAAGCCTGTCCGGTGACTACATGACCCCTCGGGAGGAGGAAAAGGGAAACAGGAAATTTAGGATTATGTCTAGACAACTAATACGACGGCTGGCTGAAGAACCTCAAAGTTTGAGTTTGACTGTGTGAGATCTGGTACTTAATGTTAAGTTGATTAAGATATAATTTTACTATACAACCTGAATGAGACATGATTCCAGTGACAGGTTCTTTGTGAAGCGAAAATGCTGTGCGACATGACTGAATTACAACAAATCAGAACATATTTGATGTTAAATGTGGCGACAGATTTTTGAACCAATCATATTTCATTGTGGGCGGGGCTTTACATAAATACAAAACAAGCCACTGACAGCTAGTGTGCCCTGAATATACATTTAATACATCACATCTGGTTGGCAAAACATCTGTAATTTGAGCATACGTAATAGTCAAAAAAGTCGTATTTTATGTGTTTCTAACGTGAAATGAAAGAATGTTTAGCATTATGACATGACGGTCTGTGCTTGATATAATGACTTACATGTAATGACCCCCTAAATAATCATTTCTTTTGGTAACCATATCCGCCATCATTATGCAAATTTCACAGAGTTAAAGAGCAGAATATTAAGCACTTATACTGCAGGGCTGTTGAATGCTTGAATATTATTGGTTGGCTAAAGTAGTTCCAGGCAGGCCTTGACCGCATTACAGCCTCATATCACTGGGCTAAATGATTTCAGTTATTTTAAAAGGTCCTTTCAGACGACAAACGAATAAAAACACACAACGACAATGACCAAGCAAATAAATATAGCAAGCAATAGGATAAAAACAACAAATTATTTCCATGTTTTTTGCCACAAAATCACGTTTCATTAAGTACGGAAAACACATACTCTCTCCAGCTCATACAGTACACACAGAAACGTGTTTTCAGTGCTGCTCTGACGATTTCATCAGTAAAATAGTTTAGCAACTTGAAAGCTACATGATATTTCTCATGCTGTTCTTGAAGCAGATAAACTTACAGTTCCGCTAATAGTAGAGACGCTGGAGCCGAACACTGTTGAGAGACTCAGACTCAGGTAATTCACATATTCTTAATCTCTCTCGCTCTAATAACTGCATTAGTCAGCTATAAATGGCTCAAGCCTCCATTACTAGCTATAAAATGAGGTTTGGAATTAGCGAAGGAGGCGAGAGATGAGATGCGTAAGAAATTAATCCTACACACAAGAGCATTTTAAGGACAAAAACCTGGTAAATGTCTTGAAATACAACTTCTGAACAATGTCTTGAGGTGTGGAAATCAAAGTGGAATAATTGACTCTGGTCAATTGAATTATTAGAAAATCATTCACACATAGTGGCCGTATTACCACCTCGGGTGTGCATGATTTTCTAATAATTCAACGGCCAATTATTCCTCACACATTTCCAAAATTTTTAAGGCATGATAGTTACAGGACTCGTTTTGTGTGCTATTCACAAATTAATTGAAAATGTTTTTAAATTCCACTTTAATTCCCAAATTAGAATCAAGTAGCATTAGATTCTAGAAGTCAATATTTACACATTTTATAAACATACATTCTAAAAAATGCTGGATTAAAAACTGAACAAACTCAGCGGTTGGGTTGAATGTTTGCCCAACTTGCTGTGTATTTTAATTTAAACTCAACTATTGTTTAAAAATGACTGTATGACTGGCTTAAAATGACCCCAAACAGGTTGGAAATTAAAAATCAGACTCAAACTAGAGGCAGCGATAATAATCAAAAGCTGAACATTTATTAATAAGTAATTTATTAAATGTTTTTTGTTTAGTTATCAATCATCAAACTTATTAATAAATGTTCATTTACAACACATTTTGGGTTCATTTTAAGCAAGCAATTTTTAAACAAGACTTGGATTTGTCCATTTTCAACCCAACTTGGGTCGTTTTTAACCCAGCTTCTCTTAGAGAGTCTTTTTAAAAGCCGAACTGTGCTGTTGATCCTCATAAGCCTGCATTAAGGCAGTACAGAGACAAAGATAACAGAGAGTGAATGAAGGGGGTGGTGTGATATGTATTATACATGGCGTAAAAAATGAATGATCAACCCGAGGGGTAACCGTCAACACGAGATTCTATCCGTCGGAGAGAGAGAAGGAAAACGGCAAAGAGAGGGGAAAGAAACAGAGAGAGACATCCTGTGTCTCATCCTAAAATACATTAGTCATCCTCCTTACAGCAACCAAATCTCTCAATTACGCCCAAAAACTTCAGACATGATGGATGACCACACTGCGGGGATCGTGGGATATTTTTACCTCCCTGATAGCAGTGATTTTTCTGCAAGAAGACAAGTTTTCAGCCAAGCCTAGTTTCACCTGGCTCTCCTACGGTTACAATCCATGTGATTTCTTTATGTTGCTGAACATAAAGACAAAAAAAGCCTTCGGTGAATGGATCTAGCTGAAGGCGGGTCACTGCACATGCTCAAGGCTCGGGCCTTTTGTGATCAGCATGTGGCACGTCATAAATCATTTAACAGTTCTGACATTATGCAGGTAGCCGGCACAAGGTTGTCAGAGGGAGGAACTCATGGCTAATGAAGCTCTTAAAGCGTTTCCTCCTACTGTGGGAATCAGTTACTTGATCCTGGGGAAGATTTTTCACTTAAATGTTTGATAACTTGGGAAAAATGACCAGGATGTTTTGCCGCAAGGACTTCATATAGTGGTATAAACAACTTTTGTTGAATGGAAAAGAGCTTGAACTTTCTTCGAAACATCTTCTTTTGTGTTCCACAGAAGTCATACGGGTTTGGAACTGGTGAGTTAATCATATGTGATCATTTTTGGGTGAACTGGTCATTTGATTTGGACACACACACGACCGTATCTGCTTTTACATATAATACATTCAACACTAAACCTTGCCCAAACATTAAATAAATAAGACTTAGAACATCCGTTTCCATGTAAAACTCTGTTCAGTGGGATAGGATGTTCGGTTTTTGCCCGGAGGGGAAGCTTAGTCCAGAATAGATTGATTTCCTGCTGGGCAGGAAGCTTTGTCATGGTAACCATGGAGATGAGCCAGCTAAAACTCAAGCTATCTGACTGCTATGTGTGGGGCTGTCATCAAAATGTCAAAATTAACATTAATGAAGCGCACATTTAGCTTCATTAATCTGGAATTTCACATAAAGACTTGTCCTCATGAAACCTCAAAATGATCTTGCCCTTTTGTCCCTCACATAAAGTACCACTGTTAACGACCGTTCTCACCAAGAACGATAATTACATTAGCATAAAATGACAATAACGATATTAGCATCCACACCTACAGACGATAACGTTGTTTTTATTATAACTGTAATTGCAATTGCAATTGTTGTCTGCCGCTTTAAGTGCTCGAGCTCTTGTAGGAGGATTCTGATTGGCTGTCAATGTTTTTCTCATCCATCAGCTGGAAATAAAATTGTTCTGGTGTGTGTTTACCATACAACGATGTAACTCGCTGCTTAACTACTGTAGTACGATGCATGTTTCCTGAAACCATTACATTAAAGTTTATTGCAATTTTAAAATGTCATGTGTGTTACCATGACGGTGTTCAGTGTTTGTGTGAATGACACTATGTTCCTTCGATATATTAATATTGTCCATCTCAACTTGTGGAAAAGCTGCTTGTGATGAGCTTTGATTCATCATGTGACTCTCATCAGCACTGTGATTGGTGGTTGTCATTGTTTTATAAAAGTACAAAACAGATATTAGTACTTTAATAGATTGGTAAATTGACATTGGAATCTGTTTTTTACTGTAAATTTAACAGAATTTTTTTTACAGTGTGAACCATAATTATTGCAATATAATTTTTTTAATTATATAGTTTTGCACTGGGAAATAGAAAGTAAACTAAGTGCTGTCGCGTAAAACCTAAACATTTGCTACCATATTTTTTTACGGTAATGTTCTGGCAACCACAGCTGCTGTTTTTTTACAGTAAATTTTACGGGGATTTTTTTTACAGTGTTGGCCAACAATGCTTTCAGAAAAATTATTCCAACAATTTCGTTCATCTGTGTTATTGTTGTTATTGCTGGGCCATTTCTTTTTTTTATAGAATCAGAAAAATTAATAACTTTATATACTGAAAAAAAAAAGTGTAGGACTTTCTTTAAAACAAATTTCAATCAGAAATTGCTAGTATATTTCACATATAACGAATAAAACAACAAACTTTCACTTTAACATGATGATACTACCACAATATTCTTTAAAATACCTAAATAGCCTCTTAAATACAATGGAATATGAATATGCTAATCAAACTTTATTATAATCTGTATTGCCATCTGATGCATCACTGAACTGTCCAATTCTGAAAGAGTAATTAATCATTCTCCCAAATTCCATTCCCAAGATGCTGCTTTGATCCATAAATTAAATGGTGAACAGTGTTCATTTACTGAAAATGAGCGATAATTGAAACATGGGCCCTTGATATGTTTGTCACAACAATGGCTGTTCCCACTTTAAACCACTGACCTAAATACACACACACACGCTCCCACACTCTCTCCTACAAGCTGTCTTTGTCTAGTTCAAAACCAACACACGGCTCTGACGATGGCTTTGTGGGTCGGAGTTGCTATAGCAACAGGCGAGAGCTGCACACGGTGGCGCCAGAATTCCCTGGCCTGCTTCAGTGAGCATGGGCACACATGAGGGACCCCCTGCTGGATATCTAAAACACATCCCCCACGACACTTCACACGTGCCTAAATCATAGCTACGCCCATATTTGTTATTATCTGCCGGAACAGCCCACGTTTTGTGGAGCCGACGTGGCATCTTTATGTCCCCCAAACGCCTGGGGTTAGTGCCGCATGAACTCGCGGGTCTTTATTTGAGAGGAACGCTTATGTGTGCAGTCCTTTGTCATGGACACACACTGGAGCCCGTGTAGAGCTCTAGGGGTGGCAGAGTTATGACCCCTGTATGGGGGACGCTGTCGTTCCAGGCCACTGTGAGGCTATTTAGCACTATGTAACAGGAACCCAATATAAACAACATCTTATAAGGGTCACAAATCTCTCTGTTCCAAACCCTAGTGAACCACTTCCTGAAAGGGAACTTCATGAACGACTGATTTGGAGACACACTACATAGGCCGCGACTCAAGCAGTGGTGTTAGCTTGTCACTAAGCTAACAATTTGAGAATCTGTATTATTGCAAAAAACTATTGCACTTAGTATTGGGTAAAATCCACCATTTTAAATTATATTTCTGTATTTTCAAGCAGGACTTTTTTGAACAGAATGAAATATATTTATATTAAACATATTCTCTCAACTTGTCCACCATCTTGGATTTAAATTCTGCATCAAACAGAAGTCTTTTCTTCTCTTTTATGACGTATACGATTTAAAGGGCTTCCTGAACAAATTTTTTTAAAAAAGTAGGGCGGGGCTTGATTTTGTCATGGGGAATTGATTGGATGGTTGTGGTTTGCTATTGGTGGATCTCATGTGAGTGACAGGTCGCCCCGCCCTCACGCCAGTAAACACATCATCGAAGAAGAGATGAGCTGCAAGAGGGAGGGGAAGTTATTTTGATTAAAGATTATAGAGGAACATAAAAAATATATGTGCATGGAAAATTATTTATAATAAAGAATAAGAAGAATTTGTCCATTTTAATGTCATGGTGACTTTAACTTATGCATTCTGGGATGCATTAATATGTGAAGGATGCCCACAAGGATGTCCCTTAGATTTGAGATGAAATCAATGTACTGAATATTGAAACGAAACCACATGCCGAGAGCACTCATGCAAAAACAAAACATATTCTTCATTCATTTTATCCAATGCGATTGAGATTTGGGAACCTCTCTGATTGGTGGATCTCACTTCAGTTCGTAAATTGACAATTCTACCATTATATACTGCTTTTTTTGTTTTCTTGTTTGCAAGTTGTGTAAAGGTAGTCGTGGCCTAATGGTGAGGGAGTCAGACTTGTAACCTGAAGGTTGCTGGTTCAATTCCCACGCTGGCAGGAATTGAAGGTGGGGATTGTGAATAAACAGCACTCTCTCCACCTTCGATACCATGACTAAAGAGCCCTTGAGCAAGACACCTAACCCCTAATTGCTCCCCTTGTAAGTCGCTTTGGATAAAAGCATCTGCCAAATAAATAAATGTAAGTTGAATACGGAAGGAGTAGCGTGTAACCGTGAGAGGTGTAACACTTTCTTTGTAAGTTGAATACGCAGGCCGGTCTGGCGGAAGCTAGATATTTTATTGTTAAATATGGATATTTTTTGGATCGCTTTGCTTCAGAAGGCCTTTATTAACCCCCTGAATCTTTGTGGAGTACATTTATGATGGATGGATGTACTTTCTTCAGCTTCAAACAGGTGGTTTCCGTGCACTGCTATTATAAAGCTTAGGAGCATCAGAGTGATTATTAATATTTCTCCGACTGTGTTCATCAGAAAAAAGAAAGTCATCTACACCTGAATGGCTTGAGGGTGAGTAAAACAAGGGTAATTTTCCTTTTAAAGTGAACTAACCCTTTAACTCCAAAATCATCAGGTATATCAGTGACTCGAGAGAGAAAGAATGTGTGTTGTGATCATAGACGGAGGATGAATTAACTCCAGGGTAAGCTAAGGAGAAGCGTTTCCCCATTAAAAACATACATTTCCTTGTCATAATTTTACGTGTCACCACACAGCCATCCCAGCATAAACGCTCCTGATAAATCAATGGTTATTAAAGCGCCTACGTTCATTAATTTGAACAGAAAAGCGAGCATACTGTATGCGTGATTTGGCGCGCAGAGAGCTTCCTTTATAATCACCGAAAAGCTGCCACTCATCTTAGATCACTGCGATCTCACAAAGTTCTGTTCTAATAAATGAAGCTGTCTGCACAGTGTTTAGGAATGTTGGCACTCATCGGCAATGCCTATGGAGATTATCTACCTGTTGGAACAGGTTGTTTGTGGCTTAAAATGTTGTCAATCTAGGGATCTGACTAGATTTCAGAACAGCTCTTTCTCTGTGTCATTTGAAGAATGAATTCCACTCACACTGTGACCGAGAGGTCGATGTTTGATGGTTATCTACCCCCTGCATATTTTGGGGGTCTAATTACATTGCAAATAGGACAATCAAACTGCTGTTTTGTGCAAAAATGGATGTAAATTTTAGGATCTAATAATAAACCAGGGAAATGTTCATGAATTGAAAGCTCTGTTTGTAAGATATCGCTGCTGGGTGGAAACCGCTACTTTTCAGGAAATGGAAAAGGCACTATATATATAGATATTTTTAAATAATTAAACATAGTCAGAGTTGATATTGTGGCTTTATATATAGTCAGACATCTACATGTGTCATAGCAACATTTTTATCAAAATCGACCTCAAATGGAGTTAAAAGGTTTTTTTTACTAGCGATTGTCAGGCATACATGTTTCATCAGTCATTTTCATCAACTTACAGGTTATGAAGTTATTAAAATTATGGGTTAAAAACAACTCTAGTTGGGTTGAAAATGGACAAACCCAGCAATTGGGTTGTTTTAACCCAGCAATTGGGTTGTTTTAACCCAGCGGTTGGGTTAAATGTGCTGGACAGTTTTATTTAACTCAACTATTATTTAAAAATAACTATATGGCTGGCTTAAAATGAACCCATAATAGGTTAAAATTAATAAAAATTTATGTTTATTGTTTAAATATTATTCATTAAACTTTCATGTATTAGACATATTAAGAAATGTTAATTTCCAACATATTTTGGGTTCATTTTAAGCTAGAAATATAGTCATTTATATACAATAGTTGAGTAAAATAAAATCATACCAAGAAGGTTGGGCAAACATTTAACCCAACCTGTCAGAGTTTCATGTTCTGTCTATCTGTTTCCCCAGTCCTGTCTTCAGTCACGTGTTCCTTGTTTTGAGTTTCAGTTTGTCATCGTCTCATTATTAGTCTATCGTCTTCAGCTGTGTCTTGTTTGTAATCATGTCAGTCACCTGTGCCCTACTCGTTATCCTCTTGTGTTCCTCGGTATATATTCCCTCTGTGTCAGTCCAGTGATTGTCAGTCCTTAAAGTTTTGTGGACGTTGAATGTTCATATCAGTTTCCTGTATTCCTGTCGAGTTTCTGTTCATCATTAAACTGTTGGAAGTTTATGTACCTTCGTCGTGTCGTCATCCAGCATGTCACGTTACACAACCGCTGGGTTAAAACAACCCAATTGCTGGGTCTGTCCAATTTCAACCCAGCTGAGGTTGTATTCAACCCAGAATTTTGTGGCTTTATGGACGCTCAGTTTTTGCTGTCATTTGGCCAAAATCTCACGTTATTAAAGACGAAGACTGAAGACTAGAGTAATGATGCTGAGAAATTCAGGAATAAACGACATTACAAAATATATTACAATAAAAAAACAGTTATTTTAAGTTGTAACACACTAACAACCACTCAGCGCTTGTGCCAACTTCGAGCAATTTCATGTTCATTAATCCTGATTCCCATCATCTACTGCATTCACCTCATTACAGTAAAACGCTGAGCCGACAGAAGAAGACTAAAGGAAGATTATATATGAGACAGAAGTATCCAAAATCACTCCGTTTCCACGGCAACACACCTGGGGAGGAGCTATCAGAAGGGGTTTAGATAACCGAGCTCCTGCACAGCTTAGAGAAATGTGTCACAATTTAAGCTCTACATGTTCTGCACAGCTTTCTGGGCATGTATATTCATATGTGAGGGTGTTTTATTCTGAGAGGCTGCATATTATTTACATAACTTATAGTAAGCCTTTAGAACAGGCTGTTTGTGCCTTATAAATAACTTCTATCCTTAATGACATAGTATAAATTTGCACTAATCATCACGCAAAGTCAAACGATGACACGATGGTACAGTAAGTGTTGATCTGATCACATTCATGACCTGTCTGTGCACTCAGTCACCTTGGCAACTCAGGACAGATCTCAGCACGCCAGCACAATCTAATACAAATCAGCTGGTCATCGAAAACTAGTCACAAATATAAACCTCCAGATCAGACTGTGCATTGAACATCTGGCACTGACAGAACAGAAGACAGTGAGGGAAAATACACAAATACTACCATGTAAACCTTATTCAGGGAAGTAAATCTCAATTCAGCTTTGGCTAGGACACGAAACAAGACATTTTCTTCATGGGATTGAATGGAACAACATTTCCGAACCATGATGTCCTCCTGTACAACTGAATTTTTGTCCTAACCAGCATCAGGATATAGTTTTTCAGAGCTCAGTGTAAATACACCTTTTAATTTCTAATCACACACTCTCGGATTCATTTAAGCCAGTTATTTTGCTTTTATAAATCTCTGCTAATGCTAATGCTAATTATACAAGACAGTGTTGCAGACCGATTCAAACCATTAACTATTAACTTTTGAACTATTCATAATTAGAATCGGCTCATAAGTGTCATTTGTTTTGGGAATCAGGCTATGTGTTAAAGGCCACTGAAGTGCTTTGAAACGTGCAGCATTATTCAATGTGTTGATGTAACTCCCACTGAAACAGGAAGACAGGGCGGGACATATTGAACGGCTCCTCCTCTTTTTAAAATAGCCAATAGAGTTGCATTTATATCACAGCTTTGCATGAGCTGTTGAACTCCATAAAGCCTCAGTTTCCTTCTAATCTCCTCCATATCGCTTTATAATACAGCATTCTGTGCAGAATTCAAATGTTTTCTGGTCTGCGTCGACTCGATCATATGATCCATTATCGTGTGTCTGGACTGGAGCAGACTGTGTGCGCTGTGGTTCGCGTGACACTAACGTGAAACCAGACTTCATTCACCTCAAAGTAAAGCATATTTACACTGTCTGATTTGTTCCCTATCCCCTATATAGTGCACTATGTGCCGTTCACCATGTAGGAAATAGTAAATGTGTGAACAAGTGACCGATTTCAGCCACAGCTTCAGTGTCTGTGTATAATGTAGGGGGCGGGACTATTCAGATTCTAGAGAGCATTTGATTGGACAAAACATCTGAAAAGAAGCTGATGTGCAGCGTGATGTCATCAAAACACTGTGCGTTTCTTCTGTAAATAACAGAAAGACATTTTTGCTATTATTTTATGGTAAACTATCTTTTTATTAATTAAATTCAGAAATCATTCTAATATACTGATAAATGTCTTTACTGTCTCTTTTGACCAATTTAATGTGTCCTTGCTGAAGTATAAATTTCTTAATGACCTACTGTTATATGAAGTAAATGAAAATATTTAAATATTTAAAATATGATCTATTAAACATCTACAGTATTAGACAACAGGCATAATGGAAAAGATTATACTTAGGATTTTAAAGAATAACATCAAGATCATTCAAATGAAGATTAATCAGAAAATCAGTTTGCCTGGTGTCTATTTTAGCATTGTGTTGGATATCACGGCCCAAAGAGGAAATGTCCAAAATCCCTTCAATAATATAAGCTATAATTAAATGTGTTCTGATTGGCTGCGTTCTGTGTCGCGGCGCAGCTCTGCTGGAAAAACACATGAACACTCATGACTTTATCCAAACAATTTTATGAGTATAATTTTAGAATGAGATCTGTTGATCTCATTCGATCTGAAGTGGTGTCAAACTCGAGGTGAAGTACTTTCAGATGTGTACGCTGAATCGTGAACTTTCTCACTTCACAGTGGCTCGGTGGCAGTTGACGGCGATTCCCCGTCAGACTAAACCAACGGCGCGGGTTAAGAGAGGGCAACATCAAAGCTTGGCTGACAGCTTAAGCAAACCCATCTCATTTCCTCTGTAATTTCCTCGTTTTGTGTTCACGCATAAACACATTCGACACTACGACTCCAACAATGAGCAGTCTCTTACACGCAGCTGCAGCTGGCAGAAGGATGGCTGCGTTCAGCAACATCAGGTGTCGTGACACTGAAAATGAGAGCCGGCTCTGCAAGGGCCCCTCGGGGGACACGGCCCGCTCTGATGGGGACCTGAAGATGGCACATATGGCTCCAAAAGAGACCCTCATCTGATCGTGACATGATTGCTTTGTGGGAGGCCTCAGGCTGACAGTAAATCAGTCAACGAAATCACTCAGAATTCGACTCGTAGGAGATTGATAGCCCTTAATCATTGCTAAAAAAAGACCTCAGTGATCTTTGTAAGTGTGTAGATTTTATTAGACACTATTAATACCATTAATATAAACTTAGTACAATGTCTGTCTGTAGAAATATTAAATAAATCAGAAAAAAATATACACTACTTTCAAAAGTTTGGGGTTGGTGAGATTTTTTCTCTACTTTATTTGAACTGTAATATTCTTACAGTATATTGTGGAAATTGTTGAAATTAATGTTTTCATTTTAATGTGTTTGAAAGTGTAATTTATTCCAGTGATCAAAGCTGAATTTTCAGCATCATTACTCCAGTCTTCAGAGTCACATGATCCTTCAGAAATCATTCTGATATGATGATTTGATACTCAAGAAACATTTCTGATTATTATCAATGTTAAAACAGCTTCATATTTTCAGGATCTTTTGATGAATAAAAAGTTCAAAAGAGCAGCATAAACGTCTTAACTGTAATTTTTGATCAGTTAAATGCGTTTTTGGTGAATAAAAGTATTCATTTCTTCAAAAAAATCACAGTGACCCCAAACGTTTAAACGGTATTGTACAAATTAAATAAAAAATATTTTCAATAATTTATGTGCATTAAAATATGATCTATCATACATTATATATATATATATATATATATATATATATATATATATATATATATATATATTGAAAATATTATATATATATATATATATATTGAAAATATTATATATATATATATATATATATATATACACACACACAGTATATGATCAGTTTGATGGGTTTTGGTTGAATAAAAGTAATAAAAGAAAAAAAACTCATAGTGACCCCAAACTACAAAACGGTATTGTACTAAATAAATAAATAAATTCAAAATATTTTCAATAATCTATGTACATTAAAATATGATTTATCATATATATATATATATATATATATGTATACAGTACTATGCAAAAGTATTAGGACACCTTTAGATGTTGTTTTATCAATGGTATAACGGCTATATATAATTATTTGCCAGTCTCTTTATTAGAATATAACCAGAAAATACAGGAAAATTGTATGCAGTATTAAAAAAACCTTATTAAAAAATGACCCTCTCTTAAACCTAAACGGAATGGAAAAGGACCGGAAGGGCAAGAAAACTTTCAAAATCTGATGAGAAGTTGGAACAAGTCCAGTATGTCAAACTAAATATATATTTCTGTGATATCAGAAAACAGTAAAAAAGAGACAAGCACTCACCCATTGGCTAGGTCATCATCATCATCGACGTCTACATCGACGTCATCATCATCGTCATCATCTTCTGGTTGGCTCTTGCTCATCAGGTTGCCGTCACTGAGGTAACCAGACTTGAGGTCAGCCAGGTCATCGTCCGCAGCGTCCAGGCCCTCGATGAGCTGGATGCGCTGCAAGTGGCTGATCTGCGCCGACGCTCGGACGGGCAGGGAGTGGGCGGTGACCCCGGACGAGGGGGCGTCACCAGCTTGCAGGCGAGGGCTGGACTGACCTTGGCGCCAGGAGAGAGGAGAGGAGCGGTTGGACAAACTGCGGGCGTTAGTCTCATCACTGTCGTAGCACATGCTGCTCTCAATACAGCTGAAAGACAACAACAAGACAAGACAATCTTTACTTTCTGAATCTAAGCACACGGTTGGACATTTAAAAGTAATACGTTACAATTTTGCGAAACTCCCAAAAAAGTAACTAATTGAATTAGATACTTTTTTTGGAAAGTAATGTGTTAAGTTACTTTTGTGTTACTTTTTCTCACCTGGGCTGAGCTTGCTTGTTTGTTTTTTAATAACAACAAAAAAGTTATAGTTTTTGGCATATTTTTTGGCCCTTTCATATTAAAAGTGAAATGAAAAAGCCTCAGGCTGAAGATAGTTCAAAGTCACTCCTGTACAGTAGAGGGCGCCGCTAAAACAAACCTTTCAGCTGTGCTTCCATTCTGGATCACAGAAAAATAGACAGTTCGACACTCTTATTTCAGCAATAAAAACAACAAAATATGATGTTTAAGTCATTTTTTGCTTATTAGTGTGTTTAAATTTGATCAATGAAGGTCAGCAGCAAAGGCATTAATTAATAAAGTGAGATTAAATACATAAAGTATATTTGTATTATTTAACATTTGACAATTTCAGGTTTGTATGGAAGATAATTGCGACTTTTTATCTCAGAATTGTGAGATTTAACTAAAAACTGAATGTTATAAAGTCCGAATTTCAAGAAGGAATGTTGTTTCAACCGCAGAAAGATGTGAGTACACACAATATTTCAAGTTAAACAACGCTAATCTACTATAGGCTACTCCCTGACGGCTTTGTCGGATAAGACGGTGGTTAAGATTCGGTGTTATGATTGATTAGATCACCTGTCAATCAAACTGTTTGTGAAGGGTCAGTTCTGATTTTTTTTCTCGCAATTGACTCTTCTCAAAGACCCGCCCCCTTTAGTTACTGTTGCTATGTCCGACAAGTCATGCGCTCTCACGCCACACATCATGTTCTCACGCAGCGAAAAATACATCGAAAGAGGACACTGACAACATGTCGACAGACAAGACAGAGCTTCTTATTTTAACTTTTGATATGATACAGTTTCATAATTAAAATATTGTACTTTTTTAAAGAAATTTAATCAATAAATAGCGTCTAGTGTGTGTTTAATGTGTGGTGACAGATCGCTGTAGCTCCTCGTGAACCGATCATCTCTTCATTCTAGTTCATTTATAGCATCAAATAAACATGAATGAACATCAGAAGGAATGTTGTTTCAAGTGTGAGTACACACAACTGTTCAAGTTCAAGTTCACCAACGTTAATCTACTAACTCCCCTGATCACTTTGTCGGACAAAATGGCGGATTCGGGGTTATGATTGGTCAGATCGCCTGTCAATCAAACTCCCGGCGAAGGGTCAATTGCGAGTTTATATCTCACAATTCTAACTTCTTTTCTCAGAATTGTGAAATAAACTCACAATTCTTACATTTTTCGAAGAAGTCGTTTTTTGAGGAAAAAAGGGACATCTGAGGACATTTTTTCTCAGAATCTCACAATTCTGACTGACTTTATAACTCACAATTGCGAGCTTATATCACGCAATTCTGATAAAAAAAAGTCAGAATTATAAAATAAAAGTCTCAATTACCTTTTTTATTTTTTATTCAGTGGCGGAAACATAGATTTGAATAATATTATGAGATTACATTTCACTGTTTTATTCATTTTCAGTAACTGAAGAAATAACTTGGATATTTTGTTGTAAATTTAAAAGTAAAGCGTTACTTTACTAGTTACTTGAAAAAAGTAATCTGATTACATAACTCACTTTACTAATAATGAAGGTAATACGTTACCCTCAACACTGCCGTTGGACCAGTGTTATTTTAATACAATTGAGATACCATTATAGTTTTTATTAATGTTTTGAATTAATTTTTTATCTTTAGATTTTCCTCTTCATTGTAAAGTTTGAGATATTTTGTTGTATCTATATATATATATATATATATGTTATTTTAAATATATAAATATATATTTGTTGTTTTAGTTATTTTAGTGCATCAAGTTAAACTAAATTAAAATGATAAATGTTGCCTTGACAACTAGCTTAAATAACTTGTATTTCTTTCAAGAAATGAAAATGTTTTTGTTGTTGTTGTTGTTTTTGTTGTTATGGATTTAGTTTTAGTTTACTATGACAACCTTTTGTTGGAGTGACGATTCACCAAAAATGTTTCAGACTAGGTAGGTGCCATCATATTACCGATATTTTGGCAAAATTTCGGGGGCAAAAAAGGTCACAGCTCACACAGGTGTCACTTTCAAACCAAGCGTTTTCTGCAAAATCGTTTGCCCCGACACGAAACTCATCAACTGCATGGATTCGCATTGAAATGACTGGCTTTTGTTCATTAAAATTCATGAAAATTCACCAAACAATATGTCCTCACCTTTTTCTCAAGCAAAACGACATCAATGGCTGTTTCTAATGTATTCATGTCCTGCTGGAATTACTGTTTCTGACTAGCATGTCTGTTTTCTGTGAAACAAAAACTCTGAATTTTATAAAACTCCAATCCTTGTCGATATAAGTGATGGAAGCGAAATACAAAAAGTCCTAAAAGTATCTGATGAGACTCATTTTCTCAATTCAGCCTCCACTGGCAGGTGTGCAAAAAAGCTAAATTTGGACCCTGGCTAAGACAGGTTTCAGCCTGGAATTAATGTCAGAAAACCTCTTTAATTCCACAGAGACACTTCTGAGAGTGCAGGCAAACTCATTCGTCATACCAGACATAACTGTCAGTTTATCACGCATGCCCACTTCATCACACATCACAAGACTCGTCTCATCTTACACATTTTGCGGATGTGAATCCATGTAGTCTCTGGTAAGTGATCCATCATCCATGGGGACACAGGAGAATTTGGGGGTAAAACATGTTTGAGGATGTCTAATTTCCTTCATGCCTGGTGTACACGCCACTCAAGGAAGTCAATCTCACACACACTGACCCCTTGGGTGCCTTTTTTTCTGATTTCTAAATAGTAGGTCACAGTTTGGCCAGCTGGAGGAACTGGCTGACCTTCAGCCGATTGCACACCCACCCATCCCAGTCCTCACTAAAGCCCTCATCTGGATAAACTCATATCCTCCTGAGTTGTGTGCTGGCCCTGCAATGATTTTAATGCTCTTATTTAGTTTCCAGGTGTCCAGGTTTGGTTTTAATACTTTTAAGCCCAGCGGATGGATGGAGATTATTTCCCGCTGTCCTTGAGCTCAACTTTCAAAGTATAAAAAGCAATGAGATAAAGTTCTCTCAAATTTAATGGAATGTTTCTGGTTCAAACGAGTTCAATCTGTCAATTACCACTGAACATCATTTCAACTAAATCTATAGTACAAACAGGGTTGGGGAGTAACGAAATACAAGTAACTTAGTTACGTATTTAAAATTTGAGTCACTGTATTTCATTACAGTTACATTTTAAATGGGTGGTAATCAGATTACAGTTACATCTGAAAAGTGTTTTAGATTACCAAAGTGATTACTTTGAGTTTTAATGTCATTTAAACAGCAATTGGTGATTCTCTGACTCTGACAGTCTGAAAAAGAGGAGTAAAGTTTCATGTTTTCGACTGTTTTCATGTTTTGTGAGTCATTTTATAATTCACTCGTCACTGCAACTTTTTCTCACAATTTGTTTTTTCCCTCACAATTGTGAGTTTGTGTTTCACAATTCTGACTTCTTTTTCTCAGAATTGCGAGATTTAAACTCACAATTGAAAGTTATAAAGTCAGAATTGGGAGATATAAACTTGCAATACTGACTTTTTTCTTGCAATTGTGAATTTAGTATCTGAGTTTATATCTCATAATTCTGACTTTTCTCAATATTGTGAGTTTATATCTCATAATTCTGACTTTTCTCAATATTGTGAGTTTATATCTCATAATTCTGACTTTTCTCAATATTGTGAGTTTATATCTCATAATTCTGACTTTATAACTCACCATTGCAACTTTATATCACTCAGTTCTGAGGGAAAAAGTCAGAATTGTGAGATAAAAACTCACAATTACCTTTTTTGTGTTTGTTCCACACTTATTAGTATTCCAAAGTATTCTAAAGTATTTAGATTAAGTTACTAAACTTGAGTAATGTAACAAAATACGTTACAAATGACTTTTTAAAGCATGTCTCAGAGTCAGAGAATCACCAATTGCTGTTTAAATGACATTAAAACTCAAAGTAATCACTTTGGTAATCTAAAATACTTTTCAGATGTAACTGTAATCTGATTACCACCCATTTAAAATGTAACTGTAATGAAATACAGTGACTCAAATTTTGTATTTTAAATACGTAACTAAGTTACTTGTATTTCGTTTCTCCCCAACATGACATATGAATCGGTAGCTGTTCACGCAACAAAAATGCTACCGTTTGATGTACAGGAGCGCAACCGACGCAGCATCTGCCTTGTTTTGAACTCCCAAACCATTCCATTAATACCCACAATGCACTGCATTTGCGGTTATCACAGTTTTCTGCAGACATTTTCTACAAAGAGCAAAGGGCTGAGGAAAATGTCCACAGAAAAGAAGTTTCAGCGCATTGACATGAATGTGAATCATCCTTTGAAAATGGCAGGCGCTGAGTTTGTGCTGAATAATAATGACGGTGATTATCGTTCCTTTTATCCTTCAACGGGCTCTTCTGTGAACACTTCAATCAGAGGAAGAGAAAATATGACAAATTAAGAAAGTAGCCATTGTTATGGATCATAAAGCACTGTTAGGCCTCACAAAACACAGGCGAGTCTATTATAGAGCTCAGCACATTACAGACTTTCTCTCTAGTGTTGATGTGCATTAAATCAGCCTAATTATGTTAAGGTTTTAATAGAATGACTTTACAGCTGCTGAGGCGGAGTAATTTTATACTAGGAGGCAGCGCTAAAATCGCTCAGACACACTCAGACTAAGTGAAAGATGGAGTGCTGAGATACACTACGCTCACAGTTCATCTGTTCAACTGGAGATTTGAACTCGCATCGCCCGTATGAGCGCCACGGCTCAACGCGTCAGAGCACCTGTGTGCACCACTAAGTCTGACAGCTGTTACACAATCTATTAATGTTTAGTTTGCAGGGCTGAAGTCTCTCCAGGCCTGTTGGTTTAGAATAACGCACCCTTACAGCTTCCTTGAGAGTTGCATCAGACTTCCTCTGCTTGAAGGAGAGCTTCCTGCTTCTTTAAACAACACTCCAGCAGAAAGTTCGCCAGTAGCTCTGATATCAATACACTAACACAACATACTGTGTGCGGTCTAGCGGTTGTGGCTTTCTGACGAGACGCTAATCCATCCTTTTGCTGTGGTTTTTGTATGTGTGTTTGTGGACCTTGGAAACAGGAAACAACAGGGGGAGGTGCTGATGTGAGAAGGACAGAGAAACATCTGCTGCTCTTCTCTACTGCCTTTGGTGATGTTTGGACTAATGCAAAATTCCTCTGAATGTCATTTGTGTATGATATTAGGGAAGGACATTTGAACTGTTTTAGGAATACACTGACGTTGAAATAAATTCTGGCCAACAAGCTAATATTATTGCAATGATATTTATTATACTATTTTGTCTTATTCTTGACATTTTGGCAACCCTTATTTTAGTTTTAAAACCTGATTTGTGTGATTTCCTAGCATATCAAAGCGAACCAAATTAACCAAATAGAAAAAAAGAAAAGAAAAGTAAATCAACAAATGAAAAAACAAAACACAACAAAAAATAAACAATAAAACAAGATAAAACAAAAATATTAATTCTGGCCAAAACCTATAAGCTTATAATTGTTACAATAATAGTTATACTGTTTTGTCTTATTTTTTGACATTTTAGCAACCCTTATTTCAGTTTTAAAACCCGATTTGTGTGATTACCTAGCATCCTAAAAAAAAAAGAAAGAAAAGTAAAACAATAAATGAAAAAACAAAACAAAACAAAACATAAAACACAACACAATAAAACAGAACACAAAATAAAAATGAAACAAAACAAAATAAAATAAAATAAAATTCTGGCCAATACCGATAAGCTTGTAATTATTACAATAATAGCTATTATAGGTTTTGGGTTTTTTTTGGACATTTTGGCAACTATTATTTCAGTTTTAACACCTGATTTGTGTGATTTCCTAGCATCCAAAAACAAAAAGAAAGAAAAGTAAAACAATAAATGAAAAAACAAAACAAAATATTAAAACAAAAAACAAAACACAATAAAACAGAACACAAAACACAAAATAAAACAGCAACGAAACAAAACAAAACGAAACAAAATAAAATAAAATTCTGGCTTATAATTATTACAATAATAGTTATTATACTTTTTTTGTATACAAAATACAATAAAACAGAACACAAAACAGAAAATAAAAATGAAACAAAACAAAACATAAAACAAAACAAAAACAAAATTCTGGCCGATACCGATAAGCTTATAATTATTACAATAGTTAATTTTTTATACTATTTTTTTTTTTTTGACGTTTCGGCAACTATAATTTCAGTTTTAAAACCTGATTTGTGTGATTTCCTAGCATAGAATTAACAAAAATAAAACATTAAATGAAAAAATAAACCAAAACAAAACAAAATGAAACAAAATAAAATTCTGGCCAATACCGATGAGCTTAATAATTATTACAATAATAGTTATTATACTTTTTTTGTGGACATTTTGGCAACTATTATTTCAGTTTTAACACCTGATTTGGGTGATTTCCTAGCATCCGAAAAAAAAAGAAAGAAAAGTAAAACAATAAATGAAAAAACAAAACAAAACACAATAAAACAGAATACAAAACACAAAATAAAAGTGAAACAAAACAAAACAAAATCCTGGCCAATACCCTGCTTATAATTATTACAATAACTAATTTTTATACTTTTTTTTTTTTGACGTTTCGGCAACTATTATTTCAGTTTTAACACCTGATTTGGGTGATTTCCGAGCATCCAAAAAAAAGAAAGAAAATTAAAACAATAAATGAAAAAACAAAACAAAACATAAAACAAAACACAATAAAACAGAACACAAAACACAAAATAAAAATTCAACAAAACAAAACATAAAACAAAACAAAAACAAAATTCTGGCCAATACCGATAAGCTTATAATTATTACAATACTTTTTTATACTTTTTTTTTTTTTTTGACGTTTCGGCAACTATTATTTCAGTTTTAAAACCTGATTTGTGTGATTTCCTAGCATAGAATTAACAAAAAGAAAACATTAAATGAAAAAATAAACCAAAACAACACAAAATCAAAAAAGAAAACACAAAACTAAACAAAACAAAATACGAAACAACACAACAAAATAAAAAAATGAACAAAATTAAATGGAACAACAACAAAAATCAATTAAGTCAGAGCTTGACTGGAAGTGTGAGCTGCTGTACCTGTGGCTGAGCTGCGACCCCCGTAAGCTGGACATGGTATCTTCCAGGTTCTGCCGGAGGTCGAGGACATTCTGAACGGTGCGTTTCCTCTGGGACTCGGGATCTGCAGAAAAGAGCAGAGAGGAGAGGATGAGCGGCTGGTTAATGCAGGCATTTAGCAGTGATGTGGCCACGCATACACAAACACACCCATGTGCATTAACATTTACCGCTTCATGGAGAACGGCCAACAAAAACATTACTATATATCTCTCCGCATGATATCGAGCCGCGCTCTCCGCTCGCACACGTACAGTATCTCAGTTTTCAGGAACAACACACAAACGGCTTTCTCTCGCGCTGTAAGAAAGCAGAGCGACGGAGCAGAGGAATATGACGATTCAGCAAGCGGGCAGCTTTTCAGGCAGTACTCGAATGAATTAAACATTACATTTCCAGTCTGCCAAGATGCCAAAAGCACTTTGAGCTACTGTACTAGCAAGCTCACTTAAACAGGACATTAGTATTTATATAAAAGGTCTCCTTTCAATTTAATTGCTTTCTTTATTTAGGCAAATGTGCTTATAGAGATTTATTTGACATTCAAGCTGTAAAACTGGGGGGAAATGCATTATACGTCTTAACTCGACACATGTTGAGGACTGTTTTAAAAGTGCTGACAGTAAAAGTGCTGTATTTCGTCTAATCAGCCTCCCACCTTACAAAACCAGTGTAGTGTCAGACCGTAAAACCACAGAGCGAAGGTTGACAAAGAGGTTCCCCTACGTTTATCAGTTCGGCTTCGTGCACACATACTCGGATGAAATAAAATACAAGCATACTTATCACATACACTGTAATGAATTGCTGTAAAAATGACAGCATTATTTTACAGCCGCTGGCTGTTTTTTTAATAATACAGCATATTGCTGTAAACTGCAATGCATTCTGGAGTCACGTGTTGGTTTGACTCAAATTTACAGAATATTGCTGTAAATTGACCCTTCGTCATTTTAAAAAATACAGTTATTTACTGTAATCAGAGAATACAGGGAAATTCTGTAAATTAAATTACAGCAACACTACTGTAAAACTTACAGTAACTGGCTGGCAACCCTGCGGCCAGTATTATACTGTAAAATTTACAGTAATTTTTTAACAGTGTACCACCTATAATTTATGTTAAAATTATGTGAACCAGAATGTAATGATGAATGTTTTATGCATTAACATGCTGCATTGTTGTCAAATGACTCACTGTGTGTAATCTGCCAAGTCCACTCATCACTTTGGAATTAAAAATGACATTATCTTAAAGGGGTGGTTGATCATGATTTCACTTTTTTAACTTTAGTTAGTGTGTAATTTTGCTGTTTGAGCAGAAACAACATCTGCAAAATCACGACGCTCAAAGTTCAATGCAAAAGGAGATATTAAATCATTCTTAAGGACTACAACAAATGGCTGGTAGGGACTACAACGAGCTTCTTCCCAGGTTAGTGACATCACTAACCCTAAAATTTACATAAACTCCGCCCCTGAGAACACACAATTAAGGTTATGTTGAGCTGCTTTAGAGAAGAGGAAGAGTTGTTGTAGTCGAGTGTTGTCGATGCCGTCATGTTACACCGGACTGCTTCACAAACGAGGGTCAATTCAACACAAAAGATGAACATGACGACACATGCTAGTGATGAGTTGATCAACTCCACAGCAACTACATCAATTTATCCACTAACCGTTCACAAACGTCTAAAAGTTGGAACTTCTTCCTGAGTCTCTCCATCAGTGTCGACTCCGGTTTGAACAATGTAAAATCCTCATTTTATTTGCGTGAGATTCTCCAGCTTTGTTGTTGTTGAGCTGTTAAAGCTCCACCCTCTTCTGGAGCAGCAGCTCATTTGCATTTAAAGGGACACAAAAATGTCGTGTTTTTGCTCACACCCAAATTTGACAAGCTATAATAAATGATCTGTGGGGTATTTTGAGCTGAAACTTCACAGACACATTCTGGGGACACCAGAGACTGATATTACATCTTGTAAAAGTGGCATTGTTGGTCCCCTTTAACTTCTGACCAATCAAACAATGAGAAAAAAGATATTTTGCTACATAACTAATTGGAACTACTTACTTAATGCACAATACACATCCGACAGCTCTAGAATTTGGTGGGATTAGTCCCTACCTATCCCTGCCACCTCACATCCCACCCAAAACCTCATCCCTCACACCATCTTGTATGTTTCCCCTGGGGTGTGTTAATCCTGGAGCTTGACCAGTCAGCACAGCAGGACCCTCTGTAATGACATCCAGACTGGCATTAGTCAAAGTCCTAGTCTTAATTCACTTTAATCTCCACCATAGAAAAATGATTGTGTGTGTTTGTGAGGGTGTGTGTAGTGGATCAGTACAACACATGGAACTGGCCCACGGCTTTGTAATGAAAATGGAGAACCCCCCATGCGGCCCCCTGTGGAGTGTCTCTTCATTCAGCCATAATCTCATACAATTAGACTCATGAAATACAATGAGTCTCCCAGAGTGGTTCAAATGGGCTGCTCTGCAAGTGATGAAGGTGGTTTGGTTTAAAGCTAGTCTGGCTTGTATTGTACATAACTGAGGCCTTCTTTGTTGGTACAGTTACCAGTTACCATCACAGTTGAGTACCAATGATGAACGCTTCCCCATTTGACACTGGAGTAATGACGCTGAAAATTCAGCTTTGCCATCACAGTAATAAATGGCATTTTAAAACATAGTTTTTTAAAAATGTAATTTTACAGTTTTTACTTTATTTTTGATGAAATAAATGCAGCCTCGGTGAGCAGAAGAGACTTTGTTCAAAAACATTAAAAGATTTTACTTCCCTCAAACTTTTGTTTGGTAGTGTAAATAACAGCCACAGAAGTAACTTATGATTCATTTTAAGGCTAGTGACATTTTTTATGGTCATAGACAGGGCTGGGTAGGTTACTTTTAAAATGTATTTCACTACAGATTACAAAATACATGCTTTAAAATGCTTTTTAGTAACTTAATCTAAATACTTTAGAATACTTTGGAATACTAATAAGTGTGAAACAAACACAAAAAAGGTAATTGAAAGTTTTTATCTCACAATTCTGACTTTTTCCCTCAGAATTGTGTGATATAAAGTTGCAATTGGGAGTTATAAAGTCAGAATTATGAGATATAAACTCGCAATATTGAGAAAAGTCAGAATTATGAGATATAAACTCGCAATATTGAGGAGTCAAAAATATGAGATATAGTTCTGACTTTTCTCAATATTGCGAGTTTATATCTCATAATTTTGACTTTTCTCAATATTGCGAGTTTATATCTCATAATTCTGACTTTTCTCAATATTGCGAGTTTATATCTCATAATTCTGACTTTTGTTGAGAAAAGTCTGAATTATGAGACATAAACTCACATAGTAAATTCACAATTGCAAGACAAAAAGTCAGTATTGCAAGCTTATATCTCCCAATTGCAAATGCAAACTCACAATTGTGAGAGAAAAAACAAACTGTGAGAAAAAGTTGCAGTGAGTGAATTATAAAATGACTCACAAACAACTATCACAAAACATGAAAGCAGTCGTGGATCATCAGGTCATGACAGGACAGTTAGGTTGACAGTTTGTTTTTTTTTTTTATAAATTCAGTCATTTTGTCTTGTTCAGGACAGAACTAAATAAAAATAACAACATTTTTATTTTCCCTCTTAAAAGTTTTAAAATGTTGTTGAAACTTAACTCCGCTTTTTCAGACTGTCAGAGTCAGAGAATCACCAATTGCTGTTTAAATGACATTAAAATTCAAAGTAATCACTTTGGTAATCTAAAACACTTTTCAGATGTAACTGTAATCTGATTACCACCCATTTAAAATGTAACTGTAATGAAATACAGTTACTCAAATTTTGTATTTTAAATACGTAACAAAGTTACTTGTATTTCGTTACTCCCCAACCCTGGTCATAGGTTTTAGTGACAGATTACAGAGGCAATTTAATCACAGAAATAAAAATATAATAATAAAAAAGCCCCATAGGAATACTGATGTCGGAGTTATGGTGCTCATGTGGTAAACACAAGTTCAAGTTTGGCTTTTTATTTCCTACATTTAGATTTAGTGATAATCTCTATCCCAGTTTATAATGCATAAAAAAATCAGAGTTGCGTTGTTGTTTGTTTCAGCCAATAGCGTAAGTTTGAGGTGGGGTTTCTGTTTGGCTAACCAATGAGAGCTGGAAGAATTTAATCAATTGGAAAATATTTTACTTCATGACATTCATTTGGATATAACATACATCACATTTAATTGAACAATTCTTGTGTCATAAAAGCAAAGATAGAGCAGGCTGACCATAACCCCCCATTGACAACATGACACTGATGGTGTCTGCAACAGTCTGTGTCTGAAAGGACCATTAACTGTCTGTGATAGCACACAGCATTAAGCCGTGAGAGGGTAATTACCAGAGAATGGACAGATTTGAGAGAACATGTTGTAATCAGTAGACCTTTTACACTGAAAACCTGCACATCGGATTTGTTTCCCATTCACTAATGGATTCAGTATTGAAATCTGCAGAAGATAAGCATACGTTTCGAAGATTTATGTGTAGCTTTATGTCCAAAACAACATTTGTAACCATAGCCACTGAGTTTCCTCTCAGTAATATGACATTGTGCATGGATCGTTCCAGTTGGCAGGGAATACATTTGAATTGTGCTGTTGAGCTCTGGTGTAACGAAAGGGGGCTGAGAAGAACATCATACTTTCACCCCCACACCCACGGACCCCTGTGGGTCAGTCCAGCTGGCCAGTGCTGGAATGACCTATGCAAGAGCGAGAGAGGTCATGAACCTATGGGGTGTCCATCACCCTGATGGTCGTAGTCTACGCACAGCCAGTCTGGCAACACCATTCAAGGCTGCAGTGATTGTGAGAAACATGCTCACAAAAACATATCACATTGATTTCACCATTGAGAGGTGTGACATATAAGAACTATTGATTTCAGTGGCTTTGGGAATTAGCTCAATACTGAGATGATTGAGTCACTGAATGCACAGAACCGTTACAGCACCATGTGCCAGTCAAAGTGGTGTTCAGAAGTGAAAGGTTATCTCCAGTGGCACACAGAGGGGGTGCCAGAAAACATGAATCCAATAATTTGTGGTGTTTGCTTAGAGGTAGAACAAATTGAGGTATTTGAGATACCTCAAACTATGTGCATGTTGAGAAGATGTGTGCTATTACTTGTGATCAAATATGCCAGAAATGCGATGTCAAAAAAAAAAAAAAAACTTGGAGGTGAAGTCTTTTGACTCACCTAGCAACCACTCCAAACATCTTGACAACCACCACAACACCTTAGTAACCACCCAGAACACCACAGCACTGGCCTGGCAATCACTTAGAACACTCTAATAACCACAAAGCAATGCCCTAGCATTCACCTGAACACCACAGCAACTGCATAGCATTGTCCTGGCAACCACCCTAAAAACACAAACAACCACCTAGCAAACAGAACACCTTAGAAACACCCTAGCAACCACCCAGAACACCCTAGAACTTGCCTGACTATCTCTTAGAACACTAACAGCCACGCAGCAACACCCTAGCATCTAACTGAACACCACAGCAGCTGCATAGCAATGTCATGGCAACCACCCTAAACACACAAACAACCACCTAGCAAACAGAACACCTTAGAAACACCCTGGCAACCACTCAGAACACCATAGCGCGGGGTTGGCAATCTCTTAGAACACTCTAATAGCTACATAGCAACACCTTAGCATCCAACTGAACACCACAGCAGCTGCATAGCAATGTCCTGGCAACCACCCTAAACACACAAACAACCATCTAGCAATCACCAGAACACATTAGAAACACCCTGGCAACCACCCAGAACACCATAGAACTTGCCTGACTATCTCTTAGAACACTAACAGCCACGCAGCAACACCTTAACATCCAACTGAACACCACAGCAGCTGCATAGCAATGTCCAGGCAACCACCCTAACACACAAACAACTACCTAGCAACCACTAGAACACCTCAGAAACACCCTGGCAACCACCCAAAACACCATAGAACTTGCCTGGCTATCTCTTAGAACACTAACAGCCACGCAGCAACACCTTAACATCCAACTGAACACCACAGCAGCTGCATAGCAATGTCCAGGCAACCACCCTAACACACAAACAACTACCTAGCAACCATTAGAACACCTTAGAAACACCCTGGCAACCACCCAGAACACCATAGAACTTGCCTGGCCATCTCTTAGAACACGGAAACAGGCACGCAGCAACACCCTAGCATCTAACTGAACACCATAGCAACTGCATAGCAATGTCCAGGCAACCACCCTAAACAAACAAACAACCACCTAGCAACTATCAGAACACCTTAGCAACACCCTAGCAACAACACTGAATATCATATTCTGGCCTGGCAATCACCCTGAACACATTAGCAACCACCAGAACCCCTAAGCAACAGCTTAGCAATCCTGAACAACACAGACTGGATTGGCAACCACCCAGAACATTCTATGTAACAACACCAAAACACTATAGCAACTGAATAATAATGTCCTGACAATCACCCTGAATGGATTAACAACCACCTAGAAACCTCACAGAACACCCTAGCAACCACCCTGAACAACACTGACTACCCTGGCAATCATCCAGTACACTTTTAACGAACACATAGCACCATGGCACTAAATACATTAACAATCACCTAACAACCACTAGAACACCTTAGCAACACCCTTGCAACCACCCTGAACACCACAGACTGGCAATCCAGAACACTCTAACAAAAATGTAGCAACAGCCTAGCACCCACCATAACACCACAACAGCTGCATAGCCATGAACACATTAACAACCACCTAGCAATCATCATAACACCTTTGCAACACCCTAGCAACCACCCTAAACACCTTAGGAACTGCATAACAATGTCTTGACAACCATCCAAAGCACTCTAGCAGCAGTTGCAAAGTTTTATTATTATAGCAGATATTATTCAGAAAATGTATATTCAACTGTATTCAAATTTCCTCGTGTAACCACTTAAAAGACCAAACAGGTGTAAATCTACAGGATAGTTCAGACTCCCACTGTTGCTTAGTTATCATGTCTGCTACCCTACACTAGATGGCCAACATACTTGGGCTCTTCCCTCTTCAGCTTGGCTGAAATGGTGCTTTGAAGATTGGCACTCCATCCAAAATGCCCAAGAGTCACATTCATTCACTGAGCAGTAGTAGTTAAAATCATATTAGACACACTTGAAACGACCACTCTAGGACAGTTCATTTAATTTGTGCTAGATTTAAATCTGTTCCTCTCTACATTCATCCCAATGAATGTACCAGCAGGGCAACCAAAGCTAGCAACAGAAAAACATTGGGGGGTTTTGTAGCTTTTTTCAGTGTTTATTAGAGTATAATTAGCACAATTGTTATTTATGTCTTAATTAGAGGCGTTTTCTCTGAGAGGGCAAGAAAAGCAGAGCTTGCTTTAAAATTTAGATGAGAAAACAATCAATAGTGGAAAAATATTTTGACGAGAAGGTAACTATAGTAATAACAGCTGCACTGTTAGTACTAACAAATAAAGACAACTAGGGTAGTCGTGGCCTAATGGTGAGGGAGTCGGGCTTTTAACCTGAAGGTTGCTGGTTCGATTCCCACGCCGGCAGGAATTGAAAGTGGGGATTGTGAATCAGCACTCTCTCCACCTTTGTTACCTAAGGTGCACCTAAACCCTTAATTGCCTCACTTGAAAGTTGCTTTGGATAAAAGCGTCTGCTAAATGACTAAATGTAAATGTAAACTATACACAAAATATTTCCAAACACCACTGATCTCCATACTACGAAAGTTATGTTACGTGGTCTTTCTCTCAGACTCTCTGTGCCAATGAAAGTAGCATGAGAAGCTCTGTAAAAATTCTCTTTGTCCATGTTCAGTCATGCAATCGGCTGCAATTACCTCTGATCTTTAGTCACATGACTTGGAGTGCAGACTGAACAGCATTAAATAATTATTAATCATTTCTTACAAGCTTCAGCTTTAGCTGGTTCCCATTCTTGATGCAAATGTCTGCTCTTGGATCGACAACAGCGGTGTATCACATACTACATCCTGAAACAAAAGACATCAGCCAGTGTAGAAGGAGGGGGCCTCCTCCCCAATCCCTCTGCTGTATCTAATCGATTCCACGCGGTTGTTAAGCACAGCTCTCGTTTATGGTAATTAAAGCCTCCCCACTACAGGGGTAAGGTTGACGGAAAGGTCCGAGACCATCAGACTTCCTGTTTTCCCAAATCGGCCTGGGCTCAGAGGACCCAGCTGCAGCCGGGGTGAGGGAATGAGGAAATTAGGGATGCAAATTTCTCCCTCCGTCACAAACACATTCTCAGGGGGAAAGCTAATGAATCAAGGCTAGCTGGTTAAATGCGGAAGGGGGGGACTGCAGCACACCTGCCTCCCCCTCTTTACACCCGCATCTACTTGTGATGGGGCGCTAAGAGTTGAAAGCAGCCGCTACCAATTCAGACGTTCTCTTTTCTGTGCCTATTCAGGGGTACACAAGTTGATTCAAGACTGTCCGTGGAAAAGCAGAGACACTAGGAGAATTCTAATGGTACATGCTTTGAGACAAAAAGTGGCATCAGGCCGACAAACGGAACCAACAGTAGCTTAGTTGGCATGTTACAATTATATACTGTTGATGACAAAGCACTGGGAGAATGGAAGCTTCCAAAGGAATGGGAGGACTCTGCTGTATATTTAGCTCAAAAGAGAACACAATAAAAGAAAGGCTGTTGCATTCTAATGGGAAACACTAAACCCACATAAAGAACTTGTCAAATGCTTGCACTGGCAAAGTCACACCTCATTTAAGGGGGTTTAAAAATGACTGTCTATCACAGGAAAAAAGATTAACAGTAATCCCATAATTACAGTTGGCGTAAAATTGGGATTTATTGGGCCCTCGGAAGTGGCTCTAGAACTTGGACTGTGATTTCATGGTCTTTATTGTTTAGAAAAGTTTTGGGACATGCAATAGATAACTGTCCAGCAGATTAAATAGAGTTTCCCAGTTTCATTTTTCATTTAGCAGACGCTTTTATCCAAAGCGACCTACAGGGGGAGCAATTAGGGGTTAGGTGCCTTACTCAAGGGCACCTTACTCATGGTATTGAAGGTGGAGAGAGTGCTGTTCATTCACACTCCTCACCTTCAATTTCTGCCAGCGTGGGAATCGAGCCGGCAACCTTCAGATTACAAGCCAGACTCCCTCACCACTAGGCCACAACTACCCCGTTTAATTACGTCCTCAACACAAAAATGTTGACAACGGTGCTCTTTGAGAAGGCGACTCTACCGTTGAGGATGACCTCACGCAGAGTAAGTTCAGATCACAGATTTTAATGAAACGTGGTAAGTCATGCATGATAACCCTAATGACCACATCTTCTGGATCTGCTCCAAATTTATGGACTTCTAGAGTCTCCCAAAGAGGTGAGAATCGCAGTTCCAGTAATTGATACATCCTGCAGAACTTCCAAGACATTTTTGCAAAGACTCAAACCCAATATTACAACATTGTGAAGCATTTTAATCTCTGAAATACACTACCAAGTTAAAGTACCTTCTAAACCCAAGGCTGCCACACTGTCTCAACAGCTTAAAGACCGACAGCGTCTTCCTAATGAGTAGCTGACGCATAGCCTGTCAATAGAGAAGCTAATAGGGTGTAGACAGATGATTACTGGAACCATCTTTGGCCTTTCTGAGAATGCTGTGAGAGCAATAAGTGAAATGGACGATCTAAATGCATGTCAGAGTGTGCTAACAGCTCTAAAGACAAGTTTTTGGCAGAAATGCATCACTTTTCTAAGAGGTTTTGTGTGGAAAGTGAGCAGTACGAGCAGCATGGCACTGTTGTTGGATTCATTGGTCTTTACAAATGATGGTCGATTTCCATCCATTATTGTTTTCATTTTCCATGTTTTATTACCACAGCTGAGGAACAGATGATGTTTAATTTGTTAATTAAGGTGTACTGGGTGACAGGGATCTAAATAAGGCCAAATGAATCCCAAAGGGATTTTAATGTAGTTTAATGGCCTAGCATTGTGCCAGAGAAACATTTTGACAAACTGCCTGATGTTTTATTAACAATACACTGAGAGACTCTGAGTAGTAATCCATTTTGGACTCATTTGTGGTGTAGGGGAAAGGGTAAAGTTACCCACTTCTCCACCACAAGTTTGCTTCATTTCTAGTTCTCTCTATGACTCTGAGTCTGTGTTTTCCAACTCTACTCCTCTACTCCAGTCAGGGTGCTTGGAGACAAAGTGGTGACCTCGACAACATGAAAACAGGAAGACACGTACACACGCAAACACACTGCATCTGGCAATGAAAGGACTCTTAAATAACAATAGAGTGTCCTGCAGACGCTTCGGCCAAATGGTAGAAGACACACCGCGGGAAATGAGAAGACGGACTGGAATATCCGCACAAAATCACAATAATATCCTCGGGGAATAACTACAGAGGAAAGAAAACTGTGATGCTCTGGTCTTATCACGCTGGTGTTGTTTCCAGAAAGTATTATAAGACTTCCTTATCTTGCATCACTCATGTTGCAATCCCATGACACTTTTTAGAAGAATATGTTTTGTAAAATCATGCGAAAGGCTGAACTGAATCAGAACAGCTTAGAAATTGTAATGAAATAGTTGCCAATAAAAAAATTGGCCATGACAAATCTGATTTGAATTTCAGAGGTATTCAGCTAAGAAAGAAAAGCAAAGGGAAATATTTCTCACAACACCAAGGCTGGGAAACTTGTAGTGACACTTAAAAATAAAACAATAAAGCCAGGCTGCAACACTGCATCCACCCTACTGGATACAAGTTTTGGGCTATAACGTCAAACACAATGTCTTTCTTGTTGTCACATTGGAAGAAGATGGAGAAAGGAAATCCCCTTTTTAACATGTTTTTTTGAAAAGTTCTAGTTCTAGTTCTAGTTCTAGTTCTAGTTCTAGTTCTAGTTCTAGTTCTAGTTCTAGGTCTAGTTCTAGGGTAGTCGTGGCCTAATGGTGAGGGAGTCGGGCTTGTAACCTGAAGGTTGCTGGTTTGATTCCCACACCAGCAGGAATTGAAGATGGGGATTGTGAATGAACATCACTCTCTCCACCTTCGATACCATGACTAAAGTGCCCTTGAGCAAGACACCTAACCCCTAATTGCTCCCCTTGTAAGTTGCTTTGGATAAAAGCATCTGCCAAATGAATAAATGTAAAGTTCTCAGAGGACTGCAAGATTTTTTTTGATGATATTTACTGTGGTAGCTTGTAGTTAAAACAAACAAACAAATTCTGACACTTTTTTGTGTCTCTTACACTCTCACCTAATTTTCTGTAAAAAAAACAGAAGTTATTCTGAGGCATTTAGAAGTGAAAGTGGAAGTGAATAGGGTCAGCGTCATGGAAACAAAGTTATGAAATTATACACAAATTGTATATTTGTATATATTTAGACACATTTTTCCATGGTGAAGTACATTGTTTATATCTTGTATCTATAATAATTGAACGGTCTTTTAACATGTATAGATTGACCCAATTCACTTACAATTCCATTCATGTTCAGTAGAAGAGGAGAAGGTGACCTCAGGGAAAGCTTATTCCACACCACTCACAACTGACCAGAAGCAGTCTTGTTTAGTGAAGAATCCCAACATGCCCAGGGGCAGGGAAGAGTGATGCCCAAACAACAGAGAAATCTCCAACACCACAGCTGAATCTCTCAGGACTTAAGGAGGTCCACCCAGCTGTTGTTGTCCCAAATCACTACGACCACTCGAGAGTCGTAAAAAGTGGAACAATGTTTTCTTGCCAAAGATTGAGCACAAGTGTTGCTCAATGTCTTCTGAAGCTCAAGGAGGCAAGAGGTGGTGCAATGCTGTGTGACAAACAAAAACATCATAACTCTGGAATGACCTCAGGACAGAGTGATCCCATCACACCATGGAGGGTCAAAGACACCAGCTGTGGAACTGGAGACCATGTGTGGAGAAAACACGAGATCAACCGCTTCTTTCTGCTTTGGGCGAAATTAACAAGGGCTCTACAGTTTTCATCTCAAAGCAAAGATGAGGAGATCTGGCAGGTCTGAAATCAGCTAAAAATAACACTACTGTATGTAGGGGAGACCATGACAAGATGAGCCACTTTTTTACATTTTTAACTTGTTTGAAGAGTGAAAAATCTTTGTATTCCCAATATTCATACACATTGAATCTGCTGTGCCTTTTGGCAATAAACACCTTTCAAATAGTTAAGGTGTAAATGGTTTGGGTAAGTTAAGCCAGTTTGAGTTATTTATATATATTTTACTATAATACATTTTATATACAATATAATGTAACATAATATAACCATGTGACGTCTAGTTAGTCTATGTCTGTTTAATTTCATTGTGTTTTAGTTCTCTTTTCCCTGTTATGGTTTGCCTAAGATCCCTGTGCTTCCATAGTTCCTAATTAATTTACACACCTGGCGTCGGTTGCACCAGCTGGACGTAAAAAAGTTGGAATATTAAATGAATATTTACACCTGTTGCACCATCGAAAAAACTACGACTAGGCGCAGCAACGCTTAGCGTAGACGATGCGCGTACACGCTGATGTGTTCGACCACACTGTTAGTCGAGACACGTTCGCGTTACTATGGTTACAAATGTGAATTTATTGGCTCCAACAAATTGATGAAAAATTATTTTTGAGCCGAAAAAAATAAATTAAATTACTCAGATTGTAAAACATGAAAAATATTGAGCTATTCAGTAAGTATATGCATATTTTGGTATGCAAACAAAACAATTCAGTAACGAATAAAAAAAAAAACAAGACATCTGGCAAATTATAACAGCTGTTTCAATTTTTGCAGATAATCCCAACCCGCCTTTAGTACCGAGGACAGCTCTGAAAAACATGATGACTGTATACCAGACGCTCCATCATCTCAACATCTTTATTTGTCTTTATTTTCATCATGGAAACAAGTCAAGACTTCTCACTTTACACCTACCTTTGACTAGGCGTAATATTTAGTCTCAGACATGCGCTACTGCAACAGCTATTAATTCTACGCCGGACTAAAACGCATTTTACGTTAAGCTTAGTCTTACGACCGGGTTTACGTCCAGCGGGTGCAACCGGCCCCTGTTCTATTTTACATTGATTACCCTCCCCATGTATTTAAGCCCTGAGTGTCTTTAGATCCGTGCTCGGACTCGTTTGCTTTTGTGTTGGAAGTGTTGGTGTTTTTCCGTGATTCTCCTGCATGTTCATTATTAGATTGTGAAATACTTGCTTTTTATTCTCCAACATCGTGTGCTCATTAAAGTCACACAACCACAACAAATCATAGTTTATATTATCAGTTTGAACATTTAAGATTTTAAAAAAGGAAAGCTACCTTAGGATCCAAGAAATAATGGGTGACTAATTTTATTGATGAAAGACACTTTGGATGAGATTAAATCTGGACTAAGCTGCTGGCATGTTGGAAAGTTTGTCAACAGGGAATGCAGACAAATCTTTAGAATCTAAAATTGGTTAACAAATGCAAATCTGGCTGAATGTTCATCAGCTTTGATGAATCATCAGATGCACTAACAATCTTTTTTTAAGAGATGGGATTAAGAAAACAAAAACATTTGTATACTTACTTTACTTTCTGGGTTCATTCATTAAACAGGCATGGAACTTTATAATCTGAAGACTAATCTGAACTTTAAGCCCAAATGACAAACTAATTCATCGATTCGAGGTGAACCAGGTCTGATCGAACCATGACGTTGACACTTGTGTGCCAAAACAGCCACCGTTTTGCTAGTCATTGTTAATAGAGAAAAGAGAGACATTGGGATGCTTGACTTTATAATGGCTTGTGAAAAGATCTGTGACAAACAACACATCTGTGACGAAGACCAACAATCTCATTCTCTCAGTATTTACGCTAGACCGGTGAAGTTTTTAAAGAATGTGAGGATACAATGGTTGGCTTCACTATCTACTATTATACATTGGCAGCTACTGTTTAATGGGCCATTCACAGTTATCAGAAGTAAATCATTTTCAACAAATGTTGGGCGATATTAGCTTTACAGTCCATTGGCGTCTGTGAGAAAATACAGCAGAGATTGTTTGGATACAAGAACAGCAGCATTAGCACATAAATAGGTCTCATTGCCTCGGTTAGTTATCTGTGATACAAGAGTAATGAGGAATTCAGTCAGTCACCATTAGTGACTACTGGGAAAAGACTTGATTTCTTGCACTTTATTCACCCAGGCAAACGCAAGTTATGTCCTCACATAAAACTGAGAAAAGCTTACACAATCATTTCCCCACGAGTGTTTTAAGCAGCCAACATCCAGGATATACGACAGGAAAACGAAATGGTGTTTATGTGGTGTTTTCTAACGACTGAAAAAAGCTGTAACGGCGGAGGCCGTCTCAACCGCAAAACAATTAAAGCCTTCAAAAACAGGGCTGTGCAGCTACTACACATAAACCATCACTTGACTTGAAAAATAACTGGACATTTGAGCAAGACCCACAAAACAGCTCTCACTTAACTGACATAAAACAGGCTAAATATGTGCATCCATCCAGTAGCTGACCATTTTACATGGAAATATGCTGGAAAGAATTGCTCTTTTGAGAGTTATTTTACAATGTGCTTAAATATAGGGCTGCGTCCAGCTCAATTTTTTTGGCGACTAAAACTCTGTGCTGAACAGGCTGAAACTGCAGATATATGGACAAAACAAATCATTTTAAAAGATAAATGAACATTACTTCCATGTTGCATGCTTGCATAAATGAGCAGATTCTTTCCACTCCTCCATTTTACAGACATGCAGAAATTCGATTAGCACTAAGATTGCATTAGTCGCACGCAACATGCTGAGGCATGGAGATGTTGGTCATGACAGTAATCACATTATGAATCTGTTGGCCGTCAAAACAAGTACACAAGTCATCGACTCGATGCTCACAAAATGGAGGAAGTCTGGTTGTGCGCGTTTCCATGCGAACAGAGACTCAAAACTCAACCTTTATTCGCGGTTCCTCTTCCAATTCCTGTTCTCACTATGTTTTGCTATTATGTGGCAGGACCTTATTTTGGCCAATGGACAAAAAAGTATAATTCTAATGTGTAATCACGTCCTATAAGCAATAAATGAAATGCATAGAATTCAGTATATGCACATCATACAATCTATAACAGATTGGCTCTGTTTTAAATCGTGTGGTTCACTCCCTGGCTGTCTTCTAAGGGAGCATCCTGAAATGCAACTTCATAAGTGATAGTGATTTTGAACAGTCTACATAGGCAGCAACTCCAAATACTGTAGCACACATGACACATAGCAGAATCTACTCACCTTAAACTAGTAAAAAAGTTAAAAAAGTATTTTTATACTTGTGGGCGTTTGATTAAATTGATATAATCCTGGTTGCAATGTTGGTATTGCCTTCACCCTGAATGATATGTGTTATGTGTCATTATAATGTTTCTAAAACAGTATCTTGGAGGTATAATTGTGCTGCCTACCTTCTGAAACGTGTGTTTGTCCAGTGACTATGATGCTCGAATACGTAGGGCGGTCACTATGTTTGGGAACAGAGAACTAATGATGACCACCGCACATATACGCTTTCCTTTATATGGTCAAATAAATGCTGTATGCATGACTTTATATGCTTTCCCTTGAGATCAGCTCTTACACAAGCAGACCTGGTTGAAATGAAATCATGCGTGCTGTGAAGAAGAGGCCTGCAGCATGCTGGGATGTCAGTCAGTTTGACTTTAACCCTTGCGACAATTTCCTGGCTTGTCAAGCTACGGCACAACCACTGCATATTAGTGATGGTTTCCTTTTAGAAGGGGCTGCTTGAATTAACGAAACCATTTCCTGACCATTATCATTTCTCTAACTGCCCAATGCGCGGGTCACCAGGCAATTTGGTGTGGACACACATTTATCGTCCGCAACAACCCAACAATATCACATTCAGGAAGTGAGGAAATCCTGTGCCATGACTTACAAAATGCTTCCAGGTCATTGTGCCTTGTCCTAGAGGAAATGGATTAGATTGACTGCAGTCTTAACACGAATCCGAGATAAATGTATTATTTTATTCTATCATTATAATTGGGCTGCCAAGTTCTACTTTTCTTTTTTTTTGTAGATCAGTAAAAGCACAGTAACCTCACCCTGAATGCGGCTTTCAGCAGCAATCATGTCCAGTCTAGTGCTACTGCAACCCAGATCTCAAGCCAGGCGGAGATGGAAATGATGATGATGATGATGATGAAGATAGCAGTAAAGTGCCTCTGGTAAAGAGGCTCTCAGCTCTGAGACACACCCTTCAATAGCAGAATGAGACAATGAGCATAACTTGCCTCATAAAATCAAATTTCCTGGGTAAGTTTTCATTGTATTCACGGCAATCTGTCTGTTCTAATAGTGTATACAGTGTGGATCAAACTAAAAACATGATAAAATAAAACTAACTTTGGTAATTTAGCACATTTTTGAGAGAAAATGAATATTCAATGCAAAATAATGGTTGGCGGGGCTTGGTTTTATTCATCAGGATTCACTGTAAAACCGAACAGTGGAATTAATTAAATGAAATGAGTTTGTTTCACTCAAATAATAATGAAAGTTTATTGCACTTAATCGAAAAAAAGTTGTGTGAACTTTCATTGTTGTAAGCTGAACTTAATATGATTGAGTTGAGTTGCAGCAGATTTCTAATTCATAGCACTAGCTATTCATTTGCATCAGACTGTAAATAAATGCTGAAATTAAGTGTTATTTTGCGTGTTTTTGCAAAAGATTAACATAAGTTAGAGTTTAATGTTGTGTTATGTTGGGTTCTTTTATGTTAGTTTTGTAGGGTCATCATTGTGGTGCAGAGTTGAAGATGGGCTGTAAATCTTTAAGACCACATATGATGTATGTTGTTTGATTATATACATGCAAGTTATAATGACAGTCTCTTTGATAGTTCTAATAGCATGTGTTATTTGCCCTCTAAAGTTTAATCAATAGCTGAATGTGATATTTATGTAAATGAACTGTATGTAATTAACATTATGATGAGTTGAATGAGGCCGAGAGATGTGGAAGTGAAGGGATGCTGGTGACAGGATTGTTAATGAGAGACACCTGTGCACCACACCGGCCTCGTTTCCACGGCTCTCTGCCCCGCCCCACTTGTCACCAAAATTCTATTAACTTAAAAAAAATGAATTAGTTTACTTAAATGTTTTGAGTATTCTGAACTTATTGAGTTTTACAATGTTTGACTCGATTGTTAAAAGAATTTCCAGGGGCATAATATTGTTTTTTTTTTTTTAAAAATCTGCCTGTGCAGCCAAAAAAAATGGCTTATGTAAAATAAATAAATAAAAATAAAAAACTTGTTAAACAGACAAACACATCAGCAAGTTTTTGCTGCGCTCTTTTAAATTAAACTACAAACATTACTGAACTTGCAACTTGAGTCTACTTTATCAAGCAGTTAATCCTCAAATCCAAAAGCTGTTGTTTGATTTATTTAAAAGGAATTTTAGTATACATGGTAGGACTTTTGGTTTGATAAAGCTCTTATCAACACAAAGAAGCATCTGTCAAGTTCCTTAAGTATTTAGAAGACATCCTGGGGTTTTTCATCAGATCTTAGTAGTGATTCTCTTAACCCTCCACTGGTGGCTCCTAAATGTCACTGTCTGATACCAAAGGCTTCTAAGAACTTAAGCAGAATGTTCCCATATTACCAACTGGAGACTGAATGTACATAATTATAAAGTGTTGGCTTGACTTGCCAGTTATACTATAGATGTTGCTTGGTGGGTAGAGCTCCTTCTCAACCGACTATAGTGTCGTTTACATACACATGTCCTCGTATCACCTATCTTATCCTCTTTTCCCACCTTCTCTCTGTTATTACCTGTCTCGGCTCATATACTGTAAAAATATCCAAAATAAAACAGAACTTCAGAACTGAAGCAGTGCTTCATTTTGCACAACAACCAGTGTCACAGCAACACTGGCATAGAGTCTTGTGTAATTGAGTTCTGTGGAGTCAGAGGCAGAGGCTAAGCAATACTAATGCAGTCAGTCACAAATGCATGTTTCAAACCCCAGAGGGAAGCTTTGAACCTTTGCTTGCACAGCTAACCCTCGTGGGCAGCACGAGCTAAAGGAATCAACAGTAATGTACGGAGGTCAAGATGTTGAAAAGAATATAAAACCCGGATCAGCCGTACAATACGAGACATTTTTTTTCAATTCTGCCCACCCCCACCCCTCAGCAGGTGTCGTGCGGCAAGGTCAAAATATGCTCCAGGGAAGGAGGGGAAATGAGTAATAAACTGAATTCCATTTTCTCAAATCTCAACTCACTTCACACCACATCTCTCTAGCCACCCAAACATTCAAAAAAGCAATACGCTGAGGCACTACCTTAGAATTTAGACTATTGTTCAGTGTCAGATTGTTGAGAGAATTGCTAATTCCTAAACACTCTCAAATCATCACTTACCATGTAAAAGTATTGAATATCTAGCAAGGGAAGATGACTAAAAAAAAACAGCTGAGCGCAGAAGTAAATAGCTAATAAGTCACCGCTCTGTTAATGTATTCTTAAATAAAAACAACGCACAATGTTCATGTGTCGTTGCCATCTCATTCTGAGTCACTGACCTTCCCAAAGAGTGTGACATCCCTATTATTCTCTTTTGAAGTACCCCGGTAACAGAAAGAGGGAGAGGGAAGGGGAGAGAGGAAAAGAGAGGGGGACCATCTGTCAACTGCCCCAGAGATCAATGGTACCAGCGGCAAGGCTAAATATGTTGCCCACCATGACTTGAACACAATTCAACCCAGCGAGGTTTATTTTTAAGTTCCCACAAAGACATCAAGCATCATTCATTTAATCGTTTCAAGAGGTAGTTTGTTCACATTATTTACAGTAACGTACGCTGAAATCATCATTGATCGTAAAATATGCGGTAAATCAATGTAGCCATCCAAAACGGTAGCTAAGGACACACGTTCTGCAGATTAGGGCAGTGTGTCAACTCTACTACAATGGTAAGGCAAATATACCCCTGGATCAACCCCCTACCCCCCGATTGGAGCACAAATTGGTCTCATCCAATACGTGCACAGATGCAAGACATGAGCTTGCAATGTAAACAAAAAAGAGATGCAGCGATTGTTCAATGGAACCACACAGTGTTTGAAATGAAGCAGCAATCATAATCATCGACATGCAGATGCAGCTTTGAGCCAAGAATAGATGTATGAATAAAGAAAATGAGCATAGTTATGTGAGCAGCACAGGATGAATAAGGAAAACAAAGCGAGGTGGTTGCTAAGCAAGAGCAGGGCTGGGTTGAGCTATGGAAGTGATGCTGGATCCGTCAGCCAGGCAGCATTGCTCATTCCTCGGCATTGCAAGTGGATTAGTGAATCTTGCTATTTCTTACCCAACATCTGACTGAAGAGAAGCTGCTCCAGGTCCCCAAGTACCGTTACAACCAGTTCAGGGTCCACCTTTAGGAAGGTCTTGTCCCCCTCCTCTGGTTCATCTTTGCCCCCTCCACCTCCTCCTGGGGTGGCTGCCCCCGAGGTTCCGCTCATGGATTTCTTACCATTAGCCTTAGCCTTGCTGGACAAGATCTCGTCATCCGACTTGCCATCATCTTCCAGCTCTTGGGCTTTGCTGATGGGTTTGACCTCAGCATAAGGACTCTTAGGTATCCGACTAGGTTTCCCCAGCTTGGATGGTGGGTTAAAGGGTTTTGGCTTTCCTAGAAACAGTGAATGCTCCGACTTGGAAAGGTTTTTGGAAAGAGGGATACCCTTGCCAGTACCCCCTCCAGCATCTTTGAGCTTGCCTGACTTGTTCTGACCCGCCCCGGGCTTTTCCATGTCATCCGACCACTTGGGCTGGTACAGGTGCATCTTCTTCTCAGCGTCCGTAAGCACGCATAGATTGGTCAAGGACTTTTGCTTGCGCAGGTTACAAGGAACTGGAAGACGGCCCTCGGAGTTTCCTGCTCGGTAGACCTTTAGCTCAGCCCGAGGAGTAGCCTGTGGGAGCCCTGACTTGCCCCTTTTCGCAGCCATGCCCCCAACTCCTTTGGCACCAGCCTGGCCCTGAGGGGTCTTGGCTTTGGAGGTTTTGTCAGCCTCAGTCTCCAGATCTACTCCTTGTCCTCTTGGGCTACCCCCAAGCATTCCTCCTGCGTGAAACCATGTAAAAGCATCAGTGAGTCAAATGGTTTTACAATAGAGCAAAAAAAAAAAACAAGGTGCAAGGTTTGCGAGCTCTGTCGCTTGCTGCCAATTCCTTATCACAGGGAAAACTAGCTCTCCAATAACACATACAGAAAGACCAGTCGGTAAATGTTGTATTGAAGAGGTAATCCGTGTATCTGGTGTCTTTAGCATGTAAATCCAGCATCTGGGTCCTCTCAGTTAGACTGCCTCAGTTGCAGCTGCTCTAGTGCTACCCAGTCACTCATTTTCTCTCTCTCTTTCTCTCTCCTCCCTTCAGCAGTGTCTCGCTGCTTTGCTGTGCAGCAGCAGAATGACAGAGAAGACAGACGCAGAAACGGTCCCTCCCCTTGCTCCCCCGCACTCATTCAACCACACACACCCTCCTCCTCCCCTTCTCTTCTGGATCTCTCTCTCTCTCTTTTCCTCTTTCTCTCTCCAACACACCCACTCTAAAGATGCTACACTGCTCCCCTGCACAAGTGTTATAGTACGAAGGACCTGTGATAAATTACTGTGTCTTTTTAGACAGTTGCATTTCAGAATGCTTCCTCTTTGATTCACTACAGTGCTCTGTTATCATAAAACCAATAATGTTTCCACTGCAAGGACATAATCCCCGGTAACATTATGCTGTCAGACTTTACGAAATGTTACGGAAGCTGATTTAAATGACTATTTTATACTCTCTAGGAGCTTCTGGGAAAATTGTGTTTGCTGCATGTTTATTACTCGACAGAATCCCGTCTGTGATGGCTATGACCGGAAGCATCATGCCGTTACAATCTTTTATAATTAATTTGCACATAAAACATGGAAAAATTTGCTGGATTCATTAAAACAAAACAAAACAGATGAAAACAAAAAAACATTATATATGATATACTAAATTGGATTTGAAGTATAATACTAAAAACATAACAGAAACGGTATGAGGAACACATATTCACTATTAACTATGACTTTTCCCTCTTTAAACTCCTAATTTACTGCTTATTAATAGTTAGTAAGGTAGTTGTTGTAGCATTTAAGTTTAGGTATCGATAGGATTTAGGGATGTAGAATATGGTCAAGCAGAATAATACACTAATAATAAACAGCCAATATGAAATTTAATAAGCAACTACTGTAGTTAAAAGTTACAATTGTTCCCCGTACTGAAAGGTTACCAAAAAAACATTAATAATACATTCATTAAAATGACCATTAAAAATTAATATTATTTAAAAGTTAATATATATATATATATATATATATATATATATATAAAACATAAAAGGGTGTTTTCTTTTTCTTTAGTCATATCTTATCAGGGGAGCCAAGTGTGTCTATATATATATATATATATATATATATATATATATATAGTGCTTAAATTTTTTAGACCACCTGTCATAACTGATTTCTTTTTAGAGAGTTCTCAACGTTTCACCATTTTGAACGAATGAGGAATGTCAAATTGAATTTGTGCTTTTATACCCAAATTTGACATTCGACTGCTCTCAGGAGTCAGAAATGAATCATATTAATCATTAATCAAGCATAATTCAACCATTAAAACTTATTTTTCTAGTAAGAAGTTCAAGTAAATAACTGTAAGTGCTTTACTATTTTTTTCTGCCTTTCTTGTAAAACAGTAAATTTGAAAATTCATGGATAACAACAATAATTATATTGTAATTAACCATTACAGAAAAAGAAAAAACTTTGGTAATCACTAATACTGTTAGAGTAGGGCAACTGTGGCACAACGGTGGTCTAATAAATTAGTTAAGCACTATATACATATCACTCCAGGCTATAACAAATGTATAGACAATTAGGTTCTGGCTCTGATGCGTCACACCGAATTACCGCCAAGAAAAAAAAGACTCCACTCTGTCAGAGGATGGACCTAATTTTTCACCAGCATTTGGAAGGGAATGTCACAACAGCACGCCACACACAAGACCGCACACAGTTCCTTCCTCTGAAGCCGAAAGGGATCTAGGCATGTTTGAATCAATTTTGAGAGTGCTCTACTTAGTTCTGTCATTTCATCTCAACAAGGCCAAGCTCTACCGAACAGACCATCCAAGTGGAAATAATAACTGACCTCATACAACATCTTAGCACAAGGACACAGGGTTGATAACTCAGTTTAGCGTAACTCTTATCAAGTTTGCAAATAACTGAAGATGCATTGCTACTGCACTTAATAACAGAAAGTCACAGTATGTCTCAACATTTATCTGTCAGTGAATCAATAGGCTCCAGTAGAGTGCATGCTTTCATGGTGGTGCATTACCTTATCCATTAATATGCTGGTTAATGCCTCAGTTTCTTCCTATCACGCACTTAAAGCACTAATTCCTGATAGCGACTTAAAAACCTGCACGCAATGAGTCAATAAGAAAATTGCTGAACAAAGTCTATGAAAGTTCCTGAAATATCTCTGGATCTGGCACGAAATCCAGAGGGCAAACAGAAATATTCAAATGCAGCAAATAGCTTTAAATGAAAACAGTCTTGGTGCTACTCTTTAGAGACCGTTATGAACAGTATTCAAAAATATTTCATTTGCATATGACTGGTCAGTCAGTTCTTTTTCATTTTTTTAGCAAATGTCTGGCCCTTTTTGAACATCACCAAAGCATTTGAAAATCAATTATACAACAATAATAGCAATGCATTGCAAACTACACTTATATGTCCTGAAGAGTTTTCCACTAAACTGGTTTTGATTGGTTTTTAGAATGTTGCTATGACGTTGAATTGTTCTGGGTAGTTGCTAAGATGTTGCTAGGTGGTTGCTCACTCAAAAAGCCCATCTCAATGATATTCTGGTCTCTAAATAAGACTCGAGTCTCTCTTTCAGTTTAAGTCTAAGATCGTTTTGCCTGTTTTATCATTGAAAAGTAACAGCACATGATTTAAAGGATTAGTTGACTTCAGAATTTAAATTTCCTGATAATTTATTCCCCACCATGTCATCCAAGAAGTTTGTCTTTCTTCTTCAGTTGAAAAGAAATGAAGGTTTTTGAGGAACTCATTCCAGGATTTTTCTCCATATAGTGGACTTCAATGGGGTTCAACAGGTCCAAATGTCAGTTTCAGTGCAGCTTCAAAGACTCTACATGATCCAGACGAGGAATAAGAGTCTTGTCGAGCAAAACGATCAGTCATTTTCTAAAAAAATAAAAATATATACACTTTTCAACCACTAACACACTGCTCTGCGATACGCCACACATTACGTAATCACGTTGGAAAGGTCATGTGGAAGTACCGAGCAAGACGATAAGTGTCACGATCGTCAGCTGAAGTGCCCGAGACAGACACTAGAGGGCACTTCACCTTGGACCTCACTTCCACTGTGCACTACACACCCATTCACTCACACCGGTTCACTACAGTTCCCAGAATCCCCACACCTGTCACTGATCACTGCTCCAGCTGACACTCATCATCCCACCACATTTAAGTCCTACGCACTCACACTCATTTGCTAGGTCTTGTTATTCCCTCCCGGTTAACACTTCTGAGCGTTTATTCCTGTCTTGTCTGCCCGTATCCTGATCCTGCCTGTTTTCCCGTTTTGTCGTTTCTCTGCCTGCCTTGTGACCTGTTCTGCCTGGATATTTATACTACGAGCCTGCCTGTTTCTCTGCCACTTCTTTGCTTTGTATTGACCATTGCCTGTTTGACCATCTCTTTGACTATTAAAGCCTGCACTTGGATCTCGTTCGCTGTTTCGTTATTACAATAAGTCAAACGCCTTTTAATGATGTCGGATGATTTTGAAGTTGGAGGAGAAAATTAGGAGTTTTTCGCCCTAGCGATGTGATTACATAATACGTGGCACATCGCAGAGCCGTGCAAGATGAGCATTTGTGGTTAAAAAGTACATACGTTTTTAATTTTTTAGTAAATGACTGCTAGATAAGACCCTTATTCCTCATCTGGGATCATGTAGATCCTTTGAAGCTGCACTGAAACTGTCTGGACCTTCAACCCGTTGAAGTACGCTGTATGGAGAAAAACCCAGGAATGTTTTCCTCAAAAACCTCAATTTCTTTTCGACTGAAGAAAGAAAGACATAAACATCTTGAATGACATGAGGGTGAGTAAATTATCAGGAAATTTGAATTCTGAAGTGAACTAATCCTCTAAAGCAGGGGTTCTCAAAGTCCGGACCCATGTCAATTTCTTATTTCAAGAGCACTAATTGTGTGTAAGGGATAAAAAGTGTGGATTTTCTACTTTGGTAAACACATGTTAAACTTGTAATTCATTTGTATAGTTTTTTATGTCTTTTTGGAGATGGTGTGAAATGAAAGCGAAGGCGAGATATTTAAATTTTCTGCAATATTTAAATTTTCTGCGTGACATATTGTTGTCATGACATCCAGTGAGTGTATGACGGATGTAACGACAGACGCGTCACGTCACCACAGTGAGAGTTTGGATGGGTGAGGATGTAAGTTTCCAGGAAAAGAAAAGTTGACGAAGAAAAGTAAGCGTTCATTTTGCCCCGATCCGGCACAAAGCCGTCTTGTTTGATTTGTAACGAGACAGTTGGAGTTGTGAAGAGTGGAAATGTCAAACGCCACTATGAAACAAAACACAGATATTTTCGCCGATTTTCCTTCGTCGGGCCGAACTGTTTTTAGAATGGTAAAAAAGTTTCCAGTTGTGTTTCCAATTGAGCCTGGTACGGCACGGCACGATTACAAAAACTATTACTGAAATGGTTGTCTAACCGTGTGGAATCGTGTTGGTAGAATTCGGGAAGTGACGTCGCCCCTCAGGATTGGTCACTTGTATGTTGCCTGGCTACCAGTTTCTCTGTAGCTGGCTGCGCTCAATTTGAGCGATGTAAACACAAATTAATAAGGAAATTAAAAGAAATATCTGATCATCCTCCATTATTTACACCTCATATCATCAGAAAACCATTGCGTTACCAAGGCAACGACAGACGCTTTTGTGTTACATTCCAAAGAGAGGACCACAGTGGAAACCGTAACCGTACCACCGGACCCGGATTGGCACGGAATGGAAGATTTATACAATGTGAACAGTTCGTCCCGACAGTGGAAAAGCAGCTTTTGCCAACCACATGAAAAATGCTGACACTTAAAGTAATGGTTTTGCCACTTTTGCAACTGTTATTAATGTATTTCTAAATGCAAAATGCAATTTATTTTTTCAAAAAATAGTGTTGATTAGTTATGCATGTTTATTAAAAACCGAACCTTTGACATTGCTGAAAATTCAGATTTGGACCTTTGAATGTAGAGCTTGAGAACCCCCGCTTTAAAGTACCATTCCATTTGAAAAACAGTACAGGACGAGTTACGCAAAGCATTTACACCAAATGTGTTAACCTCATTCTAACTTGTTTCTAAAGTTATTCAAAGAGGCAAACATATCCAAACCAGCGGGACAGTCCAAAGTTCCTCCCAGTAGAGACATTAATGTCCCAGCAGATATAAAGTGGAAGGAATAAGATACAGAGCGAGATCTGTTCATGGGGAAGCCCTTGCTTACAAACAGCGCTCTGTTTCGGCCATGGGCTCACGATAGCACGCTCACGTAAACTTCACCACAGGTCGCCACCTCGTCTCTTGCTTGTGCTTTGCTCAACACTGAGCCGACTGTCCTGCACTGATGACTCAGACACCATTGCAAGATTGCTGGACAAACTTCTGAGTAACTCGAAAGTTAGCTCGAGTCAAACATTCAAAGTGCAATTATATGCAACATTTGTCATTTTGTTAACTTTCCAAAGAGATTCCTGTATAAAGTGTCTTATCGAATGTCAAAAAACCTTGCATAAACCTTTATGCTCCAATAAAATATTAAATTGCAAAAATAAAATATTATCAGACATTAATATTAGCTGTTAAAATATTATTTAAATATATTTTCTGTTAAAAAAGACATTATTAATATATTAAATATTGAAAGGATTTTGGTGTCTCATGATGAAACCACTGAAAAAAATATTTTTTGTAAATAAAATAAAATAAATAAAATATTCTTTATATTATATACATTATATATATATATATATATATATATATATATTTACTGTTGCTATGTCCGACAAGCCATGCGCTCTGCAGATTTTCTCCAATTTTCCCAGGAAAAAAAGCTAAATTGTGCGCATGCTTTAAGTCGTTGCCTCGATTTATAAATCGTTTGCACAATTTACTTTTTTTCCCTTTCATATCATGTGCGGGGCTCCGTAACCATGGCCATAAGTGTCCAAAGTCCCAAAATATGGAAGCACTATAGAAGGAAAAAAAAAAAAAGCTTTATGAGGTGATATTATTACTTATTCATTTCATTCAGCTTTAGCCACAAGTTCTGTCTAAAATTGACCTAACACTTGGTTGAATAAATGTATCTCTTTGGCTTAAAGTGAGCCTTCCAGTTGTTCAACCTTTCTTTAAAAAGGAAAAAAAGTCTATTACTGATGGCTAAACTACACCACACCCGAGTATGACTCAGTCCAAGGGCCGAGGTTTCCAAACAAAGCCACAGAGACCGGAGGAACTAGGAGGAAATCCTCACTACAAGTCAGACTAATGCTGGGCCGTAGAATCGTGACCTCTATTTCATTGGCTACCTACTCATGTGTTCTCGTATGGCTGTGCGTCATATGGGAGAATTCCTGTAATATCCTACACATACTACTCCCTCCCATACTGTACTTCTTTTCATGTCTGTAAAAGATGGTTGTGATAGGAAATAGAAAACACATTTATCTCTACTCTTCCACTCAGCAGTGTAGTGTTAACTGATCATGCCATGGGTCTGTAAACTGTAATGTTCTATTGAATTCAAAAGTACAAGATGACCTTAGAGAAAACACTCCCGCAGGCTGTCAGACGATGCTCTGAGCCAACAAACATTTCCCTTTCCAGATATGAAAACATTTGTTCTTCAGCGAGCTACAGTAAAATCACATATTATATTATATTATATTATATTACATATACAACAGTTTGTTCTCGAATCTGATTGGCTGTGAGATCTTTCCAGCCATGTGATATTCTTTCAGTATTGCTACAGGAACCATTTCACTGTTTGAATCACTCCACTTCCAGCATTCTCACAGCGAGTGTCATGGTGGTCGAGCAAACACACCATATTATATAGATACTACTGTTATTTTATAACAGAATGTAGTTTTAATAGTTTTTCAGGCAAGAATGTAGTTGTTTAGACCTCAGATATGCGGCCCGGCTGTCAGCGACCATTTAGTGCTCATGTACCCACAGAGAACAGCTTCATCTCAGCCAGTCCTTCGCGAATGTGCTGTTGGCTCTTGTGTAGATAGTGTTTAACATGAGGTATAATTTGTTTTGTGTACATAAAATGGGCAATCTTTGGTCTTAATAATCCATTACTTGTTCCAGAGCTAATAGATTAGGCTCAAGGGCTATATTAAGTTTCATAACTTTATGTTCACATTGAAATCAAATACTACTTTTGTATATTTGACTGAACTGTTTGCTTTCCTTTTTTACGGATTTTCTATTTTACTTTTAGTATTTTATTAGTAGAAGTAGTTCCTCACAAAAGAGGAAAGACAATTCGTTGTAGTTCCCTTTAAAGGGAACTCGCGCTGCGTCGAGAGTTTGACGCTTCAGGAACGCTTCGCGTGAGTGCGTCATGAAGCACCTGTGAAATCAGTCCAATGGTGTGACGGGAAGTCAGAGGCAGTGACGTCACGACCAGGAACTATAAAGCACACTCAAACAGATCAACACTAGCTTCTGTGTCTTCAGTTTGTTTGGTGTTGTTTGTCCCCCATATATATATATATATATATATATATATATGTGTGTGCATTGTGAGCAGCTCCCACTGCGAACACTCTGTTGAACACTCTTCGAGGAGGGAACGTAAACAGTTGACAAAGCAAACACATGTGTAACAGTATAATGGATCTGTGCGTCATGTCTTAAAGTCACAGCAGCCTAATATTATCTTATTAAAGATAATATTAAAAATATCTATATAGTTTTTTCCCTATGGTATCAATGTCAAAATTGTGGCCCGTGAAAATGCTGAGTGGCTAGTAACTTTGGAAAACCATTACCCTTAGTGGCTGGTGAGCAAAAAAAAAACAAAAAAACAATTTAAGGCCCTGAATTGAGTCATATCTGATTATCTGAAAGTTAAAGTTAACCCAGGTGTTACAAGATTGTTCGAGTAAGAATGCAATTCTTACTTTACGATTGGTACCATACTCTGATGTCTGCTCCCTAAATGAGCGCTGCACACTCAATGGGCTTTCTTTTCCAAAGCACTGACCCTACGAGACAAACCAGGCATGAAATGAGGCGAACACATGTTATTAAAGACGTGCGTGTCCTTATGCGACTCCAATACAGCTGTTGTCAGGCGTAGTTTGAATAGAAAGCGCATGATGAAGGAGAGGAGAAACAAAATAGACTTTATTATAATCTACTAACTGCAACACAGGTGATCGCTGGAGAATAATGTAACACAATTACTTAACATAGACGAGGCCAGACAATGGAAGGCAGGAAACTAAGGGCTTAAAATGAAACCAAATGAGATTAATGATTAGATGAAATGGAAATAATGTAAATATCTAAGTTAATGACTAATCACGTCTGTCACTGCTTGTTTTAGCAAACGGCGATATCCGTCTGCATCTGAGCCGTTATGTTTAATCTCTGTGTCTCTGCCATGTTTGGTTAGCCCCATTTCATGGGACTATAGGACTAGTTATCTGACTTGGTACAATTTAAAGGTGACCTATTATGCAAAAATTCACTTTTAAATGGTGTTTGAACATATATATGTGTTGGCAGTGTGTGTACACAACCACTGAATAAAAATAAACCCACTCATATTTTTAATCCCCATAAATCATAAGCAGTGTTTAGAACAAGCCGTTTTCATTTTCTGAGCAGTATGACATCAATACAAAGGGACAATACAAAACACGGGTTTTGCTAAATAATTGTTACTCAAGGATGGATCAGTACCAGCCGTTCATGATCCGGCTTATAGCCTCCAGAGCGATACTGGAAACAGCAGTAATGAAAGAGAGAGCATACACTTTATTACAGTTAATAATAGTGTAGCAATTAAAACATAATTTATAACTGTAATTAAACAAAACTATACCTGTTCTACCTCCATGCAGCCAATGGATCTGTAGGCATTATTGTCCGACTCTGGATCAAACATATATGGCTGAACACCCCTACTGACAGTTTCTGACATTTTCAGTGCGTGAGATTGTCCTGCTTTATTGTTGCATGAGCTGTTGAAGCTCCGCCCTCTTCTGGAAAGGGGGCGGGAGCAGCAGCTCATTTGCATTTAAAAGGACACACACAAAAACTGCGTGTTTTTGCTCACCCCCAAAAGTACCAATTTTATCAAGCTATAGTAAATGATTTGTGGGGTATTTTGAGCTGAAACTTCACATACATCAGAGACTTATATTACATCTTGTAAAAAGGGGCATAATAGGTGCACTTTAAGAGCATTAAGGCCTGGATTAAATTGTCTTTGTTTCTGCCGGTCAATTTATTGGTCTATATGTATGCGTGATAAAGAGAGCCACCCAGAACTGCCTTCACTCTTTAAATAAAGGTTTCAAAAGGGGATTTTTGTATTAATGGAATAAAAGAACCATGTTTGGCTCCCCAAAGAACCTTTCAGTGGAAGAATTTTTCTCAGTTCCTCTTGTGCAATGCTGTTAAAAATCCTATTCTTGGTTAAAGGCTCTTCATTCAACCATTGATTTAATAGTGTAGCAATGTGATAAAATCACTTACAATATGCTGACATAAAATATGAATATTAGATGAAAAATTTCCATGTAAAAAACTTTCAAAAAAATTAGAAATGCTGCCGTCGCAACTACTAACTGAATAAAATAAGTTGAAGTGCTAAAATTATAAAACTGAAACTGAAATAAACTAATTAAAGCTACATACACAGAAATATTTAAAAACTAATGCATTAAAAATAATAAAATGTACACTAAAGTCGAAATCAAAACGGATATAAAAGAGCTGAATTTAAAATATCAATAACTACAATAATAATATATAAATAATACTAAAATAACACTGCAAAAAACAACACCCTAGCAACAAACAAAAAACACCTTAGTAACTTCATAGCAACACCCTGGCAACCAGCCACAACACCCTAACAACCACATAGCAAATTGAAAAAAGAAGTGAACACCTTGTAACACATCACAAAACCCTGGCAACCACCCTTACATTGTTACATTTTTACTAAAACAAGTGTCCATGTCAAACTGAGCATTAGGATACACAGCCACAAACACACACCACTGACACACTCGTCCCTCCCGGCTTCAAGACTATTAGCATTTATAGCGGCTCTAGTTCTAGTTTAAAGTTTCCCAAGAGCACCTGTCTTTCAATGGCCAGTTTCATGTCTCAACCACTGGAAACATGATGTGAGATTCCCTTTTAAGAAATGAACGCTCCTCTGTTTGTACAAACAGTCCATGTCAGGGTTTAAGAGGTGCGCTAAACTTTTCTCCGTGAATCTAAGATTTGAAACAAGTTCAAAACAGGGATTAAGATCAAGCAAAATAAAGATTATTAAAACAGTGAGCGACTGGGGTGCCAAAACAAACGATTAACAAGCAACGGGATGATTTCCTAAAATCCGATAGGCTGTTAATAGGGTTAGCTGGCATAAGTTCATCATGTGTATGTGTGTGTGAAGCGATCTTTGATGCCAATTCACGTGCATTCTAGTTCAGTGCAGTTTCTCAAAGTCAAATCTGGAGAGTCAGCTTTAAAACAGGCCACTGCTGATTTGTGATTTGTCTCACAGCCAGTGGGTCCGTTTTTTCCACACCATATGCTAAATATTAATTCGGCCTTGATGCCTGCAATCTGCCAGAAACCTGCAAGTATAAATGCTAAAATCAGGATTTTCTCCCAATTAATTGCCATAAAACCAGATCCGGCAGCTTTTGGTCTTCTATCCTCGAAGCATTTAGGAAATCCGCCATGAGAATTAAGAAAATCCCGAACAAAGGGATTACACTTCATATAGACGGGTCAGTCACTGTGTGAATATACAGTGGTGTGAAAAAGTGTTTGCCCCCTTCCTGATTTTTTTTATTTTTTTTGCATGTTTGTCACACTTAAATGTTTCAGATCATCAAACAAATTTCAATATTAGTCAAAGATTAAACAAGATGCAGTTTTAAAATGAAGGTTGTTATTATTAAGGAAAATCAAAATCCAAACCGATTACTAGCATACTGCAGAGTAGGCCTGTACATCGAATACTGCCATTTATAGTAATAAAATAGAGTAAGACGCCTGCTGTTTGGGAACAGTCGTGTAAGACAGTTCTGGGATTTTGGTCTGAAAAAGGTCTGTGGTGAACACAAGCTCAAGATATTTTCAAGTTTATTCCTATAGACTACATCAGTGATACCCTCTTGTGATTTTTTTAAAGCTTTTTGGTTGCTAACAAGTGGCTAAATGGGACTACAGCTTTCACAGCCTCGTTGTATTTGTTATCACACTCTTGCAAACTATTATAACGCAAACTAGCAGGGAAAAGGATTTTAACTTAAAACTGAAAATGTTGAATCTTAATGATAGCCATTGCTGAAGTCTTAGCCTACATTTAGATTCGGACGATTGTATTTAGCCTTCAAAACTCATTGTGCTAATTTGCAGGGTTGGGGAGTAACGAAATACAAGTAACTTAGTTACGTATTTAAAATACAAAATTTGAGTAACTGTATTTCATTACAGTTACATTTTAAATGGGTGGTAATCAGATTACAGTTACATCTGAAAAGTGTTTTAGATTACCAAAGTGATTACTTTGAGTTTTAATGTCATTTAAACAACAATTGGTGATTCTCTGACTCTGACCGTCTGAAAAAGTGGAGTTAAGTTTCATCAACATTTTAATACTTTTAAGAGGATCATAATGTTGTTATTTTTATTTAGTTCTGTCCTGAACAAGACAAAATGACTGAATTTATAAAAAAAAAATGTCAACTGAACTGTCCTGTCATGACCTGATGATCCACGACTGTTTTCATGTTTTGTGAGTCATTTTATAATTCACTCGTCACTGCAGCTTTTTCTCACAATTTGTTTTTTTCCTCACAATTGTGAGTTTGTGTTTCACAATTCTGACTTCTTTTTCTCAGGATTGCAACATTTAAACTCACAATTGCAAGTTATAAAGTCAGAATTGGGAGATTTAAACTTGCAATACTAACTTTTTTCTTGCAATTGTGAATTTAGTGTGAGTTTATATCTCATAATTCTGAGGGAAAAAGTCAGAATTGTGAGATAAAAACTCACAATGACCTTTTTTGTGTTTGTTCCACACTTATTAGTATTCCAAAGTATTCTAAAGTATTTAGATTAAGTTACTAAACTTGAGTAATGTAACAAAATACATTACAAATTACGTTTTAAAGCATGTATTTTGTAATCTGTAGTGAAATACATTTTAAAAGTAACCCACCCAGCCCTGCTAATTTATAAAGATTGTCATGATGAACAAAACTTTTGTTGGTCACAGAGCTTATTTTCTGCAATAATCCAAAAACCAAAGGAAAAAACATATTGGGTTTTAGTCAAGGGAACCAGTGTATTGCTAACGTACAGGTTGGCCTACAAAAATACATCACTGCAACACTCTATTAGACGGCATTAGCCTCTCTGATCACTGAAGTATCTGATATGTCCATAAGTTTGTGTTTACTAACTTTGAAATGCAAGACAAAGTCCATCATGTGACCTCAAGATGCTGGACACTCCCGATGTAGAATAAACGATTTCTAGGCCACTGATAAGACTGACAAACTGAATGATTTGAGAATCAAAACACGTTTAGTGCTGTGCTCGATGCTGACAGACCGTAATCAAATCTCTGCCTACACTGTGTGTGTGTGTGTGTGTGTGTGTGTGTGTGTGTTAGACAGAGAAAGAGATGAGGCAATGTATTGTCAATGCGCACATGAGTGTGTTTGTGTGTTAACCATCTGAGGGGACGGCAGCGGGCAGATGTTGAAATGGGAAAAGTGTAATTCAATCCGCAGAGCAGCTTTTGTCGATCCTCAGGGGTGGATCTGATCTCAAACCTGATGAAACCCACGAGCCCACTCACCATAACACTTACGCTCTCAGATCACTCATCGCTAACACACATACTCACACACTATACACTCACTAGCACACACACACATACACACACTCTCTGACCACTTAACACCACTAGACAAACATTCACTAAACATACACTAATTCGCTAAACCCTCAGATTTCTCATTATGAAGCAAATGACACTATGCACTATGTACTCAACCATGTAGTGTATGAATTTTATAAGGTTATTTTATAATTCAACACTGGAGTCTGAACACCCTACTCACACTATTTATACTGCAAAATGGCATAGCATAGTGCACAAGTACATGAATTGGGGCGCATCTACTGCCTCTGGTGTCATATGACTGCATCAGTTACTTGCCTGAAGTCAACTAACCAAAAGTCTCACTCCAAACAATTCACGAGTTCATACTTACATATAATAAATAGCGTAAAAAAAAAAAAAAAAAAAAAGTCAAAGTAAAAGAAAAGCTTGTGTATTTGGCGTGCTGTCCGAGGGGAGGGCTTCGAGCTCAGAATTTGGCCCAAAACACAAAACACCCCCCCCCCCTCACCCCCCATCCCAGGTTGGGATTGTAATAGTTAGAAGTGAGAAGGGGTGGGGGAGGACTGTCATGGAACAGAAGTCTGCGGTGTTTACCCTTTATCTTGTTAATGGAGTTGATTACTGAATGTACTCCTCGTGTTAATTAGGTTAATTATGTGAATGTGAAACTTTCATAAAACCTCATATAGTAAACCTCACTCAAGTAAAAAAAAAAAAAAAATTACGGTAAAAAAACGGCAGCTGTGGTTGCCAGACTTTACTGTAAAAAATACGGTAGCAACGTTTTAGGTTTTATGGGACAGCTGTCTATTTTACTGTTCAAAACCGTATAATTTAAAGGTTTATATTGTAATAATTATGGTTCATAATGGTTTATTTTACACACTGTCCAACCTGTTGAAGTACTAAAATCTGTTTTGTACAGTGATGATGAGAGTCACATGATGAATCAAAGTTCATCTAAGAAGGACAAAACTAATATATAGAAGGAGCACAGTGTCATTCACACAAACACTAAACACCATCATGGTAACACACATGACGTTTTAAAAATGCAACAAACAACATAACAACATATGTTGCAATTTAACAACATTAGATGTAACATAAAACCCTAAAGAGCATAACTGATTAGAAAAAACTAAGAAAAACTAAGAAGTTATTTCAAGGGTCAAGCAGGGAATTGTTCGAAGGTCAGTTTAGATTTTTTCACTGTAAATTATTATTTTTCACTCCAAAAAAACTTTAAATTTAACGGTATTTTACCGTAAATGACATTAGATCGATTAGTTATTCATTGTATATAATACGGAAACTTTCTGTAAACCAGTCAATTGTTTTTCACCGTAGCAACTGTGTTTTTTACTGTTAAAATCAAGGTCATTTTTTACAGTGTAGCCAATATAATACCAAAATACACTATATTACAAAATAATTTGATACTTTCATTCAGCAAGGATGCAAAGTCACAGTAAAGACTTGTATAATATTACAAAAGATTTTGAGCTTCTATTCATAAATTAATACTGAAAAATACATAGTTGTTTCCATTTTACTCATAAACTGTTTTCAACATAAATATTAATCATAAATGTTTAATATAAATGCAGCAAAACACTGAAGACTGGAGTAATGATGCTAAAAACTCAGCTTTGATCGCAGGAATAAATGACATTTTTAATAGAGAACACTTATTTTAAATTGTAACAATATTTCACAATATTACTGTTTTTACAGTATTTTGGGTTTTACTGTAAATAAATGGTGAGCACAAGAGACTTACATACAGAAATCTACTTATACTAAACGGCAGTATAATCAATGTAATTAAAGCAAATTTACTATACAATGGATCAGGTGGATCACCAAAACGAAATATTCTTCTGCCGAGGGTTTGTACAGTTTCCATAAAAACTGAAAATGATATTTGTTACAGTCACTCTCTTAAGGTTTATCTACAGCGATCTTTAATCAATTTCAGTAACAACACACACTGATTTAACTAAGTGTCCCACCTAAATCATCACAAATTTGGCGAAAACATGCAGCAAAGATCAAACGAGAGGTTTTTCAATTGTTCTTTAGAGTGAATGAAGTTCACCAAAGACTCATGAGTCATGTTGAGAAATTGCTCTGTGTTTGCTGTGGTGTTCTGGGTAAAAGCAACACTTGCTTTTACAAGCTATGACATTGTTTTCGGGGCTTTAAAGGTTCTTCTATGGCACCAGACGGAAAAACCCTTTTTGCAACCTTTATATTAAATAGTGTGAAGTGTAAAACCGCCCGTACAGCTGAACTCTCCATCTGCAGTTGGGGGGGGGGGGGTCTCGCTGGCATCATGCCTGTCTGATGAGGGTCAGACTAGGGCAGAGCGGTGCGGTGAAGGCTGTCTTTGTGACTGCTGCATTCACTCTCTTTGTAGGGGGTGGAAAACCTGCAGCTATCACTTTCTTTGCCTGCTTTCTCTTACTGCGCAACGCACCCACTGCCACAGGCACCAGGGCACTCAGAGATGGAGAATTAGGCCAGAAAGATGGAAGGACAGATTTGATGCTCTCTGTCCTCAACTTACAGGGTTCCAATGAACGCGTAGGAAAGATTTTGCTGCTTCGTTCCTTTAGTTCAATCCATCGTGTGAAATCGTTCACGCTTCTATTGAATGTGGCTCAAATCTTCCCTCATGTTTACCACATACATCATGCTTCGAATTTGATTGGAAATTCAAGTTCTTCATTTCAAACTTCTATAAATGGAATTAAATCAAATGCTGTACACTTCAGTGTGAAAATTCTTATATAATATTTCAGAATTTATATAATTTCTAAGTCAACCAAACGCAACGCACCTGCATAATTGATTTACCCTTAGCCTAAAATATAAAATAATTAACAAATCGAACTATATACAGTATTGCACAGAAATGCATAAAATAGATTAATTTAAATAGATAATGATCTACATTAGGTCACAAATGTGACACTTGCTTTTCAAGAGTTATAGGAGTTTAATGAATTCTATTGAAGTCAATGGAGTTCATAGGTAATTCTCATATTATATGTTCTTATGAATTATTTGGTAACACTTTACTATAAGGTTCATTAGTTAAACATTAGTTAATGTATGAACTAACATGAACTAACCATACATTAGTGATACATTTGTTTCTGTATGTTAGTTGATGAAAATACAGTTGTTCATTTTTTGATCATGTTAGTTTACAGTGCGTTAACTAATGTTAACAAGATTTTAAATGTGGAAATTAACAATAACAAAGATTAATAAATGCTGTAGAAGTGCAGCTCATTATTAGCTCATGTATGAACTAATGAACCTCATTGTAAAGTATTCATATTCAAAAAAAATTCTCATAAATATTGATAATAAAATATTTTCTTTGCAGGTTTTTGCTGTAGTTCTTGTAGTATTTTAAATGTCAAAGAATTTATCAATAGCCTAATTTAAAAGGGGGTAAATGTAGTAATAGCACAGTAAAAACATGGTAAAACATTCAAAACTTCAAAAATGTTGCACATTCACTCATTAATAAGAAGTTACTGGTCAGATACAATATGGTTTTTGTAAAAAAAAAAAAAATTAAGTTATGACTGTTTTGTGTTCCACCTGGTCCAAACGGACCCGGGAATGCAATGTGTAGGCGTATACAGTGTATTAATGCAACTTTAATTGAGACATTTTTTAAATTACATTATGATTAACATGCCAGGCTAGTGTATATGTGGGTCAATTCAGCAGCATCTCACATTGGTCATAATAGATAGATAGAGAGAGAGAGAGAGAGAGAGAGAGAGAGGGAGAGAGAGAGAGATTGGGCACTTTTTGCTTTGTGACATGAACGTAACCTAAAAAGACTATTATCTTTTGCTTAGGATCAACAAACAGCAAACAACTCACCAGTATTGAGGTCATCACAGCAGACTTCTATTGAGTCAGAGGAACAGTCGCTGAAGTCATCCAGAGATATGTCTTCCTGAATCTGCAGTCTTTATAAAACAAAACGAAAAGAATAAGACAATTAGAGTGTCTCACTAGTCTTTCCAAGAGCCTCATAACCAAAAACCAACTCTGCTCCTTGGAAACATGTGCCATATATCAACGTGATCTCATGAGAATACGTATGTATTTTTACTATAAAAACTATATGGTTCTGCAACATACAATATTGACATATTTATAGCACTAAAACGTAAAAATATACAGCAATAAAACGTAAATCGAATTGTTTTCTACACATTCCTCTCCATTATGTTTAATTCTTTTAACATTCTGTATGAAATGGGAATGTTTAGTTTCAGGATGTGGTTTAGGGATCTTACTTTTATCTATGTCATGACTGTCAGGTGAAGTGCCCATGATCACCACTAGAGGGCACTTCACCATGAACTACTTTTCGCTCACTCACACTCACATTCAGTCACACGGACTACATTTCCCATAAGCCCCTTACCTAGTCACTGATCACCCCGCCAGCTGTAGCACATTACCTTAGTACTAATTACAATTACACCACTATAAGAGCACTACTCATACACACACACACACACACACACACCGCGAAGTATTGTTGATACCTGTATTACAATTCCGAGCGTTTATTCCTTGTTTTGTCTGCCCGTTTTCTGACCCTGCCTGTTTCCTGTTCTGTTGTTTATCTGCCTGCCTGTTGACCTTTTGCCTGGATTAGCACTACGAGTCTGCCTGTTCTTTGCCACTCTGATTGCTGTTGAGTTGACCATTGCCTGTCTGACCACGTCTGTAAATAAAGCTGCACTTGGATCTTATTCGCTGACTCACTCATCATTACAATCTACAAAACGATAAAAGGGAAATTATACATTTGTCTTTATGATATGAAAGATTCGTAAATATTTCGCTGTAATAATGTGTATTTTTACATTTTAGTGCTATAAATGCGTCAATATTATACGTTTCATCACCTCTCTAAATGTACAAAAATGTACGTTTTGTGTCTTTGGAAGTTACATATTAATACCTACGTATTAACAATGAGACCAGGCTGCATACACTCAAAAAAATATTTCAGTCTAAACATAAGTTTTATGTAATTTAATTACATAGCAATTTTCCATCCATTTGGATTACATAGTTTTAACAAAAACAAACTAATAAACTTAATGTGATTCATATTTGTCAGTCATATGTAAATGAAATAGGTAAGATTTATGTAATAGTTGAGTATATGAATAGTGAGAGATTAAATGTCTTTTATCTTCAGTTGAAGTCAGTTGTAGTTCTTGTGTTTCTCTGTCCTTCAGTGATTCTGCTTGTTAACAGCAGGTGTTCATCATTAATGTTCAATCATCACTTAATGATCTCAATAACTCTGACACTGCTTCAACAGTACTTTAACCTGGGCATTTTTCTGTGAACTATTACATAAATCTTATCTATTTCATTTACATATGACTGAGAAATATGAATCACATTAAGTTTATTAGTTTGTTTATGTTAAAACTATGTAATCCAAATTGATGGAAAATTGCTATGTAATTAAATTACATAAAACTTATGTTTAGACAGAAATATTTTTTTGATGTATATTCAAGCGTCCTTTCACTGAATGTCAGCCTTGAAGTTCAGACATGGCGTAGTGTTTGGTATTTTTCACTAACTGTTCAGTGCTGCTTTCAAACAGCAGCTCTGTCACTGTAACGGCCGGTTTATATTCAGATTTGATGCCAGTGTATCCCGTGCCCACCGGGTGTCCACTGCACTGAGTCATTAGAGCAGATAATTCAGAGAGTGTTCATGCTGGCAGGAGAAGCTTTTTAAACATCTACTATGCCCCAGAATTTCCAGCAGGCATACAGAGGGCAAGAGCGACACAGTCTCTGAGAGCGGGACAGAAATATAAACCGCTTGACTGATTCAGCGCTGGAAAGATTACGAGTGAAAAAGGAGGCTAATCTGTCAGTGTAAGTGATGGACTGTCATATTTGTCAAAACTGGACGAAATGGGGAGAAAAATAGTCAGAGAGACAAAAGAGAGTGAGTGAGCTGGGCACAGACAGATGTGAAGATAGAGAGAGGGAAGACAAATTATGCAGCAGCTAGAGAAGTAACAAACCATGTAATGCAATACAGTTCAAACAAATGTCGAAATCTTAAATGCTGTCATTCAATTTCTTACACACTAGCTAGGGTAGAAGGATATACATTTTCAATTATGTTTCTGCAAGATTAATTTTTAAAAACAGCCTAATGTAATCCTGACTTAACTTGAGTGGTCTTGAACTGTCTATCCTGAGTAAAATAATACTAAGGGGTTTGGTTTTAAGTTTATTTTTTTTACAACAGCTTGTCACTTGGGCAGTACCCTCAAATGTACCTTCAAAATTTACCCCTTCATAGTAATACCTTAAAGGGATAGTTCATCCAAAAATGAAAATTATCCCATGATTTACCCACCCTAAAGTCATCCTAGGTGTATATGACTTTCTTCTTTCAGACGAACACAATCAGAGTTATATTAAAAAAATATTCTGGCTTTTCCAAGCTTTGCAATAAGGTAGTAATTTGTAATGATATTTTAAAACCCAAAAAAGCAAATTCATCCATCATAAAAGTAATCCATACGGCTCCAGGGGGGTTAATAAAGGCTTTCTGAAGCAAAGAGATCGGTTTTAATAAGAAAAATGTACATATTTAGAATGTTAGGAACTATAATAACTGACTTCTAGCAACATCTGTACACCAGTCCTCAGCTTTAAAATATTGGGTCTCATTCACTACCATTACAAAGCTTGGAAGAGCCAGAATATTTTTTTAATACATAAAGAAGATAGTCATATACATCTAGGATGGCTTGAAGGTGAGTAAATCGTGGAATAAGCTTCATTTTTGGGTGAACTAACCCTTTAAGGGTACATATTACACTAATATATATTAGAGTACATTCCTGCCGGCGTGGGAATCGAACCAGCAACCTTCAGGTTACAAGCCCGACTCTCTCACCATTGGGCCACGACTATACAAAGGGTATAAAGTTGTCCCTTTAAGGGGGAGTTAATTCAGTGTTCATGCTGGCAGGAGATGCTTTTTAAGCATCTACTATACCCCAGAATTCCCAGCAGGCATAGAGGGTAAGAACAACACTGTTTTTGAGAGCGGGACAGAAACTTAAACCACTTGACTGATTCAGTGCTCAAAAGATTACGCGTGGAAAAGTACTAATTTTAGGGATAGGTAAGATACAAAGTTGTCCCTTTAACGGAACTGACCCAGTGACAAACTATGGTGGTTGTGGCAATTTTGCCTAGTAAGACATGTTCATAGATTAACATATTTTGTTGATCCTGGAAATACATTCCTGTCCAAATACATAGTCCTAACGCTATCCCTACCACCCATTACTTATCCCTAAAATCACAGGGAAATTACATGTGAATAAGAATGGCATAGAAGCCCCTAACCCTTGTTCTAAACTTAAACTTGATATCAAATGTAAACCTATCCCACAAATCTGATTGGTGGATTAGAATGTCGTTCCAGCATCAATACGTTATGAACAGTCAGCTCCATGCTGGTGAAAAGCATGCAGTAGCTATGCTGGTCAACAATATCTATACTAACAAGAATAAACCAGCCTGGTCAAGGTCTAAGCTAATCTTTCCATCATAGCAGCGCTTCAATCCTTAAATGTATTTTTCAAAACTTACTTGTATCTGAAAGGTGCCACGGCTGCCATATTGACCTTCGGTGTCTGTTTGGCTTTAAGCATTTCAATACTAGAGGCGTCCTGTTTAGGTACTGCAATAGCCTCGGGTGGTAATCTCTGTGGGACCTCCGGGCTGAGGTCATCTGGGGTGCACATCTCCTCATCTGAGAAGCTGCTGGAGGCACTGTTCTGCAGGGGCACTCTCTCTCTATGGACTCTGAGAAGACCTGTATCTACGTTAGTGGCTGCTGGACCAGGCCTCAAGTTTTTGTTACTAAATCTGAACGAAGGGATTCCCGTCTTGCTTTGACTGCTTCCAGAAGCAGCCTTCTCCTCGTGGCACTTGAGTTCTTCTGAGATCAAGCGGTTAGCGTTGTCCATTCGTCCTGTCTGAGAACAAAAGATCCCACTCTGGAAATTCTTGTTGCCGTTGAACCGAAGGTCAAGCAAACTCTCGGTCTTGGGCCCATCCAGATTACCTCTTGAAAGTGGGGACACTTTCCGTCGAACCTGTGGACTGTTATGGGCTGATCTAGAGTCTTGGGTCTGTGTTTGAGGACTGGTGGAAGAACGTTGAATAGGTGGACTACCTCTTAGAAGCAGATGCTGGTTTCTGAGGGTGGTGTCCCTCAGTACATCTTTGGAGGAGACAGCTGTAGGGCTGCTATTACAGGGGCTCCTGTTGTTGACAGGGACGTGTGTGGACGGTCTCGGAAGGCCACTGCTGGTGCACTTGGGCTCAGGTTTCGGGGAGGGGAGTCTGGTCCTGTGCAGAGGGATGGCCGAGCCCGGCTGGGCTCGTGGAAGACTCTTCACATTCACTCCCCCACTCATGATGGCACCAAGTCAGATGCTGAGGAAAAAGGGAACAAACACCATGAGAACCTGAATCAGTGCATGCTGCTATTCTTTTTTAAGGAAACATGTGTTTTAAAGGTTGACCCTGAATAGCATGCTGTGAGCCCTTGTGTCGTCTTCACAGCCATTGGTTTTTTGACAGAAAACCCTTCAAGACAAGTGATAACTTCACCCACATTGATTCTGGATGATAAGGAGGACTCTAGATGTAAGACATTAGATAAAGATGATTAACTGTCTTAGAAGACGACAAGACTCTCTAAACAGGTAGACAGGAGTCCCTACCCTATTATATAGTATTGCAATTTGCGGTAAGTTCTTTAAATGGGGATGTCTGACATATGAGTTTTCTGGATCCATACAATGTACCATTTCAAACAAACATTTCAAGCGCTCTCTATCTGTACAATCCACATTCCAAATATCCTTCTTTCATCTACACTAAAGGGGTGAAAAATCTTTAACTTCCCTAATTAAACTGTTGAATTGTGGTTTAAAAAAGCAAACAAGCTTTAAGTATAGCCTACAGCAGGGTTCCTCCAGGCACATTAGAAAAACGTACCTGTGGCAAAATGATATTATGTTGCATGTTTCGCGACTGTTTCAAAGTGAAATATCGAGTGAGTGGCACCGAAAAGCTTGTTCGGTTTTATCCAAAACAGATGAACGTGAACCTGGTAACGTTTTATTACGTTGGTGTACTCATCACCACAAATCTGAATTGAAATGTCCGGTTGGAAACAGCAGTGATTTGTATGTTTTGCATTTTGGAAAAATGTTTCCACAGATACTTTTATTTTAATGAGCCTGTGTTGGTTCCTCAGCTGGAGGTTCTCTCTTAGGGGCTCATGATGGAACTGCAGGGGATTCTTGAGATCATAACAGAAATACCAATGCTGAACTGAATGTGAAAGTCATTGCTCCACACAGCTAAACAGACTTTTGTAGAACGTCAAGTGGAAATTGTGGATTTTGGATAAAAGCCTATCCATATCTGCCCGGTTATGATGACTTTCAGGTTTCAGAAGATTACAACTTAAGGCTGATTTATACTTCTGTGTACGGTGAAGCTACGGCATTTGACCAGAGAGCCCCTCTCTCAGGTCAAAAAACTGATGCAGACAGGCGGAGAAGGGCAAGCATTTTCAACTTCCATAGGAAGTTGTCAGGGGACACGTGCCGTCAAAGTGCAACAAAAGTCACTGCCTATTTCCCACCATCACTGCTAAAGCTTCTCTGACAAAGTACATGACAAGCGGCTTCTTCTTCGGCTTTTGACTTGATACTCAACATGTCTGCAGACACTGCCTTCTAGTGGTCTCCATGTTGCACGCTGACTTGGACGACACAGAAGTGTAAGAAAACGCACATCGCCTTCAGCGCACAGTCATCGTAGGTCCGATGCAGAAGTATAAATAAGCCTTTAGGCAGTTGACGTTAGGGCAGGAATTTGCAGCTACTCACAAATTACAATTGACCGTTCGCAAAGACCCGCCCCCTTTAGTTCCTGTTACTTTGTCTGACAAGCCATGCGATCTAACGCAGTGAAAAATACATCCCGGACCAAAGAGGACACTGACAACATGTCAACAGACATACGAAACAGTTTCATATTTAAAATATTGTAATTTTTGAAAGAAGTTTAATCAATAAATAGCATCTAGTGTGTGTTTAATGTGTGGTGACAGATCGCTGTAGCTCCTCGTGAACCGATCATCTCTTCATACTAGTTCATTTATAGCATCAAATAAACATGAATGAACATCAGAAGGAATGTTGTTTCAAGCGCAGAAAGACGTGATTCAAGTTCACCAATGTTAATCTACTAACTCCCCTGACCGCTTTGTCGGACAAAATGGCGGATTCGGGGTTATGATTGGTCAGATCACCTGTCAATCAAACTGTTTGTGAAGGGTATATATAAATACTATGAGAACAAGACCTGATGTAAACCTAATTACACTCAAATGAATTGAAAAGTGTACTATCCAAGTAGTCATAGATGATGTTTGTTTTTGTAACAATGACAGTATAGCGCAGTAGCAGCTGTTCCGTTCTCCGGCAATCAAAAATTAAAATCAATCACAAATATAATTATTTGTTTGATCTTATATACAAAAATTAAATCATATCAACATTACTGGAAATCTCAGAGGGTTAACAAGTAAATAATTTAAATCATTGGTGCTGGGCTGACAAAGTCTGGGAACCCCTGACCAAAGAGTGTTAAAGACTCTATAGAAGTTCAGAGAGATTAACTGTACATAAACAGCACTCACAAATATAATGTAAATTACCACCTGTTGTATTCACACACAAATGGCATGGGCTGTTTAACAAAATCTGAGAAAATCTCCTCAAGAGCTTCTCTAAACAAAATCCTGCCAAGGGAAAGGATTTGGCACGAGTGGTTAAGAGTCTTGTGAAAGAATACAGGAGAAAGGACAGTCGTTATTTGAAATACTTGCTTTAGAATCGAAACGAGCGATTATATCAATCTCATTTTGTTAATCCAACAAAACTCTTCCCAAATACTGTAAAGCTCCATCTGGTCACCAAAATAAATCTACTAGCAATAGCAATGGAGAGATTCACTGCGGTTCAGTCAAAGACCTTTAAACCCCTGCCAGTTCAGTTAGTCTGGCAGATATATCTTCCATTCAGTGCCCAAACATCCCAGAGGCTTTCATCCCAGCCCACAGACTGGTCAAGATGGCCCAAAACCTGCACTGTGTACCAACAGTCCCATGGTAACTATTGACCTTCAAATGTACAGGCAAAGCTCAATCCATCAAAATCAGGGCCCTGAAAACAACAAGCATAAACGTTCTCCGGCAAATCAGAACCAGAGCAAGTGTTACGATTCAGACCGCATGGGAGACCCCATGAGTGGTGGGATGCAAGCCGAGTCGCCTGCGGTCTGAATTCAAGCCACTAACCAAACTCACACTGAAGAGAGCATGTAATACAATAGCTCTGCTTTAAAAGGTTTGCGCCCGCATGTTTTCAACACAAGACAAGGGAATGTTCAGTTTTCCCGGAGAGATCTGATGTGCCAATTAAACAACAAGAAAACAACTTCAGCTATACAGAGAGTCAGTACAGATTTCTTATATTCTTCATGTCTTAATCTTCTCTTCTTCACTTATTGACTTTTTTTTTCAGCTTTTATGCCTGATAAATTTATTTACCAAATATTTAGCCACAAAACTAATCACATTTATCTAATCAACAAGCACAAAAAAAGCATAAAAACTGTTTTAATTAACTAACTTTAGTTTAGCACTTTTTACAAGGTCTATAAATTAGTTCCCTTTTAATTGAAAATTACCTCAAGATTTGCTCACACGCCAGCCATCCTAGGTGTAAATGACTTTCTTCTTACAGATGAACACAATCGTAAAAATATTAATAAATATCCTGACGCATCTGAGCTTTATAACAGCAGTGAGTGTTACCAAACGAGTATGAGCTGAAAAAAGTGCCTCCAACCATCATAAATGTACTCCACACAGCTCCGGGGGGTTAATAAAGGCCTTCGATGCGTTTGTGTAAAAAAAAAAAAATATCCATATTTAACAAAGTTATGAAGTAAAATATTTAGCTTCCACCAGACTGCCTTCCGTATTCTACTTACGAAGAAAGTGTAAAACTCTCGCAGTTCAAAAAGCTTAACCCACATCCTACTCCTTCACTGTTCAACTTATTGAACAGACACAACGCCAGTTCCGCTTTTTTCGCAATTTGAATATGGAAGGTGGTCTGGTGGAAGCTAGATATTTTACTTCATAGCTTGTTAAATATGGATATTTAACCACGCTGCTGCCGCACACAGGCGCAGGTTCCCCATCCGACCCGGACACGGCCCGGATCCAGCCAATCACGTTAATTGGTAAGTCTTGGGATAAGTAGAGACACAAAAATTTGCGTAGATGCCATTCTTCTTCTGATGTAACGAGTACATCCGGTGTTATAGGAAGTGTTCCCGGTTCCGGCTGACCCGATCTATGCAGCCTAACAATCCTTTAATGGATATGAAGACATAAATTGATAATGTGTCATGTGTATGCCAGGTTAAAGAGATGCGTTTTTAGTCTAGATTTAAGCTGACAGAGTGTGTCTGCTTCCCGAACAATGCTAGGAAGATCGTTCCAGAGTTTAGGTGCCAAATAGGAAAATGATCTACCGCCTGCGGTTGATTTTGATATTCTAGGTATTAACAACTCGCCAGAATTCTGAGATCATAATAGACACAAAGGACTATAATGCGTTAAGAGCTCACTCAGGTACTGGGGAGCTAAGCCATTTAGTGCTTTCTAGGTAATTAGTAAGATTTTTAAATCTATACGATGTTTAATAGGGAGCCAGTGCAGTTTTGACAGAACCGGGCTAATATGGTCACACTTCCTGGTTCTAGTAAGGACTCTAGCAGCTGCGCTTTGGACCAGCTGTAGTTTGTTTATCACGCGAGTAGGGCAACCACCCAGTAGAGCGTCACAGTAATCTAGTCTCGAGGTCATAAACGCATGAACTAGCTGTTCCACATTTGTCATTGAGGGTATATGTCGTAGTTTAGATATATTTTTAAGATGGAAGAATACGGTTTTACATATGCTAGAAATGTGGCTTTCAAATGAAAGATTATAAAGCTCGGCTGCATCAGAATATTTATTAATATTTCTCCGATTGTGTTCATCAGAAAGTCATACACATAGGATGGCTTGATGGTGAGTAAATCTCACCCTTTTCATTTGAAAGTGAACTAATCCTTTAACTGAAATAAGTATTAAAAATATTTTCATGAATTGAAATAAAGCTGAAATAAAATATGAATATTTGATGAAAAAATAAACTTAAATGAAAATGATAAATATTGCATTGGCAACGAATTTCAACTTATTTTATTTCAGTTAAAGTACTAAAATGACTCTCTTTCATTAAATGACTTTAATGAAAATAAATTAAAGCTAAATAGAGCACATAACATTACTAAAAAAAAAGCACATAAAATTACTAAAACTTAATTTAAAAGAAAACTCATTCATAATATTAATAAATAGTATAATTACTAAATAATACTAAAACAACTATCATAGTAAACTTAATATTAAAGGGTTTTGTGTATTAGGTTGATGTTGTTAGTTAAAGCAAATTAAAATTTCAATATCATATTTTTGCTACATATGCAAACGCTGGGCTAAACACAATAAAAGCACATGGACATGCATTCAGACATTATACAACTATAAGGTACTCTGAGTTGTGCTCTCAGGGCAAGAGTATTTTTATAAATGTCAGGGTGGGTCAAGACTTCACAATTTTGGCATGTTGTCACAAAAGGTCAGCGTGTTTTTCCTGGGCAATAACTAGACGCTTTAAGGTATCTGCCTACAGAATACAGAAACTGAATTTCATAAAACAAGCATAGCCTGAAAAATATGTGATAAATGTGTGACAACAAGCTCCACTATTTCTACTGCAGACTTACAGGAGCTGAGAACATCTAATAAACAGAAAAATTTCATCACAACTTTTTCCAAATTCTGCTTTAATGTAATTAGTGGATCAGGGGAAGATCCAGTCATGGGAATTCACAAATACACTGACACTTCAGAATCATTGTTTAATCCTATAAATAAATACTGGAATAAGCATAAAATGAGCTTTCAAATTTCAGCAATATAACGGAAATTCATGCATCTGATATATTTAGTGCATCATTTAATTGTTCAACTGCAGCTTTTTGAAGACAACATGCATTAAAATTCCACCAAAACACATAAGCAGACAAAAACAAATGCAAAAGGTTAACATTAACTCTAACAAGTCAGCATTATGTCCAACATTATTAAGTGTGTTTGACAAGACAAGTCAAATATTAGAGAAACATATACCCTTAGGCTAATGATTGTTGTTTTGACTAACAAATCGCATGGCAAATAACTTATTTTAAATCACCAAAACAATTGAAGAGAGATGGAACAGAAGCAATATCATAAACTGTCATCTTTACCTGAGCCTACCTTTGGCCTACAGCAAACTAACCCAATGTTCCTCAATGTGTGATGAGCTCGAGTGAAGAGAGGCGAACAGAGAGGACAGGAGACCGTGTGTCTACCATGTGAGTTCTACAGTCACATGATGCACAAAACCAAGAAGTTTTGACGATTAAAGCATTAAAAGGGCTTTGAAAGCAGTCACTGGTTTCAATAGGGTGTTGTAATCAAATAAAGGCTGAGTGTCCAGAAAACCCTTACAAAAATTCACCACGGTATTCGTAGTTATGGTCAAAATAGTTGTCACATTTTTTAAATAAATTAAATCATCGTTCATTCATGCGTAATGTCGTTCAAATAGCTTAAGAATCGTTCAAAATTTGATCATCTTTATCATTTTAGAATATCATTATTATTAATTGTGCATTGTGCAATTTATAAAAGCAGCCTGATTGACTGTTTGAGCTGGATTAGCAGGCTGGTTTTAGGAGGGTTTTGACCACTTCTACACCAGCTTGACCGGTCAACCACCATAGGCTGGTTTTAGCTGTTTTTGTTTCTTTTCAGCAGGATTGTGCTAGATTAAACTAAAAAACTCAAGGCAGTGAAGCCAAAGCCATCTCCCATTTACATTTACATTTTTCTCCATATAGTGGACTTCACTGGGGTTCAACGGGTTGAAGATCCAAATGTTCAAAAGGATCTACTTGATCCCAAATGAAGACTACAAGTCTTGTCTAGAGAAACCATCAGTAATTTTCTAAAAAAAATAAAAAAATGTATATACTTTTTAACCACAAATGCTTGTCTTGCTCTGCTCTGCGATCTGCCACGCATTATGTAATCACACGGGAAAGCTCACGCGTGACGCAGGCGGAAATAATGCGCTAGGGCGAAAAACTCCTTCTCATTTTCTCCTCCAACATCAAAATCGTCTGACGTCATTGTTTTACCTTTTTTTGTAAAGTCCGTTTGACTTAGTCTTTGCATGTTCGCTTGGTAGACACTGGATCGGTACTTCCGCCACGTCACGCGTGATCTTTCCAACGTGATTACGTAATGTGTGGCGCATCGCACAGAAGTGCAAGACGGGCATATGTGGTTGAAAAGTATATAGATTTTTATTTATTTTAAATAATAAGCAATGGTTTCTCTAGATCAGACTCTTACTCCTCGTCTGGGATCATGTGAGCTGCACTGAAACTGACATTTTCAACCCGTTGAACCCCAGTGAAGTCCACTATATGGAGAAAAACCCTGGAATGTTTTCTTCAAAAACCTTCAGTTTCGACTGAAGAAAGAAAGACATGAACATCTTGGATGACATGGGGGTGAGGAAATTATCAGGAACTTTGAATTCTGTAATGAACTGATCCGTTAATTTATTGCCATTTATACTGAATATCGTTTGTGTACAATCCTGTACATATATAATATAAATGTAGTGTAAACATTGATATGGCATTCTTCCTCAAAACTGATGACAGGTGAATTATTAACTCTGTTTCACCAGCAGAAATGTGGGTCGACACAATGAAGCTTTGTTCAGGTTGGCAGAGAGCTAAAAATGAAGATTAATGTCGGTTGAAGGCAGTTCTGTGTAAACAATATTTGTAGCATATTAAAACACTGTAAATATGATTCATTGACATCTGTGAATAGACACTTTTTTATGGACATCATTAGTCTTTCTTGCAAAGCCAAGCTTTTGATTATCAATATGAAATGTGGGCCAGTTTGCAGCTTCCTCTGGTTATGAAAGACAGGAAGTGTGTCTGACTGACATTAAAAGAGACGAGTGTGGGCACTCACCGGCAGAAACATAAATCGGCACCTCTACCCATTTATTTGTCAGCAAACTTTTGACAGATGCAGGGCTTTTGTTGAAACTACAGTTTGCACTTCTGTATTTTTGCATCCACGCCCACGTATCGTCGTATCGTGCCCAACCTTTTTTGCAAGAGGACACGCCAGTGGTAACAAAACACCAGTATAACTGAAATACTATTATAGTTTCTACTAATAGTTTAAATTACATTTTCTGTTTTCATTTTAATTTTAGTTTGTTTTGGTGATTTTGTTGTGTCATGTGTAATAGTTGTTCATTACTATATAATTTTTATTATTTTTTTATTTTAGTTTTATTTAACACATTAAACGAAATAAAAATTAGAAATGTTTCCTTGGCAAGTTGCTGAAATATATATATATATGTAACATTTAATTAAATTTCAGTTAACGTTTTTTAACGTAATTTTATTTCACGTAACAATTTTTTTTATGGTTGTTGTTTTAGGGTGCGTTCAAATTTTAAATTTTTATTTTTATGGAATTTGGAAGTTTTTCACACGGATCTGCAAAACACATCTAAAAACAGTTTTTATGCCAGTCCAGTAGATGGCGATGTCACTTTGTGAAGAAACACTACACAGACTGAACACGTAATATGGATGACGTCTCTGCTTTCATTAAATCACATTTTTGTAGTTTACACAGTGATCATTTTAAAAAAAAAATGTGCAATTTTTGAAACCCGCTTTCAAAAGTTTATGTTTTCAGGCCCCCAAAACACTGCTGTCGTGTAAACAAATGGCCAAAATGCATACAAAGTTTCCCCCTTTTGGTTGAAAACGATGTTGTGTAAACGGCCCCTGAGGCCTGAAAACACAAACTTCTGAAAACTGGTTTCAAAGTGCATGTTTTTGAAAATGATACCGTTATCGTCCCCATGTAAACTGAAAAAACACAAATCTGTGAAAATGGTGATGCATGCACATATATATTACGTGTTCACTAATGCATATTACAATAGTAATGTAGTAGCAATTCTGACTTTATTTCACACAATTCTGACTTTATATCACAAAATTCTGACTATATATATCACACAATTCTGACTTTATATCACGCAATTCTGACTTCATATCACAAAATTCTGACTATATCACGCAATTCTGACTATATCACGCAATTCTGACTTTATTTCACGCAATTCTGACTTTATTTCTCGCAATTCTGACTTTATATCACGCAATTCTGACTTTATTTCTTGCAATTCTGACTTTATATCACAAAATTCTGACTATATCACGCAATTCTGACTTTATATCACGCAATTCTGACTTTATTTCACGCAATTCTGACTTTATATCACGCAATTCTGACTTTATTTCACGCAATTCTGACTTTATTTCACGCAATTCTGACTTTATATCACGCAATTCTGACTTTATTTCACGCAATTCTGACTTTATTTCTCGCAATTCTGACTTTATATCACGCAATTCTGACTTTATTTCACGCAATTCTGACTATATTTCTCGCAATTCTGACTTTATTTCACGCAATTCTGACTTTATATCACGCAATTCTGACTACATCACGCAATTCTGACTTTATATCACGCAATTCTGACTTTATTTCTCGCAATTCTGACTTTATATCACGCAATTCTGACTTTATTTCACGCAATTCTGACTTTATTTCACGCAATTCTGACTTTATATCACGCAATTCTGACTTTATATTACAAAATTCTGACTTTATATCACAAAACTCTGACTTTATTTCACGCAATTCTGACTTTATTTCTCGCAATTCTGACTTTATATCAGGCAATTCTGACTTTATTTCACGCAATTCTGACTTTATTTCTTGCAATTCTGACTTTATTTCACGCAATTCTGACTTTATTTCACGCAATTCTGACTTTATATCACGCAATTCTGACTTTATATTACAAAAATTCTGACTTTATTTCACGCAATTCTGACTTTATTTCTTGCAATTCTGACTTTATATCACGCAATTCTGACTTTATTTCACGCAATTCTGACTTTATTTCTCGCAATTCTGACTTTATATCACGCAATTCTGACTTTATTTCACGCAATTCTGACTATATTTCTCGCAATTCTGACTTTATTTCACGCAATTCTGACTTTATTTCTCGCAATTCTGACTTTATTTCTCGCAATTCTGACTTTATTTCACGCAATTCTGACTTTATTTCACGCAATTCTGACTTTATATCACGCAATTCTGACTTTATATTACAAAATTCTGACTTTATATCACAAAATTCTGACTTTATATCACGCAATTCTGATTTTATTTCACGCAATTCTGACTTTATATCACGCAATTCTGACTTTATATCACGCAATTCTGACTTTATTTCTCGCAATTCTGACTTTATTTCACGCAATTCTGACTTTATATCACGCAATTCTGACTTTATTTCACGCAATTCTGACTTTATATCACGCAATTCTGACTTTATTTCACGCAATTCTGACTTTATATCACGCAATTCTGACTTTATATCACGCAATTCTGACTTTATATCACGCAATTCTGACTTTATTTCACACAATTCTGACTTTATTTCTCCCAATTCTGACTTTTTTTCTCGCAATTCTGACTTTATTTCTCCCAATTCTGACTTTATATCACGCAATTCTGACTTTATTTCACGCAATTCTGACTACATCATGCAATTCTGACTACATCACGCAATTCTGACTTTATATCACGCAATTCTGACTTTATTTCTCGCAATTCTGACTTTATATCACGCAATTCTGACTTTATTTCACGCAATTCTGACTTTATTTCTCGCAATTCTGACTTTATTTCACGCAATTCTGACTTTATTTCACGCAATTCTGACTTTATTTCTCCCAATTCTGACTTTATTTCACGCAATTCTGACTTTATTTCACGCAATTCTGACTTTATATCACGCAATTCTGACTTTATATTACAAAATTCTGACTTTATATCACAAAATTCTGACTTTATTTCACGCAATTCTGACTACATCACGCAATTCTGACTACATCACGCAATTCTGACTTTATTTCTCGCAATTCTGACTTTATTTCACGCAATTCTGACTTTATATCACGCAATTCTGACTTTATTTCACGCAATTCTGACTTTATATCACGCAATTCTGACTTTATTTCACACAATTCTGACTTTATTTCTCCCAATTCTGACTTTATATCACGCAATTCTGACTTTTTTCTCGCAATTCTGACTTTATTTCTCCCAATTCTGACTTTATATCACGCAATTCTGACTTTATTTCACGCAATTCTGACTACATCACGCAATTCTGACTACATCACGCAATTCTGACTTTATATCACGCAATTCTGACTTTATTTCACGCAATTCAGACTTTATATCACAAAATTCTGACTTTTTATCACGCAATTCTAACTTTATATCACGCAATTCTGACTTTATATCACGCAATTCTGACTTTATATCACGCAATTCTGACTTTATTTCTCGCAATTCTGACTTTATATCACGCAATTCTGACTTTATATCACGCAATTCTGACTTTATTTCACGCAATTCTGACTTTATATCACAAAATTCTGACTTTATTTCACGCAATTCTGACTACATCACGCAATTCTGACTACATCACGCAATTCTGACTTTATTTCTCCCAATTCTGACTTTATATCACGCAATTCTGACTTTATTTCACGCAATTCTGACTACATCACGCAATTCTGACTACATCACGCAATTCTGACTTTATATCACGCAATTCTGACTTTATTTCTCGCAATTCTGACTTTATATCACGCAATTCTGACTTTATTTCACGCAATTCTGACTTTATTTCACGCAATTCTGACTTTATTTCTCCCAATTCTGACTTTTTTTCTCGCAATTCTGACTTTATTTCTCCCAATTCTGACTTTATATCACGCAATTCTGACTTTATTTCACGCAATTCTGACTACATCACGCAATTCTGACTACATCACGCAATTCTGACTTTATATCACGCAATTCTGACTTTATTTCTCGCAATTCTGACTTTATATCACGCAATTCTGACTTTATTTCACGCAATTCTGACTTTATTTCACGCAATTCTGACTTTATTTCACACAATTCTGACTTTATTTCTCCCAATTCTGACTTTTTTTCTCGCAATTCTGACTTTATTTCTCCCAATTCTGACTTTATATCACGCAATTCTGACTTTATTTCACGCAATTCTGACTACATCACGCAATTCTGAATACATCACGCAATTCTGACTTTATATCACGCAATTCTGACTTTATTTCTCGCAATTCTGACTTTATATCACGCAATTCTGACTTTATTTCACGCAATTCTGACTTTATTTCTCGCAATTCTGACTTTATTTCACGCAATTCTGACTTTATTTCACGCAATTCTGACTTTATATCACGCAATTCTGACTTTATATTACAAAATTCTGACTTTATATCACAAAATTCTGACTTTATTTCACGCAATTCTGACTTTATTTCTCGCAATTCTGACTTTATATCAGGCAATTCTGACTTTATTTCACGCAATTCTGACTTTATTTCTCGCAATTCTGACTTTATTTCACGCAATTCTGACTTTATTTCACGCAATTCTGACTTTATATCACGCAATTCTGACTTTATATTACAAAATTCTGACTTTATATCACAAAATTCTGACTTTATTTCACGCAATTCTGACTACATCACGCAATTCTGACTACATCACGCAATTCTGACTTTATTTCTCGCAATTCTGACTTTATTTCACGCAATTCTGACTTTATATCACGCAATTCTGACTTTATTTCACGCAATTCTGACTTTATATCACGCAATTCTGACTTTATTTCACACAATTCTGACTTTATTTCTCCCAATTCTGACTTTATATCACGCAATTCTGACTTTTTTTCTCGCAATTCTGACTTTATTTCTCCCAATTCTGACTTTATATCACGCAATTCTGACTTTATTTCACGCAATTCTGACTACATCACGCAATTCTGACTACATCACGCAATTCTGACTTTATTTCACGCAATTCAGACTTTATATCACAAAATTCTGACTTTATATCACGCAATTCTAACTTTATATCACGCAATTCTGACTTTATATCACGCAATTCTGACTTTATATCACGCAATTCTGACTTTATTTCTCGCAATTCTGACTTTATATCACGCAATTCTGACTTTATATCACGCAATTCTGACTTTATTTCACGCAATTCTGACTTTATTTCTCCCAATTCTGACTTTATATCACGCAATTCTGACTTTATTTATCGCAATTCTGACTTTATATCACGCAATTCTGACTTTATTTCACGCAATTCTGACTTTATATCACGCAATTCTGACTTTATTTCACGCAATTCTGACTTTATTTCACGCAATTCTGACTTTATATCACGCAATTCTGACTTTATTTCACACAATTCTGACTTTATTTCTCCCAATTCTGACTTTATATCACGCAATTCTGACTTTTTTTCTCGCAATTCTGACTTTATTTCTCCCAATTCTGACTTTATATCACGCAATTCTGACTTTATTTCTCCCAATTCTGACTTTATATCACGCAACTCTGACTTTATTTCACGCAATTCTGACTACATCACGCAATTCTGACTACATCACGCAATTCTGACTTTATATCACGCAATTCTGACTTTATTTCTCCCAATTCTGACTTCATGTCACGCAATTCTGACTTTATATCACGCAATTCTGACTTTATTTCACGCAATTCTGACTTTATATCACGCAATTCTGACTTTATTTCACGCAATTCTGACTTTATATCACGCAATTCTGACTATAACACGCAATTCTGACTTCATATCACGCAATTCTGACTATATCACGCAATTCTGACTTTATTTCACGCAATTCTGACTTTATATCACGCAATTCTGACTTTATATCATGCAATTCTGACTTTATATCACGCAATTCTGACTATATCACGCAATTCTGACTTTATTTCACGCAATTCTGACTATAACACGCAATTCTGACTTCATATCACGCAATTCTGACTATATCACGCAATTCTGACTTTATATCACGCAATTCTGACTTTATATCACGCAATTCTGACTTTTTGTCACACAATTCTGACTTTATTTCTCGTAATTCTGACTTTATTTCACGCAATTCTGACTATAACACGCAATTCTGACTTCATATCACGCAATTCTGACTATATCACGCAATTCTGACTTTATTTCACGCAATTCTGACTTTATATCACGCAATTCTGACTTTTTTTCTCGCAATTCTGACTTTATTTCTCCCAATTCTGACTTTGTATCACGCAATTCTGACTTTTTTTCTCGCAATTCTGACTTTATTTCTCCCAATTCTGACTTTATATCACGCAATTCTGACTTTATTTCACGCAATTCTGACTACATCACGCAATTCTGACTACATCACGCAATTCTGACTTTATATCACGCAATTTTGACTTTATTTCTCGCAATTCTGACTTTATATCACGCAATTCTGACTTTATATCACGCAATTCTGACTTTATTTCACGCAATTCTGACTTTATATCACGCAATTCTTACTATATCACGCAATTCTGACTTTATATCACGCAATTCTGACTTTATATCACGCAATTCTGACTTTATTTCACACAATTCTGACTTTATTTCTCGTAATTCTGACTTTATATCACGCAATTCTGACTTTATATCACGCAATTCTGACTTTATATCACGCAATTCTGACTATATCACACAATTCTGACTTTATTTCACGCAATTCTGACTTTATATCACGCAATTCTGACTTTATATCACGCAATTCTGACTTTAACACGCAATTCTGACTTTATATCATGCAATTCTGACTTTATTTCACACAATTCTGACTTCATATCACGCAATTCTGACTTTATTTCACGCAATTCTGACTTTATATCACGCAATTCTGACTTTATATCACGCAATTCTGACTTTTTGTCACACAATTCTGACTTTATATCACACAATTCTGACTTTATATCACACAATTCTGACTTTATTTCTCGTAATTCTGACTTTATATCACGCAATTCTGACTTTATATCACGCAATTCTGACTTTATATCACGCAATTCTGACTTTATTTCACGCAATTCTGACTTTATTTCTCCCAATTCTGACTTTATATCACGCAATTCTGACTTTATTTATCGCAATTCTGACTTTATATCACGCAATTCTGACTTTATTTCACGCAATTCTGACTTTATATCACGCAATTCTGACTTTATTTCACGCAATTCTGACTTTATTTCACGCAATTCTGACTTTATATCACGCAATTCTGACTTTATTTCACACAATTCTGACTTTATTTCTCCCAATTCTGACTTTATATCACGCAATTCTGACTTTTTTTCTCGCAATTCTGACTTTATTTCTCCCAATTCTGACTTTATATCACGCAATTCTGACTTTATTTCTCCCAATTCTGACTTTATATCACGCAATTCTGACTTTATTTCACGCAATTCTGACTACATCACGCAATTCTGACTACATCACGCAATTCTGACTTTATATCACGCAATTCTGACTTTATTTCTCCCAATTCTGACTTCATGTCACGCAATTCTGACTTTATATCACGCAATTCTGACTTTATTTCACGCAATTCTGACTTTATATCACGCAATTCTGACTTTATTTCACGCAATTCTGACTTTATATCACGCAATTCTGACTATAACACGCAATTCTGACTTCATATCACGCAATTCTGACTATATCACGCAATTCTGACTTTATTTCACGCAATTCTGACTTTATATCACGCAATTCTGACTTTATATCATGCAATTCTGACTTTATATCACGCAATTCTGACTATATCACGCAATTCTGACTTTATTTCACGCAATTCTGACTATAACACGCAATTCTGACTTCATATCACGCAATTCTGACTATATCACGCAATTCTGACTTTATATCACGCAATTCTGACTTTATATCACGCAATTCTGACTTTTTGTCACACAATTCTGACTTTATTTCTCGTAATTCTGACTTTATTTCACGCAATTCTGACTATAACACGCAATTCTGACTTCATATCACGCAATTCTGACTATATCACGCAATTCTGACTTTATTTCACGCAATTCTGACTTTATATCACGCAATTCTGACTTTTTTTCTCGCAATTCTGACTTTATTTCTCCCAATTCTGACTTTGTATCACGCAATTCTGACTTTTTTTCTCGCAATTCTGACTTTATTTCTCCCAATTCTGACTTTATATCACGCAATTCTGACTTTATTTCACGCAATTCTGACTACATCACGCAATTCTGACTACATCACGCAATTCTGACTTTATATCACGCAATTCTGACTTTATTTCTCGCAATTCTGACTTTATATCACGCAATTCTGACTTTATATCACGCAATTCTGACTTTATTTCACGCAATTCTGACTTTATATCACGCAATTCTTACTATATCACGCAATTCTGACTTTATATCACGCAATTCTGACTTTATATCACGCAATTCTGACTTTATTTCACACAATTCTGACTTTATTTCTCGTAATTCTGACTTTATATCACGCAATTCTGACTTTATATCACGCAATTCTGACTTTATATCACGCAATTCTGACTATATCACACAATTCTGACTTTATTTCACGCAATTCTGACTTTATATCACGCAATTCTGACTTTATATCACGCAATTCTGACTTTAACACGCAATTCTGACTTTATATCATGCAATTCTGACTTTATTTCACACAATTCTGACTTCATATCACGCAATTCTGACTTTATTTCACGCAATTCTGACTTTATATCACGCAATTCTGACTTTATATCACGCAATTCTGACTTTATATCACGCAATTCTGACTTTTTGTCACACAATTCTGACTTTATATCACACAATTCTGACTTTATATCACACAATTCTGACTTTATTTCTCGTAATTCTGACTTTATATCACGCAATTCTGACTTTATATCACGCAATTCTGACTTTATATCACGCAATTCTGACTTTATTTCACGCAATTCTGATTTTATATCTCACAATTCTAACTTTGATATAATATGAGAAAAAAAGTCAGAATTGTGAGATAAAAAGTCGCAATAACCTTTTTTTGTTTTTTATTCAGTGGTGGAAACAAGCTTCCATACAGTACATACCCTCTGTTTTCTCGTCATGTACCACTGATTTAAAAAAAAAAAAAAAATCAGACTCTCTACTGCATAGACAGGCAAGTTTTATTAAAAGCTCATGACCCCTTTCAGAATCACAGGTGGAAGTAGTTGGTCATCCAGGTACTTTTCGCCTACTGCTTTTCAAACACTTTGTAATAAGATGTACTCTTTTCCACACACTACACAGTAGGGAAGTGGGAATATTCAGATGTGAGTGTGATACCAACACTACTGTCAGGAATGTCACGTATAGAATCTTTTAAAGGTTCCCATCATGGAATCATTTTATGAATTTAGTTTTACTTAATTAATTTAGATTTTAAATGACATTTTGTGAATTAAATAGCTCATAAACATACTGTACTTTATCACTAGAAAAACATTTGTCCTAGAACCCTTTTGGCGTAAAGCGTTCTGTACAAGTAAGTCAAGAATCCTGGTTTAATATCGAACCCCATTAAACCTTTTTGTGTTTTCTAAGAGCGTGCAGCTACAGTTTGGATTCACCCACTCATTTTGCTATTTCCATTTCATAAAGCGCCCTGAATCAGTTCCTCTAAAACCAGCAGTTGAGCAGCAAATACCTATTATCACAGAGAAGATCTGCAGTTTAATTACCACTGAGAAGCATCATTTGTTCAGGCCTTCACATAACTTTATCTTCAGACTAGTCAAACCCTCAGCAGTACTGGAAGGGAAACAGGCCATTACATCGCCTGAATGACTTCCTCACTGTGACATCCCACAAACAGTGCAAAATAGACAAAATGATGGGATAGCGAACCTATTACATGTACAATGTCTTCGGCCCATGACCTTGTAATAAATCTCTGTCTTACCAATTCAGTCCGGCTGCTCTGAAGGAAAGGTTATCCAATCTAAGACAGACATTACAGCAGCCCTGTTGCGGGTCAGATCAGAGGCTAATCTGGTGTGACTTCTGTCTCTGTCTGTCTTTGTTTAACTATTTTAGTCTCATCTTATATAATATTTCAATTCTGAAAGAGGAAGAATGAGCCACACAGGTCATGTGTGACCGGCGGACAGACACTAAGCCCATTCGTATCCTTCCTTTTCTTTGTTTTTTAATAATCCTATAAATGCCAGGAGTGGTCTGGGGCTCTTCAGATGCCCTATTAATAATCATTAGGAGTCCAGCGGCAGCAGATGGGACCCCGCGCTGGTCTGTAATGCCATGGAAATTTCCATTCAGTCAGACAGACACATGCATAAAAGCACCAGGTATTCCTCAGAGACCAAGAACCCACACATACACAACATCGGGTGTAGTAAGCAACACCGCTCAGAAAGGTGAAAAGCACAGGATGTTTCACATGGTGTTTATCTCGATCGTGTCAACCTCCTTATCACGAGTCAACACATTGGATTGGACTGGGGACATGAATCCCGTCAGCCAAACAACATTCAAGGCTGACCTACCTGCTAAATCTAACAGCAGAGCCTTATTTACTCTGGTCTGGTCTGTTATCTGCTGTTCTGACTAGAAAGGAAGAGACTGACAGGTTTGAGCTCAGTCTGAATCTGTGTAAAGTGTGCCACCTACTGGTTGGCATAAGAAGTGGCACAGAACGGAGCTCTATTGTTTCCAATTAATGTCCAAACAAGACACTCTTATTTTATGTCATTATGTTCCATAATTGAGTGTGACCACCAAACATGATCTGAAAGCACTGTGAGTCCACAAACCCTACTATTAAATGTAATTTGCATTTCAAGTGGATCCTCGTTCCCTCATGAACACAACAGAGAATTCAAATCATGGCCTCGTTGTTAATGAAAGTGCTAGTTATGCAGCTATTTGTGGTATATATCTAATGAAAAATTCAGTAAGTATATATTATTGTGGTGTACTCTTACAAAAAATGTACCATGGTAACAGTAATTTACACTTTATTTTACAATGACATTGTTACACACGTTACATGTAGTTACTGTAACTATAAACAATTCATAATTACATGCAACTAAACCTAAACCAAACCCTCATCCTAATCCTAACTGGATTGGCTGGATCCGGGCTGTGTCCGGGTCGGACGGGGAACCTGTGCCTGTGTGCGGCAGCAGTGTGGCCCTGTGGTGTCGGCGGAGACCGTGTGAACGAGCTCATCCTTTGTGAAGACCTTACCGACTCATCAGCCAGCGGCACATATCCCAACAAACCGTCCCATATCGGCGTGATCAAAAAGATCTTAAATTAGATGGAACTAGATTAAATATTTTGACTGTTGCGATTCCAAATCAGTTTAATGACCTGTAACTCTGCCTGAGTATCGGACAAGTGTTCACTGTTGGCCAGAGGAGAACTGGCCCCCCAACTAAGCCTGGTTTCTCCCAAGGTTTTTTTCTCCATTTGTTGGAGTTTTGGTTCCTTGCCGCTGTTGCCTTTGGCTTGCTTAAGTTGGGGACACTTGCTTGATATTCAGCAGTGTTTTTGATATGCCTGCATTGGAGCCGTTGTATGCGAACTGATCTGAGCCGGACGATTACGTCACTGTTTTCTCCAGTGCTGCTATACCTAAATTACCTAGACTAATAACTATTGATCTTTGCAACGGAATGAATCAATAATATATAGAATAAGCTGGACAATGACACCATTTTCTTATTAATGTAAAGCTGCTTTGCCACAATTTGCATTGTAAAAAGCGCTATATAAATAAAGATGACTTGACTTGACTTGACTTGACTAACCTTAGTAAGTACATGTAGTTAATTGTTATTGCTTAGTAATTAAATGTATAATAACACTGTAATATGGTCTTGTTACAGTGTAATTACACATTTATTAAGCACATTTAAGTTTGAGTAATACTATAGGGTTAGGGTTTGGTTTAGGGTTAGTTGCATGTAATTATTCTTAATTATACACTTTAAAAAAATGTGTTGGCTCAAAAAAAAAATAACGCAACAGTTTGCCTCAATTTTTTTGAGTTATGACAACTTTGAATAAATTTACGTTCAATCAACAAGCTATATTGAGTTAGAGGAACATAATCATTTGTAGCATAAACACACATTTTTAAGTTGATTATTTAAATAAATAAAAAAAAGTCACCCAATCTACCAATTATTTATAATAATTAATAATCATATAATATAATAATAATAATATAATAATATAACATAATATAATATAATATAACATAACATAGTATAATATAATATAATATATTATAATATAATATAACATAACATAATATAATATAATATAACATAATATAATATAATATAATATATAACATAACGTAACATAATATAATATAATATAACGTAACATAATATAATATAAAATAATATAATATAATATATAACATAACGTAACATAATATAATATAATATAATATATGCTGGGTTAAAAACAACCCAAGTTGGGTTGAAAATGGACAAACTCAGTTGTTGGGTTAAATGTTTGTTTTATTGTTTAACTATTGTTTAAAAATTACTATATGTCTGGCTTAAAATGAACTCAAAATTAGTTGTAGCCCTGGAACCAATTAATCTTATGTATTTCAGTTCAAATCAACAGCTATCATAGCGCATGCTATAGCATAACTAATTTAACATGAATAATTAACGAACAAGTAAGATATTACTTGTCACTGGCAATAGCGCATTGCTTATAGAGTCAACAGAACCACATAAATGACAGAAACTCTTTTAAACATCAAACATAACAATGTTAAGCACTAACAGGTCTTTCCCTTCACTAAAAACAAATAAATCAACACTTCATTTCAACATTTATTCTCCTTATCCAGTCCTAATGCGAAGCATGCTGGGAATTAGGAATCCACTGCCTAATTTATCAATTTCATTAAGTTACTACAACCTATTTTTTTGTTTTTGAAAAAAGTCAATTAACACAGAAATTTGAGTTTAAATTACAGACGATATTAAGTTGATGTAATGATCAACATTAGCATGTCAACAGAACTCAAAAAGCTAATGTTTGCAACTTAAAATGTTTAATTAAAACAATAAAATAGAATGTATAAATTGCAACCATGCATTTATTTAAATTGAGGCAACATGTCCTAGTTATGACTACAGTAACTGTACCTGTAACACATGTAACAAGGACACTATTAAATAAAGTGTTACCATAGGTATTTTACAGCTATTGTTGCTACAGTAACAGTAATTTAATTTAATAATCTAACAGACTTCATTTAAACCAAGTTACTTAAAATAAGTCACTTTTATTCCAATAATAACTAGCCTGTTTTTACAGCACATTAGCGGTGATTGTTACTCATGAGTCAGCTGCCACATTAAAAGCTTTTCACTTTCATTGTTCCTAACAGATGTGCTGAACATTCCTCCTATTTCCTTAAAACCTCGTATTGTGTGATTTGCTACTGTAGATACAGTGTGAGTCACACGGCAGACAATGAGACGGTTAATCACAAACCGCTGTTTTCACTTGTTGAGTGACTCATGAAGCCGAACACAATGGACACCCCGTCAGAGTCCCTCTGCCTTAAACTCAATTAACTTCAGTCCAGCATATCTGAAGAGACTCTGAATGAGCGCTGACCGCCTCCACCGCTGACCATTGTGAGTGTGTGTGAGGGGGGGTAAAGGTTAAAAAGGGTTGAGTCTTTCTCGCGTGTTCTCGTCAGCTGATCTGAAGCATCTGAACCTGTCATCCATCAGTTCACTTCACTGTATATTTGATGTTGTCACAGTGTCAAACACTTAATACCAACAGCATGTGTGACAGAGCGTATTAATTTAAAAGGAATGGACACAAATATTTACGCTTCAAACAATCAATGGCTGATAACAAACAGATGTTTCTGTATTACAGCATCTCACTAAATTAAACTGTAAATGAAATGATTGATCTGTTGTTTTTCTCTTCTGATTTAATCATCTCACAAAAATACTTGAGGAAATTAATATAATATAATATAATATAATATAACATAACATAACATAATATAATATAATATAATATAATATAATATAACATAATATAATATAATATAACATAACATAATATAATATAACATAATATAATATAATATAGTATAATATAATATAATATAATATAAAATAATATAACATAATATAATATAATATAACATAACATAATATAACATAACATAACATAATATAATATAATATAATATAATATAATATAATATAATAGAATATAATATAGTATAATATAATATAATAGAATATAATATAACATAACATAACATAATATAATATAATATAATATAATATAATATAATATAATAGAATATAATATAATATAATATAATATAATATATGCTGGGTTAAAAACAACCCAAGTTGGGTTGAAAATGGACAAACTCAGCGGTTGGGTTAAATGTTTCCCCGAAATACTGGGCAGTTTTATTTCACCCAACTATTGTTTAAAAATTACCATATGTCTGGCTTAAAATGAACTCAAAATTAATTCAAAATCAGACACATAATAACTAGAGGCAATAGTAATAATCAAAAGGTGAACATTTATTAATAAGTAATCTAATAAATGTTTATTGTTTAATTATTATTCATTAACCTTATTAATAAATGTTAATTTCCAACATACTTTGGGTTCATTTTAAGCAAGCAATACAGTCATTTTTAAACAAAAGTCGAGTTAAATAAAACTACCCAGCAGTAACATTTAACCCAACCGCTGGGTTAAAACAAATAATACAATACATCTGTCACTCAGAAGAAAATTAGCCAATTAGAGAAATGCCAAATTAATCAAGATGGACAGGTCACATGACATCCTTGAATAATCTGAACAAATCCACTCAAGTTATAAGAAAATATGACCCAGTCTCAGACTATATCAACACGGGTTTAGATGCGGTGTGTGTATTACTGACCGCTGTGACCGTGAAGCCATTGAAATTCAAGAGACATGTAGAATCCAAACACTCAAACTATAAAGACAAGCCTGTTGATTTACTGACATGAAAGCAACTCATCTCTTCACAGCTCAAAGCCTAAAAGCCCTTCAAAACGGCAGAAGATTCAGCTCAAATCTGTTGTTGTCAAGTTTAGTACTGTCGGTGTTCAATATAAAATGCGGGTCCATATATATCCCTACACTCGTGTCCAGTACAGATGATGACAGCCCAGTCTCCATCCACTGATATTAGAGCATCAGACATCACTGGAGTGAGAAAAATGACACATCTCCTCAAATTTTAAACATTTACTCTGACTTGAAAAAAAAAAAAAAGACTTCTTCCTCAATAAACGATCAGCTTTTTCCCACATCGCACTCATTCTCATTCTGACCCATTCAGTAACTAATATATTAGTTCAATAAGTATGTCTTACCTTACTGTTCTACTGTACGGTCCTGTTTGTCACTTGTAGGAATCTAGTTGAGAAGCGCGGGCTTTTGCGATCCTAAGAAACAATAGGATGTGTTTTTTCCTGGATTACTCTTGCATCCTTTGCCGTGCTTTTCCAATGAAACACAAAGTCCACTCGGAGGAAACAGGAAGTTTTCTCGCAGGGCAGAGAAGCCTTCGGCCAATCAACAGCTTGAACGTGAGGAAGTCTTACTCATTCACAAAAGTTATTGAAAGCTGACCTAACTCTGACATCATATTCCTGATACGACACACAATGACAACGCTGCAGCCCAACATCACACAGTGAAATGAACCGGTTCCACCAGAATCAGCTCAACTGAATCAGTTTGTGGCTCTCTGAACACGGTCTCGTCGCACATGCTGGCTCACTGACAAGTGTCACACTGACTCATCCCGCACAGCCCTGACTCAGAACAACACTCACTATCCCTCCAAACACAGCTGACTGATGAAACACTACATCCACTTCTGACACACAGCGCTTCCTGTTTGGAATCCGAGCATCTCTGCTGCTCTTCTGCTAGAGAGACTGAGGTTGTATCATGCCACACATCTCTCTCTCTCTCTCTCTCCATCACGTCACAGCCCTCCTGCCGCAGTCCGCCTGCAGTCCAGATCCTCCCCCTCTCCCTTATCGCTCCCTCCTTTGCTTTCTCTCTCTCTATCTGCCAGTAAATGGAGCCGTTGGCTGAGATCCCGCTCAGCGTGAAATATTAGTCCTCTCCTACAGCAGTAGCTACCTGGGCCATTAAGAGGATGAAGTTAACGGACATGAAGAACAAATTCGGGATGTGGGTGAACGACTCAGATAAAGACTCCTGATGCTGCAAATACGACTGACACTGTGTGTGTGTGTGTGTGTGTGTGTGTGTGTGCAGGGCTATAAAAGCAGTGGCAGAATGATAAGGTTCTTAAAAATCCAGGCTTCGTCTATCTGAAGTGTGGGTTTTTGAGGTTAAAGATTGAACTGTAATTTCTCTTGTCTGGTTTTGCGATTACTTTTATGTTATAAACGGCTATTTTTGTTAACTTTTTTATATGAATAGCTGATATTAAGTACTTTTGGGAAGTTGACTTGCTATACTCCGTCTAAAACTCCAAGACATATTTGTACTTTAAATTGATTTAGCACACTACAAGATCAAGGGCCAGATTTACTAAACAGGGCAAATTGGCATGAACACGCAATTCTGAAGCAGCGCTGATGGGAGTGTTAGTTCACTTTAACGTGAAAATTATCCCATGATTTACTCGTGTAAATTACTATTTTCTTTCAGACGAACACAATAGGAGATAGCAGTAAGTGTAAACTACACGAATTAGAAGCTATTTACAAATCCTCCGACATTTCTCTTTAAAATATCTTGTTTAGTCTAAGTCATGACTGGTGTTTGCTCTCTCCCCTGCGAGGTCAGAGGTCACTCTTCCGCTGCAAATCAACGCGTATGGTCAGCTAGTTATTATATGTAACACATATACAAAGTATGACTAAATATTGTTATAATTCACACAAAATTGTTTCATTATACCTGATCTAAAGGTGCGCTTCTCCTTTAAGTGTTTCGTGATCACGGTATGACCTAATTTCCTGTCCTGTCTCCTCCTCTTCCCTTTTGAAATGTGATTCTTTAATCATCCTTTTAATTTTATTTAATCCTTATTTTAATGATGTCTTTTATACCTGTATTTCCACCCAGACTTATGTATGTAGTACTATTTTATTTATCCTATGGATTATTTTTGTTATTTTTACATTCTTTGAGCTATATTTGTCTTTTATATGAAACAAGCACATGGTAATGGAGGTGCACCATATTTGTTTTATAGAGTGATAATAAGGGCCGCTCAATCTGAAGCTTCTTATGTGTCTCTGTTATGCAGGTATGTTTTCTGAAATGTGATTCAATGGAAGAGTAAAGAGATCCAGTGAATCGGCTGCCTGCTGTCCCGTGTCTGTCTTTCAACACAACGTAACACAACGCAGACTGAGTTTTAATGTCGCTGGCCGTACATCACGCTGGGCATAAGCGAGCCGCTCGGGTTACATATAGTTAATAAAGTTTTAAATATGGATATTTTTCTTAAAAAAAAAAAAAAAAATCATCACTTCACCGGAGCTGGATAGATTATTTTTATGATGAATAGATGCATTTTTTTGGCTTGAAAATCGTGCCCCCCATTCACTGCCATTATAAAGCTCAGAAGAGACAGAATATTTTTAATATAGTCATATATAGATAGTCATATTTAATAAACACTAGCTCTTAGAATCAAAATCTCGCTTCAAGCTGTTGGATTTAATGTCCAATAACCTCATCTTGCGAGTACATTGAGCAACATATTGCCTCATTAGTTTTGACACTGGTCTAAAAAATAATGAAGAATTAGCCCTCAGGGTGCGTAGCATACAACCAACAGCCCCTTCGTTTTGACATGCTTAAAATATCCACTTCAATCACAGTAATTCTGCATCAAAATCAAGTAAAAGGTGCTAAAATAAGAGAAGTCGTTTTTTTAAAGAGGTGAATAACAGTAATTTAGGCCCGTTTGATAGAGACTGGGAGTAAAACCCAGTCAATGCTAACTAGCTGTTAGCGACAGAGGGGATGTTTTAATGAGGACCGCAGGAAGGCTTTGTAGAGACACAGCTGTGCTTGTAAACGGGCATCTTCTCGGTTTCATTGAGATGTGCTCTGAATAGGGTTCAGGAAACACTAATTAAAGCAGTGGGTGATGAAGGTTTCAGAGCAGTGGGCCGTCAGTGCTATAGCTGTGAGACTTAAACATTATCAACATGCTAACTTCAGGAGGCTAAAGGTTACAAAAATATCAAATCACAACAGTGTTTAATGACGCTGTAGTAATAGGTAGTAAAAAAGATGCAGAGGTTAGCAGAGGACACTACTGAAAAACTATTTCTACTGGATTTGACATTTAAAGAAACAGTACTCCCAAAAATGAAATTTCTGCTCTCATTCTCATTTGTGGAGCGGTTTGTCCTAATACTTTTTTTCAAGTTTAAGTCCACCAACGTTAATCTACTAATGCTGCCTTCACGTGCTATGGCAAATTCCCACTTCTGAAGTCGTGATTATGAGCTCATCGCATTGAAATGGGAGAGCGTTCATGTGTAATTTTTTACATAGGAAACTCGTATTTATGATAATTCCGAGAGTATGTGAAGGCAGCATTACTCCCCGGATACAACGGTGGATTCGGTGTTATGATTGGTTAGATCGCCTGTCAATCAAACTCCCAGCTAAGGGGAATCACAACAGGCTGCAGCTGTCAGTGGGCGGGGCTTCAATGACATCAACAGTGTTTATAACAGTAAGTTTGAGATCATAACATAATATTGTGCAAAGAACCATGCAAAAATAAATATTTAATATATAATCTAAAATATAATCAGGGTTCCAGACCGCGACCATTTTTTGAGAATGTGCGAGTTAAAATTTTATGTGGTCGCATTTGTGCAGTGCATGATCATGTTATTCGCGCATGTGTAACAGAACGAGGTATCAGCAGCTGCTGCCGTCCGTAACTGTTTTAATTTCAAAATGAAAACAATTTATATAATGAACGAGTACATCATGAATCCATTTTCCAAACCGTGTTTTTGTCTTATCCTGAATCACTACGGTGCGCCTATAATAAGTGTTTATATTCGGACTATTTCAGACCGGCTGCGGAGTATCACAGTACCTGCGTGACTCGTCATAGACAATCAGTGAGAAGTAGTTCCGGCTACAATGTTCTTCCGCAAGACACATGCAGTTTTATTTATTAACCCTAGAGAGCGAACGTTCACGCGCATTGCTCAATGATGATGAAACAAGCCAATTCAGGAAATTTAGGAATTAAGCCATATAAAAATGAAAAGGTCAATAGCTGAATATAAAAAAACAAAGTTTTGGGTTCAAGGATGCTGGTGGAAAGGACGAGCCAGCATACAGACACAACTAATGATGAGAGCACAGGTAGAAAGGCACTACAACAGCAATGGCGTAGACCAGGGCTCCTCTGGCGGGCCGCGAGAGAATGTTTGGACCGCGCTAATGTCAAATAGTGTTGTCGAGGTAATGTATATAAGCACGTCTCTGTCGCGAAAATTCAAATGCAGCGTCATTACTTACATTGCGTAACCACTGGTCCGTTGAAAATGCTCGCGCACCGCGCCAGTGGTCACGCGCATTTAGTCTGTCAGCGACTCAAAACTGACTGGGCAAAATAGACTCAAATGTGAATGTACTGAAAATGTTTGGTTTATTTTGCCTGACCAACCACAACAAAGAGAGTAAACTGTATGTGAGAAAGTATAGTGTTTGCTTTTATATTATTAGTTACAGAAAGGCAAACTAAAGGCTAATATTTTCTCATTTACCTTCAACATTCAGCAAATACACATCTGTATTATTAAAAAAAAATCTAAATATTTAATTAACATTTAATTTTACAGACCTTGCAGATTTATTCAAATACAACAGTGAGATTTTCTGAAGTGTTTGTAGCCCGCGTGAACGCGTGTATTGTGCGCGTGACAGTCGATCCGTGTGAAATGACTTCAGACTTCAGTTCAGCTTCACTGGAAACGAGACCGAAATATTTTATATATATATATATATATATATATATATATTATATTATATTAGATTTTATATTGTTACATGTGTCTCTGTTCTGGACTCTGTTTTCATTTTCCTCAAATGCTCTTTGTTTTGTTTTTTTCCCGCCACTCGTTACTCATCATGAGTTCATCATTGTCAGCTGTATTAAGTAATTAGTCTTGTTTGCTCTCCTGGGTTCCTTGTATTTATTCCCTCAGTTTCTGTTCAGTCTTTGTCGATCGATGATTTAGTTTAGATGTCTTGTTTGAATGGTTCTTTGGGTTATTTCTCCTGTGGTTTATTATTAAACATTTGTTCCTGTAAAACTCCCAGCAAGGCACGTAACAATAATCTGTCCGTGTCATCATATGTTTTGTGAAAATAGTGTTCATTTGAGCCGGAAACTGCAGTGAATTATATTTATTGTTATTATATGTTTTTGGAGTTTTATAAAAAATATGACGCACATTTTTCCAATGAGTCATGGGTTGATTTTGTCAAATTTAGGGTGCGTTCACACTATTTTTGGTTGGATTAAAACGAATCCTGGTGCGATTGCTCAGTTAGTGCGGTTCGTTTGAACATGTGAACGCTGCCATCCGAACCCTGGTGCGCACCAAACAAGCGGATCGAGACCGCTAAAAAGATGGGTCTCGGTCCGCTTCCAAACGAACTCTGGTGCGGTTCGATTGATATATGAACGCAACACGGACCAAAGACATGTAAACGAACCAAAAACAGGACGTGATGTCACAAGATGCGACGCTACGAGTCAGCTGATTTGACGACGCGGGAAGATCGGTGTATCCAAAATGAGTCGAGGGCAAACGTGGAGCAACGAGGAGTGGTCCATGCTGTTTTGAACATTTTATGAGCTCTTCGTGAGTTCTCATCTGGTAGAAATAAAGCATATGTTCACGCATAAAATGATGGCGTTTAATCCAGCGCACAGCATTGTTTTGAATGTTCGGTAAGCGAGCTCCGTCGCGAAATATACGTCATAAAAGCCGACCAATCAGGTCGTGACCGTATCCCTATGCCTTTGGTTCGGTAACTTAAAGTTCGCTGTTAAAAATGCCAGTGTGAACACTAAGCGGACCAGGACTATATGTTTTGTTTTTGTTTTTTGGTCCGGACCAAACGAACCGAACTACAAGTGTGAACGCACCCTTAGAGATAAACAGTCCGCACTCACTTCCACTGTACGTTTATATATCTGAACATGATGCAATATGTGGTTATCAACCATGTACAACCTGAACAATATTTCTGTGCACCTGAAATTAATTCACACTTTTTCTCTGACCATCCCTGAAGTATTAATATATTTTTCCCAATGTAAACAAGAGGATGAATGAAAGCACAATGCACTACTACACAATTCTGCCCATAGTAAATACTTATAAACACATCACATATATTTAGCTGTGAACAAACACCCACAGAAAAATAACCGCACAATTATTGTTGTTAACGGGTTCCTCGTCGTTGGAGCGGGTGATTCAGCTCTCACTGATGAATCAGACCAGCGTGAGTAATACATTATTATGCGGTAAAAACATGTAAGTCTAAAGAACAAATGAAATGCTGACAGACTCCTTTGTTTTGAACAGACCGGGAAGGTCAGTAGCTGAATCCTTGGCCATTTAACCTTTGTCACTGCCTTCACTCTTGGCTGCAGGATTATTTTACAGGCAATATCACCCGAGACCAATTTATCCCAGAAAGTGCTTGGGTGACTCAGCAGATGAGTAACTGATCCTGATAAAATGGATCAAATTGACCGAATGGCTCTTTGAGGATGATCAAAGTGTTTAGTCATCGGAATATAAAATGCATCAACAGACAATACAGTGTTCTCAGACACACAACAGGGCGGTGGGAGCTGTACATCTATTTAAATGAACAAACATATACAGATACTGTACACATTTGTGGTCTGTTGAGCACAGTCAGTAAACACCATCTATCTCGCTGACAGCTGTCTGACTGTAATTTACAGTGCCATTTCTGGCATTCAGGGAGAGAATATCATGTCTTGTGTAGAAAATAAACACAGGACTGCTAGATATGTAGAGAAAAATAAAATAATATTCTCATCTGACATTTAAACAGGACAGAAATAATGCAATAACACGATAAAGGCATTTGTTTTGGTCTCTCTGTTGCCCCCTATAAGACAATAGTGGAACTGCATGCCCATTATTATTATTATTATTATTATTATTATGCTGTAAAAAAAAAGATTTCAAATTATCCTCTTTAAGTGATGAAAATAGCAAGTGTCATCGTCTCAAGGTAAATCAATAAAATACAGATCCCAATAAAATGTTGGGATATTCCGTTATAAATATTGGGAAGTTTCTGTTCTAATTTCAGATAAATATTAACTAGCAATCGTGCAAGTTGCCATACTAAATATTTTGGATAAAATATAGATAATATTATATAAAGATAAAGAGATAAAGATATAAATATAGGACGAGCAAGTAAGAAGAATCACACTTTCCTTTTACTCAAAACCCAAAATAACACTTTCTTTGAATTAATGAGTCACGTATGTCCCTCTTTAAAAGAAATTATATTGTGATAAAAATGTCTGAGATTGAAATTGATTCTTCGCAAAGACCCGCCCCCTTTATTTACTGTTGCTATTTCCGACAAGCCATGCGCTCTCACGCCATACATCAGGTTCTCACGCAGTGAAAAATACACTGACAAGACGTCGACAGACATATGAAACAGTTTCATATTTAATATATCGTAATTTTTTAAAGAAGTTTAATCAGTAAATAGCGTATAGTGTGTGTTTAATGTGTGGTGACAGATCGCTGTAGCTCCTCGTGAACCGATCATCTCTTCATACTAGTTCATTTATAGCATCAAATAAACATGAATGAACATCAGAAGGAATGTTGTTTCAAAGATGTGAGGACACACAATTTTTCAAGTTCAAGTTCACCAACATTAATCTACTAACTCCCCTGGAGTGGGAAAATGGCGGATTCAGGGTTATGATTGGTCAGATCGCCTGTCAATCAAACTGTTTGCGAAGGGTCAATTGTGTTGGTCTAGCTCATTTTAATGTATTTTGATGTATTACATGTAATTAGAAGCAATAAGAAGCATAAATCAATTATTTATTTATTGACAAAAAGGTAAAAAAAATAATAATTTACACTTGTTTTTGTTTATTTTACTTGATATGTGAATATATTACGTTGACTAGCATGAAAAAAACCTACAAATAACTCTAATCTTTGGTGGTAAACAATTTTCCTCATCAATTATAGATAAGACATTAGCTAAACATAATCAGCTTCCTTTTCAAAAAAGGCAATCCATTAAGTGACACAAAGCTGATCAAAAGCCATGACAGTGACTAATTCACCGCATGGCATGAAGCTCTTACAAATCTGGCACCTCTTGGATGTCATGTGGGCATCAGTGATGAATCCATCATGAATCTCATACAATGAACACATACAGCAGGAGAACACAAGATGACAGATGAAGATCAGCACTAACTCGTTCAACAGCAGGAGTATCAGGCGCCTTTAAACACAGAGGAGTGTGGTGAAAGTTTATTCTTCAGAAACATTTCTCCTTGTGGGAAAGGCGTCCTCTCACATTGCAATCGACTGAAACTCATCTCTGATACTATATCACAGAACTGTAGGATTGGTTTCTTCCGGACATTTAAAGTATTTTCACCTTTAAAAGTGCTGTAGCCTATGTAATTATCAGTGGGGCAAAAAAGTATTGAGTCAGCCACCCATTGTGCAAGTTCTCCCACTTAAAAAGATGAGAGAGGCCTGTGATTTTCATCAGAGGTACACCTCAACTATGAGAGACAGAATGAGAAAAAAAATCCAGAAAATCACAATGTCTGATTTTTAAAGAATTTATTTGAAAATTATGGTGGAAAATAAGTATTTGGTCAATAACAAAAGTTCATGTCAATACTTTGTTATATACCCTTTGTTGGCAATGACAGAGGTCAAACGTTTTCTATAAGTCTCCACAAGGTTTTTACACACTGCTGCTGGTAGTTTGGCCCATTCCTCCACGCAGATCTCCTCTAGAGCAGTGATGTTTTGGGGCTGTCGCTGGGCAACATGGATTTTCAACTCCCTCCAAAGATCTTCTATGGGGTTGAGATCTGGAGAATGGCTAGGCCACTGCAGGACCTTGAAATGCTTCTTACGAAGCCACTCCTTCGTTGCCCGGGTGGTGTGCTTGGGATCATTGTCATGCTGAAAGACCCAGCCACGTTTCATCTTCAATGCCCTTGCTGATGGAAGGAGGTTTTTACTCAAAATCTCACAATACATGGCCACATTCATTCTTTCCGTTACACGGATCAGTTGTCCTACAGCCCCAAAGCATGATGTTTACACCCCCATGCTTCACAGTAGGTATGGTGTTCTTTGGATGCAACTCAGCATTCTTTCTCCTCCAAACACGACAAGTTGAGTTTTTACCAAAAAGTTCTATTTTGGTTTCATCTGACCATATGACATTCTCCCAATCCTCTTGTGGATCATCCAAATGCTCTCCAGCAAACTTCAGATGGGCCCGGACATGTACTGCTTAAGCAGGGGGACACGTCTGGCACTGCAGGATTGGAGTCCCTGGCGGTGTAGTGCGTTACTGACGGTAGCCTTTGTTACTTTGGTTCCACCTCAGGTCATTCACTAGGTCCCACCGTGTGGTTCTGGGATTTTTGCTCACTGCTCACCATTCTTGTGATCATTTTGACCCCACGGGGTGAGATCTTACATGGAGCCCCAGATCGAGGGAGATTATCTGTGGTCTTGTATGTCTTCCATTTTCTAATAATTGCTCCCACAGTTGATTTCTTCACACCAAGATGCTTGCCTGGTGCAGGTCTACAATTTTGTTTCTGGTGTCCTTTGACAGCTCTTTGGTCTTGGCCATAGTGGAGTTTGGAGTGTTTGAGGTTGTGGACAGGTGTCTTTTATACTGATAACGAGTTCAAACAGGTGTCATTAATACAGGTAACGAGTGGAGGACAGAGGAGCCTCTTAAAGAAGAAGTTACAGGTCTGTGAGAGCCAGAAATCTTGCTTTTTTGTAGGTGACCAAATACTTATTTTCCACCATAATTTGCAAATAAATTCTTTAAAAATCAGACAATATAATTTTCTGGATTTTTTTTCTCATTCTGTCTCTCATAGTTGAGGTGTACCTATGATGAAAATTACACTCTCTCATCTTTTTAAGTGGGAGAACTTGCACAGTTGGTCGCTGACTAAATACTTTTTGCCCCACTGATAATTACATAGGCTACAGCACTTTTAAAGGTGAAAATACTTTAAATGTCCGGAAGAAACCAATCCTACAGTTCTGTGATATAGTATCAGAGATGAGTTTCAGTCGATTGCAATGTGAGAGGACGCCTTTCCCACAAGGAGAAATGTTTCTGAAGAATAAACTTTCACCACACTCCTCTGTGTTTGTACTCTTTCAGAAGATGCGTAACAGCGCCCCCTACCCTATAACAGTGAAAACATGGATAGCTGGAAAATTCAGTCAATGGCGGGGAAAGAGTAAAGTAGATTTTGAGTAAATTCCTATGTAATTCCACCAACTGGGATTTACCAAATAATATTTCGACACCATCACAAGATTCTACCTGACCTAAAAATCATCAGCAATAAAAACATTGCAGATGTAAACATATCTCATCAACTGAGGCTTGACACTTTCCATTGTCAACTGCACTCGTTCCTGTTGCGTACTCAATGGCAACCCGTGTACATCGATTCTGAAGAGGAGGAAGCGGGAGAACCAAACCTCTCTTAATCTTTTGAATTTGAGCTGCACTACTCATTTCAACCACTAGCTGTCAATATTACATACTCAGTGATGCTAAGTCTGTGTTTTTTAAGTTGTTGCCGCGGGTAAAAATGTTTTCCGCGGTTTTATTTCCACCGCTGTATGTCTCCAATCGGCTGTCCGATGGAGAAAATCAGTTTGGGCTACTTTTGATTGGCCATTGAGCTACTTTTATCACACAGACCTGCCAACCCTGTTCATACTGCACCTCTAAACATGCACACTGTGAAAATTGACAATGTGCAGTCATTATATTACTTGTCGACTTGAATCCTAAATTATTTTCAGTGGTGTAATCTAATTAATATGATTGCAAGACATGAAAAAGTAATTAATACTGAGTAATTTACATTTTAGACACAATGTTCACAGTTTTGTATATGCTCTGATATCAAAAACTGTTCCAAACGAAGCCACAAAAGAATTAACCACCTGTATAGTGGTGTTGTAGTGATGGGAGAAACAGGTACATCAATTACCTGTAGCAGATCTATACAGGTGGAGCTGGGGAAGGTGGAGGGTTTCTGAAGGCGCACTGCAACTGCTAAGCAAATGCTACTCATGTATTTGAAAATTGAGCACACAAGATCATTGGCTACTAATACAGCAGGAGCCAATCATCTGTGTCCAATAGATAATGATGTGATTACAAGCAGGTTGAGTTAAAGGGTTAGTTCACCCAAAAATTAAGGCGCTCTCCGAACCACTGATTTGAAACAAAAGATTCGTAAAGCTTCATGAAGCAGTGTTTTGAAATCAGGCATCACTAGATATTGTTGAAAAGTCGTTATTGTTTTATTTTTTGGCTCACAAAAAAGTATTCTTGATTCTTTATAATATTAAGGTTAAACCACTGTAGTCACATGACCTGTTTTAAATATGTTTTAATATCTTTCTGGACATTGGAAAGTGTTCAGATCTTGCTGTCTTAATTTGTGTTCTGAAGATGAACATCATGAGGGTGAGGAATTAATGACAGAATTTTCTTTTTTGGGTGAACTAACACTTTAAAGGACCTATTAGCCTGCGCATCTAGAGTTTCATGACAGAACTTTGTTTTTTAAATGAACACTGTTGTTTTGAACTTTCTATTTATCAAATAATCCTGAAAAATGTGATCACGTATCAACATTAATAATAATGTTACTTGATCATCAGAATGATTTTTGTAGGATCATGTGACACTGAAGACTGCAGTAATGATGCTGAAAACTCAGATTTGATCACAGGAATAAATTACATTTAAAAAATTTTTTTTTTTTGAGAAGGTAATATTTCACAAAATCACTGTTTTCTTTTTTCATGGTAGTGAACCTCAAAGAATACTATGGTACCAGGATTTCTTTTCATAAATCATGGTATGCACAGCACACGTTCAGCTATCACAAATATCTAATGGATAAAAAGAGAACGAGCTCTGAAGGAAAAAACAGAAGCTAAGCTGACTGATCAAGCTGTAAGGAATGAAAATATACACATAAAAATAGACTGTAAAAATGCACCGGGTATATTCAGAGCTTGCCATCAAACCACAAACTCATCCGACTGTCTATGGAGATTTGAGAAATAATCAATAAGGAGCTACTCACAGCATGAAGACTATCCTTTCACTGCAGAGCTGTTCAACCTGTGTGTGTCTCACTCTCCTCTGGAGTGTGTGTGGAAGCAGAAGCTCTTCAAATGAAGGACACACTCACACAAATGAAATATCTGTTGCGTAGCACCATAAGGCTCTTACACAAGGCCTATAGAGTGGCACAGATTACACACATTCCCATATGAGAGTGCGCAGTGCAATGGGTGGGGCGCATTGTGTGTGTGTGTGTGTGTGTTGGGGGTAAAGTGGGCCGAAGCCAAACTACTTGTCACCCCCAGGCACGCTTTGTGCCAGCTCTATTAGGGGAAGCCCGGCAGACGCCGCGACAATGGTGCGCCTGTGCCAGTGTCACCCCGGGCCTTTGTAAGAGGCCCCCGCTTCGTACGGCCCGCTAATGATGAAGCGAACACGGCCATCTGTGCGCAGGGGGCCTTTTCTGAGCGGACACAAATGAGTAGATAACAAGAGAGAGACAGACAGATTAAGGAGGCAGTACAAAGCAAAGTTGGTATGAGATGATTATACGGATCTTTGTCGAGTGCTTTCAGTTGTTTTGGAAGCATTATGCAAATGACATGCAAATGAGACGACGATTGACTGAAGGAAATGAAATGGGATTTCACATAAACACTGACTCATATTTGAAAGCGTAATAATAAATTGAATGATTTAAGACATTTATTCACCCGTATGCCACATCCATGGGCAATAATCATCAACAGCAATCAATCATAGTAATGCTCAGGATTAGTACACTTGCGCTCTGTTTACTATGGTGTACGCGCAGGCCAGGTTCAGGAGAAAGCAGGTCACAGCTGCGGTAACACACATCATATCATCCTGCGCACTCGGCATAAACTCACACACTAATAAATCTCTCCAACAAACACACTTTCTCTAATTAAAAAATCTTTATGCTTACATATAACGAGGCTAACTCACTCTGAGGGGTTTCTAGGGTTGTTAGTGCGTTCAAACAGCTAGATTCAGTTATAAATACTTGGCCAGTACATTGCAAACACAATACACCTTTTCTACAAGCCTGCTGGGGCGATGGAGTTTCCTTCAAAGTCTGTTCTGTTAAAGGTGCAGTAAGCGATTTCTCAGAATCATTGTTGAACACTGTTGATATCTGAAATCAATCCAAACAAACGCTCCCCTCCGTTCATTGCTCCGTCCCCAAAATGCATAAACAAGCAATTCAAGAGTGGATGTCTCTTTATCATAGCAGAAGTAAAAACAAAATTGTTTGCACTGCAGTTCAGAGAATTGAATCTGTTCACAGCACGAGTGCATATGTCTCTAGCACAGCGCCTGCCATAGTGCAAAACCACATTTGAATTTGGCAGTTGATCACATGATGCACTGAATGTTCTAATCAGTCCGGCGTGATCGTACGCTCCAGGGAGCAGCCAAGACTGATCACACCTAAAGCTCTGGCCTGATCATAACCAGTGATATTCCTCTGAGGTTTTCTCTTTTGTAATGGCTCTCAGCCATCTCTCTTTATACAGTCTTTCTTCAAATCTCCTTCTCACTCATGCTCTCTCCTCCCCCATCATGAGTGGACACGCCCTCTACTGCTGATTGTTTCACTCTCTCTCCTCCCCCATCATGAGTGGACACGCCCTCTACTGCTGATTGGCTCACTCACTCTCTCCTCCCTCATCATGAGTGGACACGCCCTCTACTGCTGATTGTTTCACTCTCTCTCCTCCCCCATCATGAGTGGACACGCCCCCTACATTTGATTGGCTCACTCACTCTCTCCTCCCCCATCATGAGTGGACACGCCCTCTACTGCTGATTGGCTCACTCACTCTCTCCTCCCCCATCATGAGTGGACACGCCCTCTACTGCTGATTGGCTCACTCACTCTCTCCTCCCCCATCATGAGTGGACACGCCCTCTACTGCTGATTGGCTCACTCACTCTCTCCTCCCTCATCATGAGTGGACACGCCCTCTACTGCTGATTGTTTCACTCTCTCTCCTCCCCCATCATGAGTGGACACGCCCCCTACAGTTGATTGGCTCACTCACTCTCTCCTCCCCCATCATGAGTGGACACGCCCTCTAGTCAAGTCACCTTTACTTATATAGCGCTTTTACAATGCAAATTGTGGCAAAGCAGCTTTACATAAATAATTGGCAAATCATTTTTGGCTGCACAGCAGCTCCCAAAGAAAATGGTGTCATTGTCCAGCTTATTCTATATATTATTGACTCATTCCATTGCAAAGATCAGAAGTTATTAGTCTAGTTAATTTATGTATATCAGCACTGCAGAAAACAGTGACGTAATTGTCCGGCTCAGCTCAGTTCGCATACAACGGTGCAGTAAGCGAGTCATCTGCTGACATGCCCCGTACTGTTGATTGGCGCACTGTCTCTCTCCTCCCCCATCATGAGTTGACACGCCCCCAACTACTGATTGACTCACTCTTTCTGTCCTCCAACATTATGATTGGCTACAAGTGTGTTGTGCTGCTTGGTCTGATCCACTTTCAACAGCGTTTCTCAGAAATCACTTACTGCATCTTTAAATTGAAAGTGTTGTTCTTCAGGTAGTTAGTAGCCATGAACATGTTGACCATTTACCTTTCACAAGCTTGCTCTTCAATGTTTCTCTCCTCCGTAATGAATTGATCATATTTGTGTGTTTTCAGGCACAGTTTTGAAGTGCACTGATGAGACTGGAGGATTATATGGTGGAGGGAAAGACTTTCAGTCAATGACCATTTAAATTCTGATCTATTATTCACACAAAGCTATCACATGACTTCACAAAACTACATAAATAATGTAATATACTTTAACAGAATATTCTTAAGTGTAAACTTAATGTAATGTTTTCGGACATTAAATTTTATGCTTGAACATTTATTATAGTTTACATTTATATTAAGTGCACTTATTGGAACTTAAAAGTGCTTTTTTTCTGAGCACATCATTATATGTAATTACTTCTATTGTCCTTGATGTACTTTAAGGTCATTTCTATTGAAGCTTGTATGCCATGTATTTAAATATATTTGTTATTACATGTTTGTAATGATGAAGTTACAATTTATTTAAAAATTGTAATATTGAATAAAATTATAATCAAGTACTTTATATGTGCTTTAGTATGTTAGTCAACACATCAAAATAAGTGTGCTTCTTTAAAGCATAACAAAGCATTATTAACATGATTTAAATCACAAAATATTGAATGTGGCAGGATCCATTGTATGGAAGCCCGTTCCCGCCACTGTTGAGAAAAAAAATATTCTGTAAGTCATAATAATGAGAAACTTTCTCATAATAATGACTTAACATCTCATAATAATGACTTAGAGATACTGAGTCATTATTATGAGAAAGTTTCTAAAAAAATTTTTTTTTTGATTAAGTTAAAGATGTTAAGTCATTATTATGAGATACTAAGTCTTTATTATGAGATACTAAGTCATTATTATGAGAAAGTTTCTCATAATTATGACTTACGTAATATTTTTTTTTTCTCAACAGTGGCAGGAACGGGCTTCCATACCATTGGCTCCTAATGTATATAACCAAAGTATAAATTGCCCATTAACCCAAATACAGGTAGTTTTGGCAATTCTGGGAAGATTTTCATTTTATGATGACAGAGCATTTGTTTGGCCAGTGACAGCAATATGACAGCTTACTCTTATGATCTGACAACTCACCAAATCCCAAATTGTTACAAGATTAATGTAATTAATGCACACATCTTATACAGCAGCAACAGAGTAACAGCTTCTGTGTCCATTTCTCAAACTCACTTGATGCCACAAGATGGAGCCAGTGAGTCATAGATAAACATGACTCAGTGTAATCACAACATCTTCTTTTCACCAATATGTCATTTATTATGGCTTTTATTCAGTCTCCAGATTTAGCAAAAAAATGACCTCCCTAGAGAAACATAAATCCATAAGATCCAAGAATCTCTTGTACAGGAGAGGGCAAAATTATGAACCCAGACAGCACTTCTGGGACAGATGTGGAATTTAGCCGTCAAATCTGACCTACAGGAGATATGACATGAACACATATCAGCCAGCTGTTGTATGTTTTGCCCTTCACAGCTGGAGGAAATTTTGCACTTTTGTGTTTACATTTCTGCTTACATTGGGAAAAATCAAGCACATGACGAATATATTTACCAATGTGTGGGTACAAACACCTAACAGTACATGTCACCATTAACATGTTCAAAATAACTCTACCTTGAAGAGAAAGCTCTGTCAGTAATTTCTCTCCCTCATGTGGTTCTACACCCGTAAGACCTTCGTTCATCTTCAGAACACAAATGAAGATATTTTTGATGAAATCTGATGGTTCAAGTGAGTCTCTATTGAAAGCAAGTTAATTTACACTTTCAATGTCTGGAAAGATACTAAAACATATTTAAAACAGGTCATGTGACTACAGTGGTTCAACCTTAATATTATAAAGCGACGAGAATACTTTTTGTGCGCCAAAAAAACAAAATAACGACTTTTCAAGAAAATCTAGTGATGGACGATTTCAAAACACTGATTCATGAAGCTTTACGAATCTTTTGTTTTGAATCAGTGGTTCGGAGCGCCAAAGTCACGTGATTTCAGTAAACGAGGCTTCATTACATCATAAGCGTTTCGCAATTTCAATCGTTCACGTGATTTTGGCAGTTTGATATGTGAACCGAACCACTGATTTGAAACAAAAGATTCATAAAGCTTCATGAATCAGTGTTTTGAAATCATCAATCACTAGATATTGTTAAAAAGTCATTATTTATTTATTTTTTGGCTCGATGCTTTATAATATTAAGGTTGAACCACTGTACTCACATGAACTGTTTTAAATATGTTTTAGGATCTTTCTGGGCATCTGAGAGTGTAAATTATCTTGCTGTCAATATAAAAAAAAGTATTTGCCTTGTATAGTTGGTGGTGTGTCATCCATGGTGGAAGTTGTTTGTTATTGCTCATGATTACAGTGTCACAGGTTTTTAATAAATAGCTGTTCCGAAGTTCCTTTTGAAGTTAGTGAAACGTACCTCACTTTCCCCGGAGCTAATGGCCCCTTCAAAACCAGAGTCGCACTCACTACAGTAGATCACTCGAACATTGTAATTATCCTGCTACTGTAAGAGAGACTCTGTCAGCCGGGTGTGTGCGCGCAGTGCCTGATGGGATATTTAATCACTCTGAAGAAGAGCAGTAGAACATTGCCCACACGCTCTTGGCATTTCCAGACCCACCCAAGCATCAAAATATGAAGGTCAAAGCAGCTTCGTTTGTTTTCAGCAGCTGGACTCCATCTGTCGATGTCAACGGACCATAAAATAATGGACTGTAAGTTGTCAGCAAAGTCACTCAGCAGAAATGTTGACAGAGGACACACAAGTTCCATGCAAAAGACCAATAAACTCAATAAATATATACTTTTTTAATTTTATTTTTCCATTTCAGAGGGAAAGGAAGACATTATTTTTTAGGATAAAATAAATCAATGTCCATCGTACAAGCATCGCAACCTATCATGTGTGCCATTGGACATGGAAATGTTACAAAAGTTATACAGATGTTTTTCATTCTCCTCATTTTTAACAGCAGGGTCACTCCATGTCAAATGGGTAAAATTCAACAATTTGATCCATGGAGCTTCTTTGAGATCCCCGTATCTATGGGACTGAACTGTATAGGGCCTTGAAAATGAAGATTTCATAAGGAAAGTTTATTAAGAATGAGAATCTAGAAGGATATTAAGATAGCTTGAATACTTTTAGAGTTACAGGAATGCAAACTTTGGAAAAGGAATATTTATGGCACTCAGGTATGCAATTAACCCTTCGCAAAGACCCGCCTCCTTTAGTTACTATTGCTATGTCCGACAAGTCACACACTTTCAAGCCACACATCATGTTCTCACGCAGTGAAAAATACATTGTGGAGTAAAAAGGACACTGACAATGTATGAAACAGTTTCATATTTAATATATTGTAATTTTTTAAAGAAGTTTAAACAATAAATAACGTATAGTGACAGATCGCTGTAGCTCCTTCAAGCTCCTCGTGAAGCGATCATCTCTTCATACTAGTTCATTTATAGCATCAAATAAACATGAATGAACATCAGAAGGAATGTTGTTTCAAGCGTGGAAAGACGTGAGGACACACAATTCCTCAAGTTCAAGTTCACCAGCGTTAATCTACTAACTCCCCTGACTGCTTTGTCACACAAAATGGCGGATTCGGGGTTATGATTGGTCAGATCGCCTGTCAATCAAACTGTTTGCAAAGGGTCAATTGAGTTGATAGAAAAACAAAGTTTTAACATTATTTGCTCTTCAGATATTCCTCTTTAAAATAAAAGTATCAGCTGTATGGAAAGTGACCCATTTTGGTTTTTGACCTCTGAAAATGTGTTTTGGTTAATTGGACATGGGAGATGTCATGGAGCCGCATTAAGATCTCAATTTTTCTGGGAATGAACCATTGAGGGCCTTTAGAATGAAGATACCCTGTGGTACTCCACAAGTCACAGTGTCTCAAATTGTATGGTATATTCTGCTTTATTTTGTATTTCAATTTTTCCATCTCAGGTCTTCTGAGGTATGAAAGAGAAACCACAATAACCCTATATTAAAGTGTCGACAACCAATGAAACACAGTACTGCAACTAGGGGCGGAAAGTTCATGGTAAATTTCCGGAAACTTCATACAAGAACTTAACTTGGGGAATTTTGGAAATATTCCAATTTGGAAACTTAACAGAAATTAATGGGAATTAATTGGAAATTTTGGGAAATTTATATAAATGTTTATATAACATTTAATAGAAATCCTCTTACACTGCAAGTCTTTAATATCACATTTTTATCAAGTTCACACATCCTTACTGATGTGTAATTAATGTATTAGTATGTAGTAAGTATTAATGTCTTTTCAAAAAAAGAAGAGAGAAAAAATTACTGACCCCAAATTTTGAACAGTGGTGTATATTATTACAAAAAGATTTCTATTTTAATTAAATGCTGTTCCTTAAATTTGTATTCATCAAAGAATCCTGAAAAAAGGTTCACAGGTTTAAAAAAATATTAAGCTGCACAACTGTTTCTAACATTATCAAAACAGCATATCAGAATGATTTTTGAAGGATCATGTGACACTGACGACTGGAGTAATGATGCTGAAAATTCAGCGTTGCATCACAGAAATGAATTATATTTTAAAATATATTGAAATAGAAAACCATTATTTTAAATTGTAATAATATTTCACAATATTATTGTTTTTTCTGTATTTTTGATCAAATGTCCGTTATGGAGGAATGCACAGTGCATGCAGGGGGTGTGGCCTCAATATCCCTGCAGTAAGTAGTGTGCCGTGTGAATGTGACTGAGGAATGTGCATGATAAAAATTCACCTGAAATTGCATTAGATCCAAGATTATGCTGCAAGATTTTTTTTCCAACTTCATTTAAGTTCCCTGTTATAGGCTAACCTGCAAATTTGAAAATTCCCTGTTTATTCCCATTCATTCCCGTTAATTCCCATGGAAAATTTCCAGCCTTGAAAATTCCCAGAATTTTGCAACCCTCACTGCAACACACTCAGTGCTGTGACCAGTGTTGGGGGTAACACATTACAAGTAACTTGAGTTACATAATCATTACTTTTTTCAAGTAACTAAAAAGTAACTCATTACTTTTTCAAATAAGTAACACAATTTACTTTGTTTTTACATTTATTGACTGACAGCTCTCCTGGCCCATAGGTGTTGTGTGCGCTGTGTGAAAATGATGGTTATTGTAGTTCTGGACTAAATGTGAACATGCATTTACTCATCTCACTTGCACGAAAACATTCATTATTCCTCAAAATGAATATAAACAGTGAAATGGAAACTCAAACCTGTTATAATTAAAATATTTAATTAAACAAGCAAGCCTAGCCCAGGTGAGAAAAAGTAACACAAAAATAATGTAACACATTACTTTTTGTAACACATTACTTTTGGAACGCATTACTTTTGGAACATATTACTTTTGGAACATATTACTTTTGGAACACATTACTTTTGGAACACATTACTTTTGGAACACATTACTTTTCATAAAAAGTAACTAAGTAACTTGTTTAGGGAGTAACGCAATTGTAACGCGTAATTGTAATTTAAAAGTAACTTTCCCCAACACTGACTGTGACACATGAATATTTAAATAGGACCAAAGTGAAAAACAAACACAAAAAAACAACAAAAAAAATGACATAGACAAAATTTGAGTAACTGTATTTCATTACAGTTACATTTTAAATGGGTGGTAATCAGATTACAGTTACATCTGAAAAGTGTTTTAGATTACCAAAGTGATTACTTTGAATTTTAATGTAATTTAAACAGCAATTGGTGATTCTCTGACTCTGACAGTCTGAAAAAGTTAAGTTTCATCAACATTTTAATAACTGTTAGTTTGCATTTCACAATTCTGACTTCTTTTTCTCAGAATTGCGAGATTTAAACTCACAATTGCAAGTTATAAAGTCAGAATTGGGAGATTTAAACTTTCAATACTAACTTTTTTTCTTGCAATTGTGAATTTAGTATGTGAGTTTATATCTCATAATTCTGACTTTTCTCAATACTGTCAGTTTATATCTCATAATTCTGATTTTTCTCAATATTTTCAGTTTATATCTCATAATTCAGACCTTTCTCAATATCACAAATTTATATCTCATAATTCTGACTTTATAACTCACAATTGCAACTTTATATCACACAATTCTGACTTTTCCCCCCAAAAACTTGCAATTACCTTTTTTGTGTTTCATCCACACTTATTAGTATTACAAAGTATTCTAAAGTATTTAGATATTAGACTAAACTTGAGTAATGTAACGAAAAACGTTACAAAATACTTTTTAAAGCATGTATTTTGTAATCTGTAGTGAAATACATTTTAAAAGTAACCCACCCAGCCCTGATTGTACATTAATTAATAAATAAATATATATTTTTTAACATATTCGTGACATTTTTCGAGGGGGCGTCAGAGAGCAGGTCAGAGGAACTGCTTGTAACATCTCACCGCACATAGTTCAGACTCACTTCCCTCACTGCCACACCCGGAGCTCCAGAGCTGCATGTGTTCAGACAGAAGAAGCTGCTCTCATTCCCCACGGTCTGTTTTCTGTCCATATCCAAATACCTACCAACAAACACTTCAGGTAAGAAGCTCTTCACGGTGTGTTTTTTTTGTCCCCTACATGTTTTTTTCACGCTTCTCTTGCGCAATGGTTCTGCGCGCTTGTGTGCAGCTCGTGAGGCTTTTTGAGGTTTTGTTTTCCTGTACCGTTAATTCTTTACATTTTTTCCACCTCATCAGATCTGTTCGGTTTTGTCGAGCTGACAAATTCTTGGCAGAGAAGCTTGTGGGAACCTTCACTTATATAAGTCACATTCTTCTCAGCTACAAACTACTACTAACTTCTTTCTGATCTGGAATCCGGGATGTGACTTGTCTAGTCTTGTTTTCTGGTAGAATAACTTTACTTTAAAAGTCATTCAGTCTGAAAGGGAACGTTTTGACTGATTCTAGTCAAGGAAAGAAGGCCTAGACGTTTAAACTGAGCTTTCATTTAAAGTGTTAGTTCACCTAAAAATGAAATTTCTGTCATTAATTCCTCTTCCTCATGTCGTTCTACACCTGTAAGACCTTCGTTCATCTTCAGAACACAAATGAAGATATTTTTGATGAAATTCGATGGTTCAGTGAGTCTCTATTGACAGCAAGATAATGAACACTTTCAGATGCCCAGCAAGATACTAAAATATATTTAAAACAGGTCATGTGACTACAGTGGTTCAACCTTAATACTATAAAGCGACGAGAATACTTTTTGTGCGCCAAAAAAACAAAATAATGACTTTTCAACAATATCTAGTGATGAATTTCAAAACACTGATTCATGAAGCTTTACGAATCTTTTGTGTCGAATCAGTGATTTGGAGCGTCAAAGTCACGTGATTTCAGTAAACGAGGCTTTGTTACATCGTAAGTGATTCGAAATTTCAATAGTTCACGTGATTTTGGCAGTTCGATCTGAGTCACTGATTCGAAACAAAAGATTCGTAAATCTTCGAAGCAGTGTTTTGAAATCGGCCATTACTAGATATTGTTGATATTTTGTGTTTTTGTTGCACAAAAAGTATTCTCGTCACTTTATAATATTAAGCTTGAACCACTGTACTCACATGAACTGTTTTAAATTTGTTTTAGTTCAAGTTAATTATCTTGCTGTCAATAGAGACTCACTGAACCATCGGATTTCTTAAAAAATATCTTGATTTGTGTTCTTTCGGGTGTAGAACGACATGAGGGTGAGGAATTAATGACAGAATTTTCATTTTTGGGTGAACTAGCCCTTTAAAACCCTTGTGGTGTGTTAAATGATTTAGCTAATTTGGTGTCCTTGATCAAAAGTCTTCTAAACTGCTTGCAAATCTCACATAATATGGGATTCAATCTTTTTGTTTTCTTTCAATTAGCACAGGTTTTGTATTTCTTTTTGGAACTGATTGATAGTAGACGTCATTGATCTGAGCTTATGAAACGAGGAAAAAGTTCACTTAAGCTTATTGATCATCTCAAGCCCAGATCAGTGATGTCTGCAATCAATGAATTTAAAACAAGTAGATAATAAAAAGCTTGAATCCAATCCAATTCAATAACACAGCATGATGACTGATTTATAGGCAATTTGTTGTAGGACTATCATTTTTGACAAGTGTCACAAGGTAGGAGAAATTATTATTAAAAATGTTTTGCGTACTTTGAGTATGTTTTAGTCCAATGTCATAACATTAACTAGCATTTGCGGGAAAAAGAAAATCCTCTCCAGGTCAAAATGACTGGAACACAATGTGAGAGTTAAGACATGTGGAAACCACATTTCACATGTAACTCAATTTAGATTGTAAATTGGTTATAAACAGCAGGTGACATCCAGTCCCAGTCTAATGCAGAGCGTGTGTAGGGCTGGGCTGGGCTTACCTTCCCCTGGCCACGGATTTGAGACTAATGTGGGATTTTCACACTCAATCCACTGACTGCTTCCGATTGCTTTCAGAGGGAAAATCTGCCCATAACTGCTGGTCTAGGATTAGTTTTCTCTGTAATATTAGCATATTGGCAAAACATATTTCGCAAACAATCCCATATCTGTGTTTGCGCTTTAAAGAATGTCAAAGGTTTCTATTTACAACGTGTTTTTGCAGCGTTGAGCAATATAGACATTCACGAACATATCTGTTGATTTCTTGAATGCAGTGGCCAATCAGAAGTGTTTCCGTTAGCACTGAACAACAACATTTTGAGTTCTGCAAATCCTCTCATTATAACTAACAATTATGTAAATAAGAGATTCATTTATTATTACAGAACTTTGTGATGAACTAAGATTAGCGACATCTTTTTAGTGATTATACTTTTCGCCTTACCAGATCCCGCGTACAGCTCGCTCTTTTTGTTTATGCTGGGATATGAAATTTTTGCGTTGAAACGTTTTTCATTTTTAAAGGGGAAGTGCATCTCCTCAGCCGTGTGCTGGAGTTAGTAGTTAGTTCATCCTCCACCTATGCCCCTATTCTTACAATGTGTGTGTGTTTTTTTTTTTTTAAAGTGAGTTTAGACTGTATCTGGGTTCATGGATTTTGTGGGCGAGCTTGAAGACATACTTTGGCTTTCTCCATAGGGAATTGAAACTTATACGGCACAGTGCATTAAATTGTAGGCATCCAGAAAACTGAGAATTGTGATATCACATTCAACTGTCACTGCCTATCACAGTTTCACAGTGTTATCATAATACTGTCAAACGTCCTCGAGTCTGGCTATGAGCCTATCAAACTTTGTATGACCTTCTGAGGCAATAGCAGGGAAGCACCGTTTGTGAAATAAAGGGAAGTGGCCATAAGAGAGCATTCGGTCTTGGTATTTAAAACAAGCTTGTACTAACTAGAGAGTGTTATCTGCATGTGTGGCTGTGTGTCATTTCCTCAAATCCATGACAACCCAAAACGTTTGGAGTCGGGGGTTGGAGTTAGTGTTTAGACTGGAGACATCAGAACTATGCAGGAATGTCTCGATTACAACCAACAAGCCCTTTTATGGACAAAATCAATGAGACGTTTCCTGACAATTACAGGAGATCAGAGGAACATGATTCATTGTCAAAGGTATAAGCACATTGTTGCAGCAGCATGACACTTTTGTTTTGTTTTAATACATTATGAGAATTTTACATTCCAGAATCCACAATGACTCCATAAACCCACAAAATAAAAAACAAAACACCTTCCTTCATTCCTTCCTTTCCTTTTTCCTTTATTTCTTTTATTTTATTTTGTGTTTGATCATTTTAAAATTGAGAACCCATATTGGAACTAAAACAAAAACCAAAACAAATGATTCATATTTTGTTTTGTGTTTTATTTGATTTATTTATTGTTGTTGTATATATTTTGTTTTGTGTGTCTGCCTCAATGCAGGCTCTGAACAAAAATTAGGACTGCTGTATATTTACACTTAAAGGTAGGGTAGGAAATTTCGAAGCAGCTAGCAATAGGGTAGGGTTTCCATCTCATAATTACAGTTATTCCATGGCGTGAACGCAATATAAGCTTGTTGTTTTGGTTCAGGAGGAACTGTAAAAGGCAGCTGCTGTTTGTTTGTGGCTCTCTGTGACTGTCTGTCTACAACTCTGGCTAGCCTTATCGCACTGATGACGTGTGATGTCTGCATGAGCAGGTCCGTGGAGGAATGGAAATACATATGTTCATAAGAATGAAGCTTAAATGCATTCGCTCTGTGCCATCCAGTGCATCACACAGCTTTTGTAGTTGGTAAATAAAACAGGCACTGTGCCAAAAATGAACCAGAGGGGTTACATTGGTGCCGTGACCCAGATGGCAATGGGGTTTAGGTGTGAGTGTGAAACAGAGGCCAGCTAGTAAGAGCTGTGTGGGTAAACCTCACTCCGCTGACCTCGAGGCGCACTGACGACTGAAGCTAGAGACTGCACTCTTTAGCATCCTCTATAGCTTGCCCGCCTTCCATGCTGGAAACCCCGGTTCGAATCCCACTTGGAGAGGGGCGAATAGAACTGGAGGGGTTACATTGGTGCCGTGACCCGGATGGGAGTGAGTGTTAAGAGGCGCACTGGCGATTGATGCTAGGGACTGCACCCCTCCTCCCATGCCAGAAACACCAGATTGAATCACACTCGGAGAGGGGCGAATAGACCTGGAGGGGTTACATTGGTGCCGTGACCCGGATGGCAGTGAGGTTTAGGGAGTGAGTGTTAAGAGGCGCACTGGCGACTGATGCTAGGGACTGCAGTCTTTAGCGTCTTCGATAGCGCACCACACCTCCCAATGTCGAAAATGATGGTTCGAATCATGTTCAGAGTGGGGCAAATAGAACTGGAAGGGTTACAATGGTGCTGGATGAGTGTAATGAAGGCCAGCTAGTAAGAGGTGTGTGGGTAAACCTCACTCCGCTGACCTCGAGGCGCACTGACGACTGAAGCTAGGGACTGCACTCTTTAGCATCCTCGATAGCACGCCCGCCTTCCATGCTGGAAAACGTTGGTTTGAATCCCACTTGGAGAGGGGCGAATAGACCTGGAGGGGTTACATTGGTGCCGTGACCCGGATGGGAGTGAGGTTTAGGGAGTGAGTGTAATGAAGGCCAGTTAGTAAGAGCTGTGTGGGTAAACCTCACTCCCCTGGCATCGAGGCGCACTGGCGACTGACGCAATCTCGTTAGTGCGACCACCTCCCACGCTGGTTCGAATCACGTTCTGAGTGGGTCGAGTAGGACCGTTTAAAGAAGCCATATGTTTGTCTGGTTGTTGATATTATAGAGATAAAATGTAGATACAACGACTTATTCTGTTGTGCTGTTGGAACTGAGGAAGAACTGATGACCGATGGTTTGATCATTAATTGACCAATCGGCAGAAAAGCGATTCATTCCCACCCCTACATGTGATCGAATATTCAAGCTGTTTATTTGTTTCTACCCATAAACATAAAAATGACAAATCCAACCGAATTTTTGTCTGATTTGTAATGATTTTTGTAATGCAGGAGTAATATTAGGAAAAAGGAACACATAATCTTTCCAAGCAGTGAAGTTCAAGCTGTATTCTGGCAACAAACAAATATGTGCTTTCGAAAGCCCAAATGTGCTTTTAGATCAGAACCACCCTGTTCCAGATTTCAGACATGCATATTTTACTAATCTCAATTCCTTTTTTGGCATGAGATTTCTCTTGTGTTTTGACATCACTTTTATGTAAAGTTATCCTTTTTCTACGCTAAAGACCATTGACCTTTTTAGGTGTATTGATTGTTTTTAGATATCCTACATCTAAACTTAACCTTTACAGAGCATTTTCTGGATTTGAATTAAGACCCTAGTACTGTAGTGACCATTATGAGGTCCCCAAAAATAGGTGATTTCAGGACATATGTCGTGAGCTGTTCTGCTGTGTGTGTGTGTGTTGCAGGATGCCTCTCGGCGGTGGAAACAAATGTGGCTGCTGCCAGAAAACAGTGTACTTTGCCGAGGAAGTGCAGTGTGAAGGACGGAGCTTCCACAGATCCTGCTTCCTGTGCAGTAAGTCCTGGTTTTTGATATGGCCCACGAGTCCACACGGTATCGGCTGATTAGTTTGTTTAACAAAGTTTACCAAGGGCAAACTCTTTTTGGTGTCTTATGATTAACATATAATTGGTCTGTTAATAATTATCATCTTTTGCACAATACACTGCACTGAGGTGAAAAACGGGTTCTGTACTGAAAGAGCAAACCGACACACTTTGGTTGTTTCATAATTTATGAAGTACACGCTTGCTCTTCGATCATGGAAAAGTACACACTTTTGTGTGTGAAAAGTAGTAGGCGATATAGGAACATAAAATTGTCTCGATGCCACAAACCGTCTTGTCACATACTTTTGCGAGTCAGAATTAAGCGTTGACATTTTGCTCAATTCATTACGTTACAGTTCACTATTTAATTTTTATTACTTTTAAAACATATGGCATCTATTTTGATTTGGGAGAAACTAATTCTAATTCTGGATAATGCTTATGATGTATTGAATGCGAATCAGGCAGGTGGTCAGATCAGGCTTTTCCCAACAGTTTCAGACCATTATGTGAAGTAAAGACTGTCCTCTGGTGCCCTCTACTGTTTGTCTTTATAAGCCACTTCATGATGTATAATATTACCCTGCGTTGGGCCCTCGAAGGGCTCTGCATTCCAGACAGCCGGCAGAGAGAGAGAAAACAAAAGTCAGGGACTTGCTGTAACCAAGTTACTTGAAATCTTAACGCTCACTGCAGAACACTTTTATCTCTGTATCGTCTCATTTTCACTCCTTCACATTTCAGTGGTGTGCAGGAAAAATCTTGACAGCACTACAGTGGCCGTCCATGAGAACGAGATCTACTGCAAGGCCTGTTACGGCAAAAAGTATGGGCCCAAAGGCTACGGCTACGGCGCCGGTGCGGGAACTCTGAGCATGGACAAAGGAGAGTCACTGGGCATTAAAGCCGAGGAGTAAGAATACACTTTGCATTTTGAGTCTTAAATAGTACTCCATATTTTATTGTTGTCTTATAAGCCCAGAATAATGTGCACTTTAGCTTATTCTGGCCAAGAACTGTCCACTTTTATATGGAAATGTCTTGGATCATCTGCTTGGTTGTTCTATAAATGTGTCAAAACAAGATTAAACCTGTTTTTACACATTCATAGCAAAGTATCCAAGCTGGACTTTCAATGAAAGACTTTAAGTGAATTATAACCTCCTTTTTGTACTGTTCTGGACACAAAGCAATCATATGACTACAGAAAGTTCTGAATATATTTGTAGAATGTTTTATAATATCTTTATGGATTTTTTGCCCTTTTGTGGAGCTTGATGGTCCCCATCCACTTCCATTGTATGGAAAGAGCAGCGTGAACATTCTTCAAAACGTCTTCGTTCATGTTCCACAGGAGAAAGGAAGTCAGATGTGTTCTAGTGATAACGGAATTTAACGGAATTGTGTCTGTTGATTGCAGGCCTCAAGAGCACCGGCCAACCAATAACCCCAACACATCTAAGTTCGCTCAAAAGTTTGGCAGCACTGATGTTTGTCCACGCTGCAGCAAGGCCGTCTACGCAGCTGAAAAAGTCATTGGTGCAGGAAATGTAAGCCAACAAAATGAAATAAACCACCATTTATGGTTCTGTAAACTTTGGACATGGTCTTCATTGAGCGACTGTTGTCTTCCTTCCTCTGCAGGCGTGGCACAAGGGTTGTTTCCGATGTGCCAAGTGCGGAAAGGGACTGGAATCCACAACTTTAGCTGACAAGGATGGAGAAATCTACTGCAAAGGCAGAGTGTCCAGTGTTATTCGGTCTCTTTTTAGTGGTTCTTGCCAAGCAACCCACCAAGAAGCCACACAGAACAGCCTAGCAAAGATGCTAAAAAACATTCAGAAAATGTTAGCAATGGCATCGCAAGAAGGGCTGGGTTGACAGTATCGAATAGTAAATTTGAACTAATGTTTATTTTAAAGAAACGTTACCGTTTCTTAAATCCCCAGATCAATCTTTTAGTCTATATTCAGCAGTGTTTTTGATATGCCTGCATTGGTGTCGTTGTATGCGAACTGATCTGAGCCGGACGATTACGTCACTGTTTTCTCCAGTGCTGATATACATAAATTAACTAGACTAATAACTATTGATCTTTGCAACGGAATGAATCAATAATATATAGAATAAGCTGCACAATGACACCATTTTCTTATTAATGTAAAGCTGCTTTGCCACAATTTGCATTGTAAAAAGCGCTATATAAATAAAGATGACTTGACTTGACTTGACTCTATAATGACTAAAAAATAATTTAAAATGATTTATAGCGCAATATGCTTTGTTACTTTTGATCTGAAACAAACTCTCAGCTTTCAATTCTGTCAGTTTTATCACATAATTCAAACAATAAATGCTGTTTTGCCATGCTTTACTGTGGCTGAGAAGCACTTCTGCTTTACCGCTAATTTACAGCACAAAACAAACTTGAATAAACATCAGAAGGTACAACTTACCAAAATGGTAATTGCTCAATGTTAGCACATCAACACGTGATTAATTCAAAATGTTAAAATATTTTCTGTGCATAAATTAGTGAATTTTATTTATATATATATATATATATATATATATATATATATATATATATATATATATATATATATATATATATATAATTATTTTATTTTATATTATTTTTTTGTCCTTTTGGCGTGTCCAGGTGTCCTTTTTTGGCAAGACCTACATTTACTTTGAAAAAAGATTGCAGGAAGTGCAGTTTTGTGAGAATCACCCTTCAATCTAGAGTGATCTTATTTTATTAATGACAACGATTCGCCCGTCACTTTTAAACCTTCATCAATTCAACATTCAAATGTGTGTTTGTCCTGCCAGAGAGCCGTTTTTAACCACACATTAGTTATTTCTGTGTTAAATATTCAAATTATCACAGAATTACTGAGATATAAGTTTTAAGTTAGTTTATAAACATTGATATTTAATATATAGCGACCAAAATAGAGCAAACTACTTTTTTGAAACGAATTGGCATGTCAAATAACGGTTGTATTAATTACATCTTATTCCACTAGGTGGCGACAAATGACTGTTTGTCATTGAATCATTCATTCAAAAGATTTGTTCAAAAACCCTGATTCATCCAGTAATGAGTCATTGAATTCATTCAAAACCATTTTTTAAATATTTCATTTAAACATTTTCCACCAATTTATATTGTGTCTGAACCTCTAGTAAATGACGTGTTATTTTGTTTGGTTGTTTATTCAGAATCGGGATCTCTGTTTGAAACCAAAAAATCGTGATTCTCATTTTATCCAGAATCGTGCGGCTCTGCTTCAATCTGACGGTTTACTAAAATGATGACAAAATGAACGTGTTAAACAAGATAAATGGTGTGTGCTTAATTTCATGATAAGAGTGATTAAAAAATTTTCCTTTCTCTTTTGAAAGGGAACTTCGAGTTGTGTTGTAACGCGAGGAGACGCAACGTCTCGTTCCCTGTTCTCAGGGAACTATGGTTACATACGTAACCTGAGACGTTATCGACAGCCCTAATTTTTACATAACCTGCGAGTGATGTCTCATGTTTGAAAAAATGTCATTAAAACAAGTTAAGACATCCAGCACTATATATTTCAACAACGAATTGGAGCGGAACTAAATTTATATCAAGTGTTTTGTGTAATTTGAGATCTTCGTATTACATCTTTAAATAAATAGCAGGTTTCCTTCTAGTTTACAGCATTAGTTGACAGATTGTTTCACCCAAAAATGAAAATTGTCATCATTTACTAACCCTCAATTTGTTCCAAACCTGTATGAGTTTCTTCTGCTGAACCCAAAGAAGATATTTTGAAGAAGGTCGGTAACAAAACAGATGATGTTCCCGCCATTTTCTTTTTCCCTCTCCAAACTATGTTCGAAGTCAATGGGGTCCCATAATCTTCAAAATCTCTTCTTTTGTGTTCAGCAGAAGAAACTCATGCAGGTTTGGAACAAATTGAGGGTTAGTAAATGATGACAATTTTCATTTTTGGGTGAACTATCCCTTTAAGAGAAACGGAGATACTGTACCTGATACACATCCAAACTAATCAAAATCAAATCAAGAGCTTTTGAATTTGTCAGTTCTCTAATATCACGTGTGACGGGACGGCACCACTCACATTTTCTGCGTAATTTGTAAAAACATCTTTGCTATTGTCATGGTGTCATTAACGTCCTCATCTTGTGCTCCTCACAGGTTGCTATGCCAAAAGCTTCGGACCAAAAGGCTTTGGATATGGTCAAGGCGCCGGGGCGCTGTCACACACTCAGTAGAGCGACCGCGGCTCGCCCCGTCCCATCTGTAGAAGCAGCTGGTGTCCGTCGAGAAGGACAACTGAGTTCAGATGCTGCTTAAACAAGACGACACATTCCACAAGACACCATGTCATTGTCTTAAACCCATAAACATCTCTTCTTAACTCTTGAACACTGCCAAATGCTTGCAAGAATGTCAAGTATGCAAACACAACACGGGATTGACACTCGATCTGCTCATTTAAGATGATCGCTCGAGTTTGCTCAGATTTAGTGGAACCGGAGCTGTTGTTACGTCAGTATTAGATGTACTATAATGGATCTGCATATTCAGTTTATTCCTGTTTCTCTGAGCTTTAGTCACTGTAAAGAATGTTCCCCTGAGCTCCTCTCGCAGCACGAGCGACTCACGAGCACTGCCTGGATAAAGATGCACTAAATTAATCTCACTGTCAGCGGGAAATATCCAAAATTTGCATTCTGCACGGAAATAGAAGTAAAACTACTAAATATGCACAATTGTGGTGTCTTTTCTCATTTGTGTACATTCAACTGAATGTAAATGTGTAAAATATAAAATGAATGTGCCTTGCAAAAGTGAGCAGCGCTAGTTTCAGTGTGCATTTCTAGCAGAGGGTGTTTCTTACAAACTATTCCTGATATCTCAGAGTGTTTAACCGGTCAACATCTGGGACATCGGGTTTGCCTTTCTGAGAACAAATGCAAATGACTTGGTTATGGTATGACACAAAAAAGATGCTCATGGGTTTTTAATAATTTCATTTTCAATGGATGATTTACACTTGAGGTAAGTTTTTTTTGTTTGTTTTTGAGTCTTTTATGCTCACCAAGTTTGCATTAATTTGGTCAAAAAGCAATTTTCAGCATCATTACTCCAGTGTCACATGATCCTTCAGAAATCATTCTAATATGATGATTTGCTGATTATTTCAATGTTGAAAACGATCATACTAATCAAAATAGGCCTACTTTTGCTGACATACTATTTATGAGGCATCATCTTTTGATTTTTCTGTATGTTCTTCACTGAACATTCACCAAACAATATGCACACAACTTCCGCAATAATATAAGCCAGCTGGGAAACTTCCGGTGAAATATCTCTTGTTGTCGTGTCGGTATCTTCAATGTCCTGAGGTATCTTTAACAGCATCATAGTTTATAATCAGAATATAGTCACTTAAATAATCAGGCCTATCATTAATTTAGTCATTCAAACGTCAGATGACATTAAAAAGACGCGTCTCAGTGTTCAATTCAACCATCAGTTTTCACACTTTGGAGCATCAACACACTGTAAATGAAAGATTTGTGCACATTTCTTTGAAAAAAATATTTTTCACATAAAGTGTGGTTCTACCACACGTGCATTTACTTCCGTTCTCATACACAAAAAAACGTACAATATTGACGTATTAACAGCAACAAAACGTAAATCATTTACGTATCCGAGAGTGTATGTATTCCCATGTATTAATATTAAAATCGTGGCGTTAATGTTTTGAATCTGTTGTATTCAATCGTCACATCAATATGTGTTTTTAGTTGAATTTATTGAAACAGTTTGATCATCTACTTCATATGGAATAACATTTCTGTTCGTGTCGTGTGCTGTGAACTCGTTTCGGAGGATTACATGATGTTAAACAGGACTACACTTTGAAATCTTAAAAATGAATAACATTTTTGTAATTGTTGAATCATTTAGTAATATTTAGTTTGTTTGCTGTGAGACACAGAAGGCGTTTTCTCCTGACAATAAGATTCACCAAAACACAACATAAATTCACAAATCACATCAATTTTATTTGTTCGCTGTTCTCCAGATCTGTAGAATCCATACGTTTGTAAGGAACAGATCCAAATTCAGCCCTTCATCCATCAATCTTCATCTTCATTCTCACAGTTGAAGCTCGCGCTCCTTATGACTCAGATTTGAGAGACGCTCCTGTAACGGCGTTAACACATGGTTTACAGCACTGATATCGAACGCTCATTGGTTCTCACCTGCTTCGTCACAGATTTCATGCCGTGTTTCAGTGGATTGACGTTTGAAATGAGACGTTTGAGAGTGCTCCTTCACGGAAAGAAGCCGGATTCATATTTCTATGGATAAATAACTTAAATTCTGCTCTGTTCTCTATTAAAAAAAAACTCTTACCGCCAGAGAGACTGCGACTGCAACTCATCATCACTTGAACTACTTTTAGAACCAATTTTAACATTTTCGCAATAAATAAATTATTGTGATTTATGCTTGTTTGTCTGTTATTCTTTTATTTATAACAGTAATTAGTTTTAAGAAATGGATTCGTGTAGGTTTAGTGGCTCAAAATATCGTTTTAATGTTATATTTTTACTAAAATTGTCATTTTCCTACACATTCCTTTCCTTAATGTTTAATTCTTTTCACATTCTGTATAAAATGGGAATGTTTAGGTTCAAGATGGGGTTTAGGGATCTTACTTTTATCTACAAAACAAAATGAGTATTTTTACGTTTTAGTGCTATATAAACACGTAAATATTGTACTTTTCAGCACCTTTCTAAACATAAAAATGTATGTTTTGTGTCTTTGAAAGTTACGTATTTATACCAACATATAAACAATGAGACCAGGCTGGACCGACAGCTTCAGTGATTATAAAGTCTATAAATGAACACTTTCTGTGTAATTCATTCACAAGAAAAGTTATTGTTTTTCATGAGACTTTGTGAGCGCTTCATACTTCACCTTGACTCAATTTAGTTTTAATATTTATTCAAAATGAATTTATTGGCTAGTATGAGCCAATAAACGCTCCTCTGCCGCCATGTGACGGCTAACGTCTTTTTAATTTTTAAATAAAAGTGTTTTCTATCAAATGTTAGATTTCCTACATCTTGAAATGTTCGGTTTTACAAATGGGGACAATTTCAGAAGGATGAACAAATAATGATCAACACCTTAAAAATAACATTTGAATTGCTGTAAAACGTTCCCATTAGCTTCGTCTTTATTACACTGGATTATTGGCAATTTAGGCAAGTGTTATCACTGCATTACAATATAAATAACATTAAAATTACAGAACGACAGCCTACAGTTCAAAAACCAGGAAGTAACTGCAGAATTGGTCAAGTAAAATGAATTACTCTTCTAAAACTCTCACTGCTTCGACACGTATCAACGTTCTCTGCATTAGTTGCATGCTAATGAACATTTGTAAGGTGTGTAGAACATAAACACGTTACATAATTTCAATGACATGCGATAAGTTAATAACCTAATCGTTTGACAATGTCAGAAATGTACTGACTCACTCTCGTTTCATTGTGACTGAGAGATGTACAATCTGACTCTTGCAGTCAGGTCACTTCCTGTCGGAAAGTCCCTGATAATCCTTTAAATAGTCATAAACATTTAATTGGTGAAGAACACTGAGCTCTGCTGAATGTGTACAGAACGTCACCGTGACGACCGTATCTGAATGCCAGACACAATGCCATTTATAATCTCAAACATCCCTCCGTGACAACATTTAAATAGATATGCTTCTCATTGTTTTTATTTATGTCCCACGAAAGAGAGTTTTATGTTACATTCGATGATATTCCGTACATGTTTATTGCATTAGTTTTATGTCAAGTGTGTTATTGTGATGGTGTTTTGTGTAGGTTACACAGCTGTGTATATATTATTCTCTTAGACATTAGTGACACTTTCGACACTGTGGATTGACCCTGGACCACAAAACCAGTCATAAGGAAAATAAATAACCTTTCCATTGATTCATAGTTTGTTAGGATAGGACAATATGTGAAATCTGAGGGTGCAAAAAAATCAAAATGTTGAGAAAATCGCCTTTAAAGTTTTCCAAATGAAATCCTTGGCACTGCATATCCACTCACAAAAATACATTTTTTTTAATATATTTACAGTATTAAACTTACAAAATATCTTCACTGAACATGATCTTTACTTAATATCCTAATGATTTTTGTCATAAAAGAAAATTAATCAATATTTTTGATTACAGTTTGTTGCTTTGAGGGAATGTAGGTCTGATATTGGATCAGTTTCTACTGGCATCCCTCAGGGCTCAATTTTGGGACCCTTACTTTTTAGTCTTTATTTATTCCTGCTTGGTCAACTATTACGAAATTTGTGAATCATATGGGAGTGCCGATGACACACAAATCTATATTTATACACACACACACACACGTTGTGTTTTCATGTTTTATGGGGACATTCCATAGGCGTAATGGTTTTTATACTGTACAAACTGTACATTCTGTCGCCCTACACTACCCCTACCCCTAAACCTACCCATCACACAAAATGTTCTGCTATTTTAGATGTTCAAAAAAGATCATTCTGTATAATTTATAAGCTTGTTTCCTCATGGGGACCAACAAAATGTCCCCACAAGATCAAAATTTACTAGTATTACTATACCTGTGGGGACATTTGGTCCCCGTAACGTAGGGAATACCCACTCATACACACACACACACACACATATCTTCACTGTAAAATGGTCAGAGTGAGGCTGTCTCATTGCTCACTAAATATATCTCTGATATAAAATCATGGATTGCAAATCATTTTCATATGCTTAAGACTGAGGTCATGCTTATCGGTTTCTCGTCATCAGCTCAGCAGGGCTGACCAAAGTCCTCTTATTATTGATGGTTCTGTACTTGAATTTCAGAGCAAATTAAAGGAATCTAAGAGTGATCTTTGATTCCTCATTGACATTTGACCCTCAAAGCGTTGTTAAGACTTCTCAGAGAGATATTGAAAAATTGCGCCACAAAATTCAGTGAAAGTTAATTATTTATTTTCTCTTGTATTGATTATTGAAATGCACTTCCTATTGGGGTATATAAGCATACTTTAAGTAAGTTACAGTATTTAGTAAGGTTTTGGCATTAAGGGTTCTTTAAAATTGAGTAAACAACCCTATATCTGCTGAACCCAACTGAACTTTTTTTTCTAAGAGTGTACACCGGCTTTGTTAAACTTTTCACCTGATAAAGGAAAGTGAAATTAATGACAGAGATATGATCAACCTGTCAAACATTACAAAAAAAAAATTAGTGTTGTGTGGGAGTAACAGTGTTCAGGTTCAAGCTGTCAGCATGTAAAGGCCGTTGAACTGAGGGAAGGAAAAGAGCCCCTGCCAAATCCAGCATTAACACGCACCACCTACACACATTCCTCCGTCAAAGACAAAGACAGGCTAATATTCACAAACGATTAATTACAGGTTTCATTCATAACCTTAAAATCTTGCTGTGCATTCTAAAAATCTGCAGTAAACATAGGAATCTTCCACATAAGTCCTTAATTATTAAGACAAAGTACATCTTTGTATTATGAGGTAAATGTTTTTTAATGTGTGTCATGACTCTTTTTAAACAACATGGCATGGACCCTTCAAGTGCGCTTTCAAATGTCACAAAGAGCTAAAGATTGTCCTCTAGTGGACAGAATGCAAAATGATCTCCTGCAACATCTTAACTATGAGAGGAGCGCCTATTTCTCACGACTTTCTAGATGTTCATCATTCCATTTTAGTTGTATCAGTGAAGACAACAATATCGGATGAGTTCTGCTTCCTGCTGTTCACAAAATAAAGATTATTCTGTCCACTTTTGCTTTTAATGATTCCTTCAGAGAAACAAGACTCTTGTTTTATTATTATTATTAATAAAGTGACAATGGCATTACCTGTTTTTGATTATTTTAACCATGACCTCAAAATAGGCTGATATGCATTCAATGTAATATATATATATATATATATATATAATATGTAATATAATATATATATATATTCATGATTTGTTACCATAACATTTTTGTATTTTGTCAAATAAACTTCAATAGTTTAATGTGGTTCATATAACTTAATATTTTGAGTTTCTGTTGATTAAACAAATCGCCTTCATTGTATTAACTCAAATTTTTAATTTCAAAGGATTAAGTTTGAAGGCAACCAGGTAACTTACTTTTTTAAGTTAAACCAACAATTATTTTTTACAGAGTTCTAATTATCTTCAAACTATCTGTAGCAGGCAAAATATTTAAATTATTTGGGAGGGCATGACGTTTAAACGAGGTCTCGCGTGTCACAGAGCATTCCAGCACCAAAACAACAAAGCAAAAATCTCAACAGACCTTAAAGGATTGTGTCCATTCAAAGATATGAAAATTTACCTTTTTTATTTTGTTTTTTTTATTTGATTTGAGATCTATTGGATACTGCGTAATTTTCATATGCTAGGGGGTTAGGAATTTTAAAACATAGATAATCATCAAAGTCCAAGATATTGGTTTTAATTTTCTGTTGTATTGGGATCTTAATAAGAAAATTACCTTTAGAATCCTTTGGTTCTAGTTTATGACAGAATTTCCAATATACACTCTAAAAAAGCTAGGTTAAAAACAACTCCAGTTCGGTTAAAAATGGACAAACCCACCAACTGACCGTTCGCAAAGACCCGCCCCCTTTAGTTACTGTTGCTATGCGCTCTCACGCCACACATCATGTTCTCACGCAGTGAAAAATACACTGACAACATGTCGACAGACATATGAAACAGTTTCATATTTAAAATATCGTAATTTTTGAAAGAAGTTTAATCAATAAATAGCGTCTAGTGTGTGTTTAATGTGTGGTGACAGATCGCTGTAGCTCCTCGTGAAGCGATCATCTCTTCATACTAGTTCATTTATAGCATCAAATAAACATGAATGAACATCAGAAGGAAAGTTGTTTCAAGACGTGATTCAAGTTCACCAACGTTAATCTACTAACTCTCCTGACTGCTTTGTCGGACAAAATGGCGGATTCGGGGTTATGATTGGTCAGATCGCCTGTCAATCAAACTGTTTGCAAAGGGTAAATTGGGGTTGGGTTACATGATTGACTAATGTGCTGGGCTTTTATATTTAAGAATTACTATATGGCTGGCATAGTCATTTCTAATAAGTGAACATTTATCAATAAGCAATTGAATAAATGTTTATTGTTTAAATATTATTCATTAAGCGTGATAATAAATGTTCCTTTATTAAACATATTCATAAATGTTCATTTCCAACATATATTTTTGGTTCATTTTCAGCGAGCAATACAGTATTTTTATTTAAACAACAGTTGAGTTACATAAAATTACCCAGCAGGTCGAGCAAACATTTAACCCTACCGCTGGGTTTGTCCATTTTCAACCCAACTTGGGTTGTTTTTAACCCAGTGTAGGAATCCCTTTAAAATATTCAGACGTCAACAAGGCTCTAAAGAAACCAAAAAGTCATCTGATGTCAAGATGTCAGGACATGAATGGACGCACAAGCCAATGTTTATCAGGCAGCAGCATTCCAGAGCGCAGTTAAAGTAGGACTAATCCCCGTGACGTCACGACGGGGGTGGGGGGGGGGACCTTCAGAAACACGAGAAGAGTCGCTTTCAGAGGAGCAAGTACCAACATGCCCAGATTGCGGGACTTCCGACTAGACTGTAACAATATATAAAAGTCGGAAATGGATCTTTAGCCACAGAGCTGTCGGCGTTCAAAGTTGAGCGAAATGAATAAATGAAGGCGAACCGCGGTCGGTAACGCTTCGCGAAAACCTCAGTGAACGCTTCGTCGGTTTCACACCAACCTTCGTTCAGAATGAACCAGTGTAAAGTCATGAAGGACGGTTATCTGGAGAAGAGGAGCAATGGACTTCTGCAGCTGTGGAAGAAGAAGCGTTGCGTTCTGTCAGAGGACGGACTCCGGCTGTACGACTCGAAAGGCGAGAGCAGCAAAGAGATGCGCTTCGAGCACATGACCACGCTGGACTGTGTGGAGTATAAACGGGGTCTGGTGTACTTCACCATCGTGATGAACGGCGGGAAAGAGGTTGACTTCAGGTGCCAGCAGGAGGGGACGGCGTGGAACGCGGAGATCGCGCTCGCGCTGGTGCGCTTCAAAAACCGCGTCGCCGTTCAGACCGGCAGGAACAGACATTTGTCACATCTGGGCAGCTGCGGGGAGGGAGACGTCGAGCTGTGAGGGTAAAGACAGCCGATTTTTGCCGTGCGTCGACATTTATTCTGGAAGGGCTGGTGGAGAAGCGCTCGCGTGTGTTCAGGGATCAAGTCTCCACATCTGCTTTTCATTTACTGGACTGAGCTCTGGGAAGCGCGCGCGTTCACGTCTGTGGATAGTGAAATAGCTGAGGATTCTCAATTCCCAGTTGGAATGTCGGTGATGAATTGAAACCAAATCTGAAAATCATAAATAGTTCCCCTCGCAACTGTTACCTCCAGTTGGAATGACAGAATGGAAAGAGCATTTGGAGCTCCCTCAGCATTGTCCTGTTATTAATCATCAGGTTTCCAGAAGCACACTATTCATAAATAATTGTTATTCATTTTAAAATTCGTATTCAATCCCATTTAGAATCCCTTACATTTTTTGTATTCTCTATTATAAAGGCATCAATAAAGCTGAATGAAATCAGACTAGATATTAGATTTATTTTAATTGCATTCAAGCGGTAGAAACCCACAAAACGGGGCTGATTTTATGCCATGTTCAACATTTGTGAATAATAATGTTAAGTGATTTTACTGAATCCATCTGTACTTCTCTCCACAGTTCGCTGCTCACGAATGCAGTGTGGATATTGTATCGCCCAGATTTCTCAGCACTGGATCCAGAAGAGAGAGAGAGAGAGAGAGAGACTGTGGACAAGAAAATGAAGGCCTAGTGTTAAGGAAACACGGGATGAAAGGCTTATTCCCAACTTGGTGAACTTGAAAACTCATATATCGTTTCTTTTCTACTTCCACCATTTTTCATAGTGACACCTTTTGGCGTGCGCACTGGATTTCTACATACGCTACAGACGTTTTAATGCACTTTTACTGCATAAATCAACACAATCTGGATTGTTCTTGGCCGTAATTCAAGGCTAGTTTCTCTCCTCACAATGCCAGAGTGTTCACTTTTAAGAGACATGTTTACCTCACGTGAAATGGAGGACTCGCTCAGTATTATAACTGAAAGCTGCTTTTGGAGACATTAACCATAGATGAAGTATGACTCACAGCTGCACTCTTTAACATTTCATAAGTATTGGAACAAAGAATCTGGATTCGTTCCCATGTAAAGGTTCTTCAGTCGCACGGAAAGACCGCAGTTCCTTGGAATGTGTCCCAACTGCATGGAAAACTTGATGGATGTGTTTTTATTTTGGTATCCAGCAATGCTGTTATTACTGCAATTTTATCCATATTCTGTCTGCCAACGTTAAAACAAAAACAATAGTCATGATGGTTATAAAAGATTAAACAGGAAATGTGTGGGGTTTTTTCTTCCACAAATCTCATTATGTCATTAGGTACACATTGTCCAAATTAAAAAAGGATGATTTTGTGGCACTGTGGCGATCTGAATCATCTTAATTAGTTTGTAGAGGCCCAGAGCAACAGCAGGGTGTTTATTTCTAATTAGCAGCAGTATTGTGGGCGAGTCTCAGTCTCCCAACCCTTGCGGCACATGTCCGGACAACGGCCTCGCTGACTAATAATGTCCCGCCTCACTGCAAGGCCATCAGAGAAGTTGTCAAACAGGGCTTTTTCGTCAGGATGAATGTGTTTTGCTGTTGCGCAGGAAGTGCCGCACTCTTGCTTTAACAAATGAGGTGTGAAGGGAAGTGTAGTATTAATCTGAAACAAGCCACAACCAGTTTGTTATCATAGTATAATAAATGCATAAATCAAGTGACAGACAGTGAAAGATCTGTTCATTCTCACTAGCATCTGATGATCACATGATCGTGTAGTTCTTTACTGGGGGTCGTGACCCAATACTGAAAAAGCAATGCAAACAACAATATGCAACTATTACAATTAGATTGTAAAGCACTGTAAATGACACAGAGAATGACTTCTAATGCACATACACCTCAAATAAATTGACTGAAATAACGTGTTTATGTCGTTTCTACACAATTGTTGCGACCGTTACAATGCTATTACGATGGCCACGAGTCACATGACAGTTAAAAAGATGGATAACATAAACAAATCATGTTCATTTTCATCTGGCAACAAATACTGTCAAAAATTTAGGGGGTTTGCTTTGACAAATTATATTACATTAAATATATCATTTTAAGCTTAAGTATATGTTATGTATATGCGGATTAACTTACAGTTATGTATTTTATTTTAATTATATAATTTATATTTACATTTATTTCACATGCATTGCCAGAACTAATGTATTAATACTTATGTTCAGAGAAGATGCTGTTGTTTTGAAAATCCTTTCTTCCAAAAAAGCATGAAAAAATGTCAGTTTCCACAAAAATATTAAAGAGCACAACTATATGTATGTATATATAAATATATAAGTGTATATATATTAGTGTTGTCAAGTTGATTAATCAAATCTAACATGAAGTTTGCAAATATATGTGTGTGTATTTGTGTTGTCACAATACAATACAATTTCCAACTTGGATACAATACCTTGAAAAATATTGATATTTTACATAATTTTCATTAACACGGGGGAAAAACTGCCATACATATAGATTATTAGGTTAGAAATACTACAGAAATTAGAGTAATCACATGTAAAATAACACTAGATCGTTTTCATTGTAAAAATTAAATACAGATTAAATCTTACAATTAAAGTTACAAGAGTGATTCAGTCAAGAGCGGTGAGTGATTTTCTCTTTGTCTTTCTTTGATTAACATGACAGACAGCAACAGATTTATTAGGCTGCTGCCACTTTAAGATACTAGAGCTGGACGATAAATCCTAAAAAACGATTCAAACACCCACGCAATCTTATTTTATTAATGACGACGATTCCCCCTCGTCATTTAAACCTTTGACAAAATCATACATTCAAATCTGTGTTTGTGCTCCCAGAGCCAGAGAGCAGTTTTTAACTTAAATTATCATTAAATTATCCCAGAAGTACTGAGATATAAGTTTTAAGTTAGTATATAAACACTGATGTCTATGATATAGCGACCAAAATAGAGAAAACTACTTTTTTGAAACGAATTGGCATGTCAAATAACGGTTGTATTAATTACATCTTATTCCACTATGCCATCATCATTCATTCAAAAGATTCATTCAAAACACTGGTTCATCCAGTAATGAGTCATTGAATTCATTCAAAACCATTTCATAAATACTTCATTCAAACATTGTCCAGCAATTTATATTTTGTCAGAACCTCTAGTAAATGACATGTAATTTTTTGTTTGTTTGTTTGTATATTCAGAATCGTGGGAGAATCGTGATCTCAATTTGAAAATTCTCATTATATCCAGAATCATGAATCTTATGCTTTATTTTCTCAACTACTTGTGGTCCAAATGGACTCTATTTACCTGAATACTTGGCAAGGCAGGCATTTTGACATAATTTTGTATGTATTTGACTGTTTAAGCACAATAATCCATCAAAAACAACTCAATTTGGTACTCGTGAGCCGTTTGAGAGGTGGCTTTATGTGCGCACCACTTATATTGATCAGCACGTGGTTTTGGTGTGAGTGCGAAACCTGCAGGAATGACTAAAATTATGCACAATACAAGCTCTGATTGCACAATCAGTCAGAGCGAATGAGGAAAGTGAGTGACAGGAGGCAGGTTTGCTGAGAAGAGAGAGTGTGAATGTGCAGCTGGTATCGGTGTATCAATACTGTAAAAAAAGGAGTATTGGAACAGTAATATTTATATTTTTGACGTTTTTTTTTTATAGAAATAATTTTTTTTTTATATTTCCGTTGGATAACGGTCACTTCAATTGTAAACGATTGTAAACGTTTGCTCTGCTCATCCAGCACGAGCTGCACAGAAATCACAGTTCACTGATCATGTGATGAAAGTAAGGCAAGATAACTGACAAGACTATGGCAGAGGATTCGTTGCGCAACAGAGCCTAAGCATCTGATAATGTCTTATCTTGTAGAAAGTGCGCTCAGCACCTCTACTCCCTATACACAGGCTGTGTGAGATCGCTAATTTGAAAGCGAAAGTAAAACGCGAGCTCCCTGATCTTTGCAAATTACATACAATAGCCTGTCTCCCAATATCAAACCTGCCTTAGGCTGGGCTTTGTAGTTGAAACCACCCATTCGCTCTGGTTTCTGTTTTGGTCTCTGGTTGCACTTTGTTCAGTTAGGAGGTTCTGGAAGCTAAAACAATGTATAATAGCATAACAGCATAAATCATGACCAGTAAGGTCTGAAGAAAATCATGTGAAATCATACAGGAGAGAAGCCAGACAGTTGAGTTTGTGGTAAAACCTTTGACAGTGCTTATATAATGTTGTCTTTCAATGCATACGATAATTCATACTCAGAAAGTAGAAGTGAAATGACATTCATTACAAGATGATTAGTTAAAACATTGTATGTATATATATATATATATATATATATATATATATATATATATATATATATATATATACACAATTGTATATATATACATTGTATATATATATATATCCATGGTTGGGGAGTAACGAAATGCAAGTAACTTAGTTACGTATTTAAAATACAAAATGTGAGTAACTGTATTTCATTACAGTTACATTTTAAATGGGTGGTAATCAGATTACAGTTACATCTGAAAAGTGTTTTAGATTACCAAAGTGATTACTTTGAGTTTTAATGTCATTTAAACAGCAATTGGTGATTCTCTGACTCTGACCGTCTTAAAAAGTGGAGTTAAGTTTCATCAACATTTTAATACTTTTAAGAGGATCATAAAAATGTTGTTATTTTTATTTAGTTCTGTCCTGAACAAGACAAAATGACTGAATTTATAAAAAAATTGCCCAACAGTCAACTGAACTGTCCTGTCATGACCTGATGATCCACGACTGTTTTCATGTTTTGTGAGTCATTTTATAATTCACTCACTGCAACTTTTTCTCACAATTTGTTTTTTTCCCTCACAATTGTGAGTTTTTGTTTCACAATTCTGACTTCTTTTTCTCAGAATTGCGAGATTTAAACTCACAATTGCAAGTTATAAAGTCAGAATTGGGAGATTTAAACTTGCAATACTGACTTTTTTCTTGAAATTGTGAATTTAGTATGTGAGTTTATATCTCATAATTCTGACTTTTCTCAATATTGCGAGTTTATATCTCATAATTCTGACTTTATAACTCACAATTGCAACTTTATATCACACAATTCACACAAGTCAGAATTGTGAGATAAAAACTTGCAATGACCTTTTTTGTGTTTGTTCCACACTTATTAGTATTCCAAAGTATTCTAAAGTATTTAGATTAAGTTACTAAACTTGAGTAATGTAACAAAATACATTAAGAATTACTTTTTAAAGCGTGTATTTTGTAATCTGTAGTGGAATACATTTTAAAAGTAACATACCCAGCCCTGTATATTTATATATTGTCATTAAAGAATAAGGTTTTTAAAAGTGTTAAAAAACAAATGAAGATGCGATTAATTTTGAAGTTTGATTAAGCGTTAACAATGAGATTATGTGGTTCTTATAATCAATTAACCCTGCTTTTGTAATTCTTTACGAGATGGACAAAATTTGTCACCAAAAAAGTTTTCAATTTATACAATATTTTGGTTTTAGTACAAGTTTTTAAAATATTACATCATTTTCCATGTTTTATAGCGGTTGTACCGAAAGACCTGATATTTCGGGACATGCGTATGAACAAGCAAAAACATGAATTTTTCAAATAGTTAAAACAGAGTTAGTTACTTTGCTTCTTGACCATGTGATCGTTTGCAGAGGTCTGCATGATGTCACATCCTGTCACATGATATTGACAACATGACTTGATCGAAAATGGTCCCTTTATATTGGTTACTCCGAATGACATCAATGAAATTCATTTTTCAAAAGCAACAACTTCTACGCATAATTTTAAAATCATTTTGCACTATGTTGATATATGACGTTATTAAACCATGCCAGAATAAAATATATATACATTTATTACATTTTAAGACATTTTAATCACAAATGAACAGGCTGTATTGGCCTTTGAAAGGTTAAACCGAATGACCTTTTGACACTTTAAAATACCTTTACATGTAGGAAAATATAATTAAAATCTTTTGGATGAAATAAAAGAGATATAGTTGTACTACCTTACATACTTTGGATGTCATATCTTTGGTTTTTATTATTATTAAGGCCTTTGGACACAAAAATGACCCGTCACGTCATTGACCTGTGTATATATATGCATATATATATATGTTAAAGAATAAGGTTTTTAAAAGTGTTAAAAAACAAATGAAGATGCGATTAATTTTGAAGTTTGATTAAGCGTTAACAATGAGATTATGTGGTTTTTATAATCAATTAACCCTGCTTTTGTAATTCTTTACGAGATGGACAAAATTTGTCACCAAAAAAGTTTTCAATTTATACAATATTTTGGTTTTACCAAATGACTCTTTTGGTTATACCGAATGACGATATTTTAAAACAATGCTAACAGGCTGATATCTAGCAAGCTAGCCAGTCAGCTTGCTAGCAAAAGGACAGTCAAATATTTTATATTTAGTACAAGTTTTTAAAATATTACATCATTTTCCATGTTTTATAGCGGTTGTACCGAAAGACCTGATATTTCGGGACATGCGTATGAACAAGCAAAAACATGAATTTTTCAAATAGTTAAAACAGAGTTAGTTACTTTGCTTCTTGACCATGTGATTGTTTGCAGAGGTCTGCATGATGTCACATCCTGTCACATGATATTGACAACATGACTTGATCGAAAATGGTCCCTTTATATTGGTTTCTCCAAATGACATCAATGAAATTCATTCTACACATAATTTTAAAATCATTTTGCACTATGTTGATATATGATGTTATTAAACCATGCCAGAATAAAATATATATATACATTTATTACATTTTAAGATATTTTAGATATAATTGAACTGGCTGTATTGGCCTTTGAAAGGTTAAACCGAATGACCTTTTGACACTTTAAAATACCTTTACATGTAGCAAAATATAATTAAAATCTTTTGGATGAAATAAAAGAGATATAGTTGTACTACCTTACATACTTTGGATGTCATATCTTTGTGTTTTATTATTATTAAGGGCTTTGGACACAAAAATGACCCGTCACGTCATTGACCTGTGTATATATATGCATATATATCAACAAATTGTGAGGTGAATTTTTGCTGATGTGTAGAGAGCATTAAACACTGTAGTCACCCTGTGGGGTCGCAGCACAGCTCCTGCCATATTTGACACTTCCCAGCGTAGCCGTGTCCTCGTCTCCAGGCCCTTTAGTGCCCTGGGCTGTGCCTGTGGTGTTGCAATAATAGACAGATTGTGTGTGTGGAAAACCCCAGAGCCGGAGCTACTGAAGAGGCTCTGTTAAAAAAAGCCACAGTCTTGAGATGACTCAGCAGTCTGGCAGCAAAACCTTAACAAGAGCCTCCATACAGCCTGTGGACCTCGCCACATGTGTGCAATGGCTTTGCTGTGTTGTGTACAGCAGTTTCAGAATAAAGTCCTCTTTGAGTGTGTGTGTATATGGTGTTAAACTGTAATTAGACCAAAATATAGGCTAATAGTTCTGTGGAGGTTGCTAAGCTTTAATTTGCTCCGTGGCAAGTAGATAAGAGCCGTAAATGAGCATCTGTGTGGTTATTTATTTACTCTAAATATATTATGTCACAATGGAGTTCAAAGCAAATGTACTGCAAGTGTGACTCCTGTAGAGTGTCACAAACACTTACAGACACGCAGTCTCTCCCGGTTATATAATGCTTTAGTCTGCATCTGGACATGTTGTGGCATCTTTTCCCAAAGGTGTGTCTCGGTTTATACGGGGTTAGAGGCGGCTCATGGTGGCAGTCAGACTGCCTGCTTCACTCTCATGAACACACACACAGATCATGAGGGAAATGACCTGCCGTGACGGAGCATCACATGTGCGTGTCCATGTGAAGCGTGTTCAACAGCTGAGGTCTGATAATAAACTGCGTGACGGACGCTGCATGTGTGCCTACTGAGAAGTGCTTTGAATTAGTGGAGAATTAGTTTGGTTTTCTAGGAAGGAACAGTTTACGCAACACCATTTTCAACTAAAAACTGACAACTTTTTGTTTTGGCCGTTCATTTACACGTTTTGGGGGCCTGAAAGCGTAAACTTTTGAAATTGTATTTTCGAAAGTTTTTGAAAATGATACCGTTACTGTTATAAAACTGTGAATCTGCGCATGTGTATTATGTGTTCAATCTATAGTGTTTCTTTACAAAGTGACATCGCCATCTACTGGTCTCACAACAGAATACAGTGTCGTTTGTGGATCCTATGAACGGCGATCGTGATCGTTTTGACTACGGTGTCACTATTGTTTTTTGTACATCGTTGTAGTGTAAACGTTATTATCGTTAAATAAAATTAAAAATATTTCTGTTAACCATAATAAAGCTGGAATAAAATAAAATAATAAAATAAAATAAACAAATATTAGTCAAAAAACGTGAACTAAAAGAGAATGGGAAATGTTGACTTGGCAATAAAGTGAAAAGAAAAGTTTGTTGATGCAACTATAAGTAAAAAAAAAAAGATTAACTAAATAAAAATGTAAACTAGAAAAATTATAATTATAAAATTATAATTATATAAAAATGATAAACTAGAAATAAAAGTAAATGATATTACGAAATAAAAGACAAAAACACAATGAACGAAAAAAAAATTAAACTAAAATTAACATGAAAATGAAAAATATCTAATTCAAAACAGAACTAAAATAAATTTAAAATAAAAACTATTACATTGCTTATCAAGAAATAACTAAAATGAGTTTTTTTTTCTATTTTTAAATAAACTTCAAATCATTTTTTAAAAATGACATTGATTGTTCATTATTAAGACCAAATATTAAAGCCAAAATTAATTTATTGGTGGATTTAAAAAGTATGTTAGAGGGATGGTTATCACGAACAGAAGGCGTCAGACACGGCGAGTACAAATTAATTTTAAATTTAATTTAATTTTTACTTTATTTGAGGAAAGGCAAAGCTGAGAGGCAATACAGAACAGGTAAGATATGAAGCTGAAGAATGATGATCTGTGCAGGTGGTGAGCGATGAAGGTGACAGAACTGAAGATCCAGGCAGGAGACAATGAGGAATAACAGGTAGAGTCGAGGAGCTTGTTGTTGTCGGGACCAGACAGTGAGGAGAAGGGAACGGTGGCATGTGAAGGCAGTGTTGATGAGGATGCACAGGTGCAGGTGATCAGTGGCAGCTGTGGATCAGAAGGGATGCTGGGAAGTGTAGTGCAGATGGGTACTGAGCTGGTGAATGTGTTGGTGGCTGTGAAAGAGGTCTGAAAATAAGAATTCTGTCATTATTCTTTTCATCCTAATGTAATTTCTTTTTTTCTGTGGAACATAAAAGATTTTTTTTTCTCCATAAAATAAAAGTCAATGGTAATCAAATCACTGCACCTGATTTTTTGGTATAGGCCAACAATTTTTAAGAAAATACCATTTCAGTCTTTCCACTTCAAAATTGCATGTTTAAAGCTGCAATATGTAACATTTTTGCAGTAAAATATCCAAAAACCACTGGGCCAGTGTTATATATTTTGTTCAGTTGAGTACTTACAATATCCCAAATGTTTCCAACTATTTACAAATTGTGAGAAAATCGCAATTTTATCCAAGGATCCGGGACGTGTGCGGGAGTCGCCTGTCAATGACATCATATCCACGTTTCCCTCGGTTTCCGGTTTTATTTTGTAGAAACCATGGAAACACCAAAGACGCTTTAATATATATTACATGTTTTATTAGACAAGGGAACGTCTGTTTTGATACATTTATAGACAGAAAACTAATTATTGTAATATAGCTCAACACGTTTAGTCTTATTGTTTAAATCTAATTCTCTTGATTTTTTCGAGTACCATGCTTTACCATGTTTTACCACGCCTCAGAGAAAAACACTATTTTGTCAAGTAGCTAACATAGCATAATCAGATGCTGCTTTATTTCTACAGTAATACAGAATTTTCTCAATCATGCAATATGTTTTAAAATGAATTGCATGGCATTTATAAACACAAGTCATCCAGCATTTAATATGATATTGTGATATGGATCTCTTACTGCAGTGAACAAGTGTCTCACAGCACCGCGAGCGAACGCTCAGAGTAACGTTATAACATCATCTTCAACACACTCAAATGTGTCTAATATGATCAACAGAGCTGCGTTTCCTCACACTCATGACCGGAGAAGCGGAAGCGGCGCCGGCGACTGTGTCATAATAAAAGTCCCGCTGCTCTCGAGGCGTGTGTCGTTTGTCTCTCATTATCAATCGCTCCAGCGCCTCGTTCAGCTCCACAACACTCGCTCCTGCTCCGCTTCAGACTACAGTGATGTTAATAATCACATCCGTGAACATGATTTCTGCCCGAGTCTCATCCCGATTCTTTTCCACCGGCTGTGAGGTGAAGACCACATGTCCCAAGATTCCTCGCTCAAACTTCCCTCATCAAGCTACACATTTTTTTTGAATAGGCGACCTCTAGTGGACGAAAAACTACATAATGCACCTTTAATTCAATATGTAACTTTATTATAACTTATTTGTGAAAGTTACTCACAATCTCTGAATGAAACCAATTTTTCTTTCATTGTGTTTGACTTGCAACATTCTTCAGAATATCTTTTTGTGTTTCGTAGATGAAAAAGTATTTCAGCTTTGGTGCGACATGATTACGAGTTTGATGACAAATTGAATTTTGAAGAGTAATGAAAACACAAATGAGAAAAAAACAAAGTTAATATGATATTAGTTTTCCCTTGACAGCAGTTGTCTGTCTCTCTCAGACACATTCCAGAAGCTTCTGTGCGTCACTGACAGAGGCATGTGAGCAGCAGAGAGACGGCGTGTGTAAACTGTGTTAAAATAGCAGACGAGTGAGAGCCGGATGAATTCAACACGCCTCTTTAACCTGCTGCTCGTTCCTCAAGCTCTGGGTCAATGAAGTGTGATTCCTCCAGGAAACTGAAGCTGGACTTGAGTTTCAGTAGTCATCACATATGAGTCCTCATAGTGTCCACTCGAAAGGGAATGTCTCAGGTTATGTCCAGTGTCCATGAGAGGGAAGGAGATGCTGTCGCTTACTTCACACAGTGCCTTAATTTATATTAATATGTTTTCTACATAATGTTAGAAATCATTATTTTTAATCATTAATTTATTTAAAAAAAAAAAAGTATTATTATATTATTTAGTTAAATTGTAAGGGTTTCCCAAACAAGAATTCGTGGTTGAACTGCTGGAGGTCTGTGAGCTGATGAAAAACTAATAATTAAATCATTATAAACAAATAATTAAACAAAAATAGGAATCAAAATAAAACACTACAAACTAAAACAACTAAAAAAGATGACAAATGTATTTGTTCACCTGTAAGTCATGTGACCAAATTAAACAAATTTGGTAAATTATTGAAATATTAAGTGAAAATCTCAGGGGTATATAGTTGAGGTCAGGGGAGGTTAGCTGACAGAAGAGTTCGGGAACCGCTGACTTACATGATAAAATTGACAAGATCTCCAGCAGAGGGCAGACTGACTCAAACATCATGAGGACTGATGATTATTCTGAAGAATTTCTGCAGCGCGGCAAATAACATAATACAATATAATATAATATAACATAACACAACATGACATGACATGACATGACATAATATAATATGACATGACATGACATAATATAATATAACATAACATAACATGACATGATATAATATAACATAACATAACATGACATGATATAATATAACATAACATAACATGACATGACATGACATGACATGACAAGACATGACATGACATGATATGACAAGACATGATATGATATGATATGACATGATATGATATAATATAATATGACATAACATGACATGACATAATATAACATAACATGACATGACATGATATGATATGATATAATATAATTAATATAATATAACAGTAACACTTTACAATAAGGTTCATTAGTTAACATGAACTAATAATGAACTGCACTTCTACAGCATTTATTCATCTTTGTTAATGTCAGATCTGCCATTATAACCTATAGTATACTGTAAATGATTCACATGACACGCGTTACCGTTAACTATTGTGTTTTATTTAAAGAAAAGCACTTTCGATTCAGTCATTCTCCTTAAGAATGCAAGGCTCGGGGAAAGCCCAAAACACAACATACAGCATATAACCTGGTCCCAGGCTGTTCGGCACACAGGAGTGAATGAAGGGCCGGTTCTGTGACTGCTGTATGATCTCAGCCTGGCTTTAGTCTAAATACACTTTCATCACACTGACCCTCTGTGAAGCCAACATGTGATCGGATCATTTAAGGTCATGCAGGTCCAGTGAGGTTCATAAACTGACTGAGCTTCAGGCAAGACACGACAGGCACTCATTTTTGTCATTAATCGTGATTTTGGCCTCGTGTTTTCTTTACCTCCATAGTACACATTGAAGTGTTTAAATTTCTACTTTTTCTGTTACCTTTATCTATATTCATATATTCTGAAAGTTTTTACAGAGGGTTTGTTCACACTCTTTTCCTTAAAACGTGGTGATTTAAAGAGCAATAAAAAGAGACATCCTAAAATCCCTGAAAAAGCCTTTCAATCTAATATGTCTACAAAATGAAACAAGAATATTAAACCCAGCTTTATCCAGTGTTCAGAGTTCAGTGGTATGCAAATTAGTGCATAATTAGATTTGCATATGCATTTTAAAAAACTTGTAATACAAAAAAAAGAATTGCCATTCTTAATCAACTTGGGAATTATGCTGTGATACTGTTAAAAAATACATATTCAAAACTTCATGAGACCATCATTGATTAGTGTTTTTCTAGGTCAGCGTGAGAGGATGAGGGTTCGGCCAGATGATTCGGCGCTGCAGGGGGATCTGTGAGAAGAGGAGAGGAATGTTGCCCTGCTGCTCAACAGGTGCTGGATTTAACACACACACACACACACACACGCGTTGTGTTTTCATGTTTTATGGGGTCTTTCCATAGGCGTAATGGTTTTTATACTGTACAAACTGTACATTCTGTCCCCCTACACTACCCCTACTCCTAAACCATCACATAAAATGTTCTGCTATTTTACATTTTCAAAAAAGATAATTCTGTATGATTTATAAGCTTGTTTCCTCATGGGGACCAAAAAAATGTCCCCACAATGTCAAGATTTACTAGTATTACTATACCTGTGGGGACATTGGGTCCTCATAACGTAGGGAATACCCACACACACACACACACACTATCTTTGTGAGGACATTCATTGATATAATGCAATCCCCAGCCCTTACTCTTACCATCACCAACGTACTCTTATCCCTATACCCTAAAAGAAGTTTATTCAAGTGTGATATCTATCAGTATACTTCTCTAGTAGACTAAAACAAGAAAGTATACTACTTTTTATATACTTCTCATAAATATACATTATGTGCTTCTGAAAAATTAAAAGTGCACTTAAATATACTTGACTTGTACTGACAGAAAAGTCTAAGTATATTTGGCCTTCACTTGGTCTTTTGATCAAGATATACTTAAGTATTCTAAGTGTACTTGGCTTGTAGTTGTGTTTAATCCTTTGATTTAGTAGCTTATTAAATACTTTTTTCACATAGTTTTTCATACTGTCTTAGAAACGTACATTGTTTGAAAACATTGATTTATAAAGAAAACAGATATATTCCTAATTCTGAGTGTCTGAATTGTTGTGTAGGCTAGTCCACTGGTAGTGTACAAACTTCTTTCCTCGCCATTGACTGAATTTTCAGGCTATACGGGAGGGGGCGCTGGACACATCTTCTGAAAGAGTACAGAATCTCCGGATCAAAACACAGGAGAAGAACAAGCTGGAACAAGCGATGGAAGATTCCTCACACAAAAGTGAAATAAAGTGGTCATTAAACATTAAACAGCATATAAATCAAAACTGCCTACTGTTACTGAATGAAATGTTGACCCAGGATGAACTATAACTGAAGTGTTGATGGACTGTGTTTTGATTATCGCTCTGAATTCTGAGAAGTCTTTGACAAAAATGCAATTTTCTCAGCTTTTAGTTTAAAATGTTTCTTTTCTTTTCTTTTTTATGAAATTTACCCACATTCAAGTGTTGATAAAAAATGTACTCATGAAGCTCGAATAAAATGTTTTTAAAATTTAAAGAGTTCAAGTACAGTTAAAGGTATAAAAAATAATATATAAAAAAGTAAACTGTCTCAAAACTAGTAGTTTACTGGGAGTGCACTTTAAAGTGTACTTTCATGCACTAAAAATTACTACTAGTATTAAAAAAGTAAACTAGTTGTGATAGTAAAATAGTTATGCACTTAAAGTGTACTACTGTAACACTTATAATACACTTAAATGTATACTTAAATTGGGCCAATTTAGTCCCAAGCGGTATTGAAATAGTACACTTACAAGTTTACTACTAGTACATTGATACTAGTATACAGTATACTTACAAAAATACTTGACAATGACTTAAGTATACTTCATAAAATGAGCTTGAAGCATACTTTTTTTTCGTAACCTTAACCTAATTCTAACTTAATCCCTAAAATCAAGTTTAAAACCCCAAACAGCCCTTTAATGGGGTGTCAGAAAGTGAGGACTGTCCTCACTTCACTCTCTTTGTCCTCATTCCAATGGTCTAAAACTCAAACTGGTCCTCACAAAGGAAACTATACAAGTACACACACCACAACTAGAGGAAAACAAGCACATTTTGCCCTCATGCAAAATTCCTGATCGTACAGATTCTTATTTTAATTAACCCTTCACCAGCAGTTTGATTGACAGGTGATCTGACCAATCATAACCCCGAATCTGCCATTTTGTCCAACAAAGCAGTCAGGGGGAGTTAGTAGATTAACGTTGGTGAACTTGAGAAATTGTGTGTACTCACGTCTTTCAGCGCTTGAAACAACATTCCTTCTGATGTTCATTCATGTTTATTTGATGCTATAAATGAACTAGTATGAAGAGATGATCGGTTCATGAGGAGCTACAGCGATCTGTCACCACACATTAAACACACACTAGACGCTATTTATTGATTAACTTCTTTAAAAAATTACGATATTTTAAATATGAAACTGTTTCATATGTCTGTCGACGTGTTGTCAGTGTATTTTTCACTGCGTGAGAACATGATGTGTGGCGTGAGAGCGCATGACTTGTCGGACATAGCAACAGTAACTAAAGGGGGCGGGGCTTTGCGAAGCCTGCAAAATTTCGATGAGCAGACGACCGCACCTTTAGTCTTGAGAAAAACTCTAGCACCATTTTGTTCGCAGTTGCCACTTGGTTTGATATTTTATATCCAACACAATGACATTCCGACATTAAGAGAGGCTTAAGGGTCCAAATACTTTTGGGAGCCACAGTATATTGACATTCCTCAGCATAGCAGAACAATCAGCTCTGAGCAGATAAACCAGACTGGAGACGGTCCACGGCGCAGCACACAGACAGATAGGAAAGAGCTGTGGAGCCATGAGATGAACCTGACATGAGAGAGAGAGAGAGAGAGAGATTTGTGCTCTAATAATATCCTCCACTGACAGATTAGATACAGAGACGCTGAGGGTTAAATAAGAGAGCACATCTCTGTTCTGTTATCAATAATCAGACTGACGACAACACCATACAAACCCTCTGTAAGGTAAGAAGCTTCTAATCACCGCAGAGATCACCATAGACTGAATATCAACTTCAGCTGTTTCCCATTCATTCTGCTGTTTATTGAATACATTTCTGTTTAACTTGGACACACTTTTATTGTCTTATTGGTAGCCTTATATATATATATATATGTATATGAGAGAGAGACCCTGGACCACAAAAGGGTCATAAGGGTAATTTTTTTTTTAAATTGAGGTTTATACATCATTTATACATCATCAAAGTTCTCCAAATGAAGTTATGCAATTCATATTACTTACTTAAGAATAAATGTTTGATAAATTTGTGGTAGAAAATGTACAAAATATCTTCATGGAAGATGATCTTTAGTTAATATCCTGATGATTTTTGGCATTAAAGAAAAATAATAATTTTGACCCATGTATTGTTGGCTTATTCTAAAAACATACCCGAGTGACTTATGACTTTTGTCGTTCAGAGTCATATATATATGGGATTGGTACAATTTTAATATTTTTAACGGAAGTCTCTTCTGCTCACCAAGGCTCACCAAAAATTATAATATATTTTGAAATGTTATTAGAATTTAAAATAACTGTTTTCTATTTGAATATATTCTAAAATGTAATTTATTCCTGTGATCAAATCATCATTACTCCAGTCTTCAGTGTCACATGATCATTCTAATATGATGATTTGATGCTCAAGAAACATTTATCATTATTATCAGTGTTGAAAACAGTTGTGTATATTTTATTTGAGGATTCTTTGATGAAAATAGAATATTTGAAATAGAATATTTTGTAACATTATAAATGTCTTTACTGCCAATCAATTTAATGCATCCTTGCAAAACATTATGAGAGTCTTTAGTAGGCTTAGGCTAATTATAATAAAAAAAAAAATGAGGATATCCATTGATAATAGGATATATTTATCATCCTGACCTCATATTTTTTTATAACTAGCCTAAGCCTACTGAAGTCTCATAATGATCAGGTGATTATATGGGTTATTATGATGCATTAGAGAAGATTATGGGAAATGTGCACATCCGAACCCAAGTTGGCTGCAGGACGAAACTGTAGAGAAAGGCTATTAATGTAATGCATTTTAATAATAGTATAAAAAGGGAATGGATATGAAAGTTACAAAATTATATTAGAAGCAAAAGGGTCCAATAAAGATCTACATGTACTATTTACTTTTTTAATTTCACATTTAATATCTGTGTATATTAATATAATATAATTCAGTAGTTCCTGGTTTTGATTGATTTTGATTATCTTTATAAACACACATTTCTTGCAACCTCATGCATTTATTTTTTTCCGAAAAAAACAACCACCCCTCACCAAATTTAGATGACTTTCCGTTTGTGGAGTCTAAATTCTTGCCAAAGTAGTAGGATCTGGCCTTGTTTGGAGGCATTTAGGACACTGACCAGAGACATGCAGACGAACATGAGTGGGTCAGAGCAGGACGGGATGTGGCCATGATGATTCCTGAATTCATTCCGTGGGAATTTAGTGGGAGGACTGAATGAAATTGAATGTATCAAATTAATCTAGAAAACATTGCTTTTGCTCTCTTTTAGTTGTCAGCTGCCAAGATGCCGGAACAAGGGTGAGTGTGAATCTTTAAATATGTTCACATCAAGGACGATAACTGTATTAGAGTCCACGCCAGCGGATGATCTCGCTAGAACGCAGAATTAAAGAGCTGATTGGCCGACATATTGTTCTGCAATTTAAACTTATTATGACTCTGAGACTAACTGATGAAAGAGGGCTGTCAGAGCAATGGCGCTGTGGGTATGGAACACCAAAGCTGCCAAAATAATACATTTGCCACAACTGTACACAAAGCACCCCGAAAGATCGTTCACAAATTTTAGCTTCTAGTTGTTTGTATCATCAAGTGAAAAAAAAATGAATATGAGTGAATATGATATATTCGCGAATACTTATATACAGGGTTGGGGAGTAACGAAATACAAGTAACTTAGTTACGTATTTAAAATACAAAATTTGAGTAACTGTATTTCCTTACAGTGACATTTTAAATGGGTGGTAATCAGATTACAGTTACATCTGAAAAGTGTTTTAGATTACCAAAGTGATTACTTTGAGTTTTAATGTCATTTAAACAGCAATTGGTGATTCTCTGACTCTGACCGTCTGAAAAAGCGGAGTTAAGTTTCATCAACATTTTAATACTTTTAAGAGGGATCATAAAAATTTTGTTATTTTTATTTAGTTCTGTCCTGAAGACAAAATGACTGAATTTATAAAAAAAATTAACAGTCCTGTCATGACCTGATGATCCACGACTGTTTTCATGTTTTGTGATAGTTGTTTGTGAGTCATTTTATAATTCACTCACTGCAACTTTTTCTCACAATTTGTTTTTTCCCTCACAATTGTGAGTTTGCATTTCACAATTCTGACTTCTTTTTCTCAGAATTGCGAGATTTAAACTCACAATTGTAAGTTATAAAGTCAGAATTGGGAGACATGAACCTGCAATACTAAATTTTTTTCTTGCAATTATGAATTTAGTATGCGAGTTTATATCTCATAATTCTGACTTTTCTCAATATTGCGAGTATTCCAAAGTATTCTAAAGTATTTAGATTAAGTTACTAATCTTGAGTAATGTAACGAAATACGTTACAAATGACTTTTTAAAGCATGTATTTTGTAATCTGTAGTGAAATACATTTTAAAAGTAACCTACCCAGCCCTGATTATATCATTGTCGTTATAGTTATCGCTCTTGGTGTGAACTGCCCTTTATACCAACAATAATCTCTAAGTGATAAAAGTTTTCAGCCTATACCAATGCACATTTTATGCTGTATTTTCAGGCAAGAGGTAAGTCATGCATCATTTTCTCTAATTAATGAGTAAAAATGTGATTATTTGATTATCTGTACTGCATTATAACTTTCACATCTGTGGCCCAGAGGAAGTCCAAGATCTCAGCCTCAAGAAAGGTTATGCTAAAGGTTGGTTTGTCACACATAAATTCACATTTACATTCATATTTACTTTTTTCTCCCTCATCTTCCATGGCACAAATGGTGCGGGATGAGTTAAGATTCAACTTAACTTAACTAGGTATTGCGTCTCAAAATGTTTTGGCCTCGATCCCTTTAAACGTTTAAAAAATCTGGCATTCACAGTAGCAGCGAAGCAGCTTTTCTACGGTGAGGAACCTCTATATTATTATATCTTGTTTAGACGGTGCAAAGTCAGAGAAAGAGTCAATATCATACCACTAGATGGCAGGAATGTGTCTAAACCAAAATAATGTTTGGCCTGTCCCAATACACATTACTTGCGGCAACATGACATGAAGCAAGTGTGCAAGACTTAATAATGCTGAAAAACTCAGTGCCCTTATCGCATACTAAATCCACACCATCTCTACTGACACTTTGGATCGGTATTTGAGGCTAAGCATATCCCATCATTCATCATGTTCATGACCTTATATGTATGGAAGCCCGTTCCCGCCACTGTTGAGAAAAAAAATATATTCCGTAAGTCATAATAATGAGAAACTTTCTCATAATAATGACTTAGTATCTCATAATAATGAGAAACTTTTCTCATAATAATGACTTAGTATCTCATAATAATGAGAAACTTTCTCATAATAATGACTTAGTATCTCATAATAATGACTTAACATCTCATAATAATGACTTAGTATCTCATAATAATGACTTAGTATCTCATAATAATGACTTAGCATCTTTAACTTAATCAAAAAAAATTTTTTTTTATTTTTTTTAGAAACTTTCTCATAATTATGACTTAGTATCTCATAATAATGACTTAGTATCTCATAATAATGACTTAACATCTTTAACTTAATCAAAAAAATTTTTTTTTTATTTTTTTTAGAAATTTTCTCATAATAATGACTTAACATCTCATAATTATGACTTAGTATCTCATAATAATGACTTAGTATCTCATAATAATGACTTAGCATCTTTAACTTAATCAAAAAAATTTTTTTTTATTTTTTTAGAAACTTTCTCATAATAATGACTTAACATCTCATAATTATGACTTAGTATCCCATAATAATGACTTAGTATCTCATAATAATGACTTAACATCTCATAATAATGACTTAGCATCTTTAACTTAATCAAAAAAAATTTTTTTTAGAAACTTTCTCATAATAATGACTTAGTATCTCATAATAATGACTTAGCATCTTTAACTTAATAAAAAATAAAAAATTAAAAATGTTTTTTTATTAAGTTAAAGATACTAAGTCATTATTATGAGATACTAAGTCATTATTATGAGATGTTAAGTCATTATTATGAGACAGTTTCTTAAAAAAAATAAAAACAATTTTTAAGTTAAAAATGCTAAGTCATTATTATGAGATGTTAAGTCATTATTATGAGATACTAAGTCATTATTATGAGATACTAAGTCATTATTATGAGATACTAAGTCATTATTATGAGAAAGTTTCTCATTATTATGACTTACGGAATTTTTTTTTTTCTCAACAGTGGCGGAAACGGGCTTCCATACATATGCCCTGCAATCGTGCAATGTCAAGAAAAAACTTTACTGAGCAAGTTAAACGAATGAAATATTCCTCATAACTTTTTGTTGGTGCAGAGATGAGTATAAGTTGTTTTGCAAAACCCTTGCTACTGTTTTTATCACTTAATTATAAGCACCACATTTACTAAATTGTGTCATCTGTTACAAAGAGACTACTGAACAGACATTTAGATGTTTATTTTGTGCAAATTAAAATGTGTAAATAAAGCTCTTTAAAACTTGCACTTTTACAACATTATAAGTCTATGGAAGCTTGTTTCTGCCACTAAATAAAAATAATAATAATAAAAAAAAAATAATTGAAAGAGTTAAAAAAAATTTATCTCACAATTCTGACTTTTTTTCTCGCAATTGCCACTTTACATCTTGCAATTCTGACTTCTTTTCTTGTCAGAATTGAGATACAAACTCACAACTGTGAGATATAAAGTCAGAATTGTGAGAAATAAAGTCAGAATTGCGTGATATAAAGTCAGAATTGCATGAAATAAAGTCAGAATTGCGTGATATAAAGTCAGAATTGCGTGAAATAAAGTCAGAATTGCGTGATATAAAGTCAGAATTGTGAGATATAAAGTCAGAATTGCGAGATATAAAGTCAGAATTGCATGAAATAAAGTCAGAATTGCGTGATATAAAGTCAGAATTGCGTGATATAAAGTCAGAATTGCGTGATATAAAGTCGCAATTACCTTTTTTATTTTTTATTCAGTGGCAGAAACATTCTATAATAAGTCTGTCCCATCAGGTAATCAAAAGTTCTACACACATTGGCGGTCTTCACGTCCACTTAAACAATTTGGCCAAATACGCCATGAAAGTAGACAAGTAGATGACCGGAAGTTGAGGTATTGGGACAAGCGCATTGACATTTACTTGTGTGTGTTCAGAGTTTGATGGTGGCCAAAGCCAAGGAGGAGCTGGAACAGGAGATGTTGGATAAAGAAGAGGAGAAGCAGAGGTATCTGACGGAGAAAGCTCCACCTCTGAAGACGCAGGGCATGTCATTCGCTGAGCTTCAGGTGACCTCATGCCTTAATGAAATTCAACTCCTAGCATTCAGTTTAGCTCATTTGGTACCACACAAAAATCCTTACGGACTTAAAATCTAATGGCACAATCACTGCTGCTCACGCCACCCCACCCAGCTTTATTTGCGTATTAGCTTTCATAAGGCTGATGCAAATGTCCTGCCCGATGCCCGTCTATCTTAATTTGACTAATTGCAAGGTAAACAGCCATCCAAGCCAACCACGATCATTATTATGAGATGCATGTCTGAGTAAAACGATAAGTAGGAAAATGTGCCACATGATATTTTATTCTCATAATAAAAGACCTTTTATAAGGATAAGCCTTATTTTGTTAGTCGTATCCCTGTGTAATATTAGGATTCCTGAAAGTCATTTAACATTTCTGGCTCTTTTAGGAACTCTGTCAAGAGCTTCATGCTAAGATTGATGTGGTGGATGAGGAGCGCTATGATATTGAAGCCAAAGTCTTACTGAATAAGCGTGAGGTATGAAAATCCACTTAAGCCATAGTTTAATAACCCGCTGGACAATGTCACAACTCGCTGTCTTCATCTGGTCTATTTGGAGGCTTCTAATATTAGTGTGGAGTTTTGAGCATTTGGGATTGTGATTTCATGAAAAGGGGGGGAAATTTTTTGTTAGATCTTTCTTTACAGATGGGCTGTTCCAAAAATATGTGAGCTCTCTTGCTGTCTACACCCTACATAGGCCTGTTCATACCAAGAACGATAATAATAACAATATTAGCATCCAAACGATTGGGCGGTAACGTTCTTTTACTCTAAGCGTACACTGCAGTTTTGTCGTCTGCCACTTTAAATGCTCACGCTCATTAAAGCAGGACGGATTCTGATTGGCTGTCAGTGTTTTTATCATTCATCAGTTGGAAAAAAAATCATTCTGAAAGTGATATAATTTCTCTGTGCCATCGTTATTGTTAACATCTTTGGTGTGAATAGGCCTAAAGGGAGCATAGTAACTGAAATGGAACCTAATTAAGAACACTGTGTAAATATTCTGCAAATGTGTATCATACAAACAGTGTTACTCGTTAGAATAAACTCCAAATTGATTCTGATTCAGTTTGGCGTTAGCATGTCACTAAGCTAACAACATGGCACTGTGATCAGCATAAAAACTCAAAGTACACACAAACGGTGGCTAAAACAATACTTTTTTTAATAATGTGTGACATATTTTAGATATACATTTCAATGTTCAAAGAAATTTGTTCATTTTCTCTTGTTTGGTTTGCTATCTTGAATGGATTTGTACATTATGGGACTGACTTCACAACAAATACATGAGCTGCATTCAAAATTGCATACTGTCTCAATAGGTACTACATTTGATAACAAACTTACTTTGTGACCGTTAAAATGTTCTATGTAGTATGAATGTAATTCCGACATACTATATTTGCCATTTTGCGTTGCTTCACTGCTATTCACAACTCCTTTGCCGTGGTTTCATGGGATAGTAAAGTGTGCCCAGATGCTCTCTTCAGAATCAGGATGCGTTTTTCCTACTGTTTTATAAATTCGAACATACTAATCATTTAATGTACTGTTTTTTTTCCCTACTATATAGTAGGGAAGTGGGTATATTTGGACACAGGGGTGCAGTACCACCTTTGACATTGGCCTAAAGATGTTATGAGAGCATGGATTACAGTCTCCAAATCTTTGTGGGGTAAAACTGTTTTACTGTGTACTGATTTGTTTCTCAAAATTTAGTGACGAATCAAATGCAACCCCAAGATTTCTTACATGAGGTTTAACTGTGGCAGAAAGAGAACCTAAATTAAAATCAGATGGTGACCCGGAGGGGCCTAAAATCAGAATTTAAATATTAGCCATCCAACATTTTAGCTCCTCAAAACAGTCACTACTGTCAGTTTTAGCTGGTAGATAAAAGTGTGTATCGTCACCATAGCAGTGTTAGGAGGCCTTATATCTCTTAAAAATGAAGTGAAGTGAAAAGAGAAGAGGGCCTAAAATAGACCCCTGGGGCACACCACATAACAGGGGAACACCCTGAATACCCACTACCTTTTCCGACCGATGTAATAAAAAACTATGATCAATTGTATTGAATGCAGTACTTAAATCCAACAAAACAAGCACCACATATGAATCAGTATCGAAAATTGCAACAGATCATTGCTAACCTTGGTCTAAAACCCGTCTGAAAAGTATAATAATGCTGCATATAGTATATTATATCTACAGTACGTAGCAGGAGTGTGCTATCTATGTAGGGAGCTCACTAGCTTTTGGAACAAAGCCTATCTATACACTTAGATATCTAATAAATAAGTAATCAAATGACAATCCATTCTCTAGATCAAAGACCTGAACATTAAGGTTCTGGACCTGAGGGGGAAGTTCAAGCGGCCCACCTTGAGGAGAGTGAGGGTTTCTGCAGATGCCATCCTCCGATCTCTCCTAGGCTCAAAACACAAAGTCTCAATGGACCTACGAGCCAACCTCAAATCCGTGAAAAAAGAGGATACTGAAAAGGTACGATGTCATCTGAGGACAGTTATATGACCAATTTAAGCGATGCTTACATAGTCAAATGGGTATATTGGTACAAATGCCTGCACCATATAAAACAAGTAGGAAAGTCTTGGAATTTTCCATGTAAGATAATGAGAGAAAACTGAAATCCCTCAAGGTTACGCTAGTGAAAGGCTTAAAAACATTACTAACCTTCTCACCTCACTCCCTAAACTATCTGGATTGGCACTCGGACAACTTGTGGATCAAGCAATCGGCGATGCTCACCGTGAAGATAAGAAACAATGCACCCTGACTATTCAGAGCTTAACAGAGCTCAGACAGAAGAATGACATCACCTCCAACAGCTGTTTGAAAGGCGGAGGCTCATGGGATGTGAAGCGGAGGAGTAAAAGGCAATGTTTTTGGAGACCAAACAGTGACGATGTTAATTCTTTTCAGTGTTTGTCTTGAATATAATAGAGGTTGGGTGTTGGATGACAGACACGAGAGTGGATAACAGAAGTATGGTACACTAGAAGAAAAGCTTTTGTGTAGATGCGTAGCTGAATTCAATGCAAATAACCATTTTAATTGTGTTTATTTGACCTTAGAGATGAAACACAACATACCTAGACCAGAGAGACCAAGCCTTTAATAGAGTAAACCAGCAGATTAAAGGGACGTCGTGGGTTATTTTTAATTGAATGTCTTCTGATCATATTTGTCAGGCTGTCGATTACCCAGTGATGGATATTATCGGAGTATTTTTATTTTAGCAAACCATTACTTTTACTTCACAACATTCCAAAGCATAATGTTGAACTTTTTATTCCACTGCATTTCATGAAAACATATAATTTCTTATTATTCCAAACTGAAGGAGCGAGCTGATCAGTGTTGCCAAGTCTGCAGTTTTCCCGTGGAATTGAGCTACTTTAACTCTGTTGCCATGGATTTTTCATGTCCGCGGGTTGAAGTGATCCCAAATAACATGATATTTAGCCACCGTAATGCCATTTTATACCGGGAGAACCCCACCAAAAAGTGAATTTTACCCCCTGGAACGTGATTTTTACCGGGAGACAACGTGATTAGACCAGAGGACTAGTTTTGGGGTAGTTTTGAGTAGCAATTGGGCAGGTTTTGTTGTGAAAACCTGGCAATCCTGGAGCTGATTCTTTTTAATGAACCTGCTGAATCGATTTACAAATTACATTGAATGATTCATTTGTGATTTGGACTAATCCCATTCTCATATCTGTTCACAATTCTACAAGTCAAGTCAAGTCAAGTCAAGTCATCTTTATTTATATAGCGCTTTTTACAATGCAAATTGTGGCAAAGCAGCTTTACATTAATTATTGGCAACTAATTTTGGCTGCACAGCAGCTCCCAAAGAAAAACTCACTCAAAACTCAAAACTCACAACTCGCTGATTCAATGATTCTGTCTTAGAGAGTGTCCAGTTGAAGTCGGCATGAAATGAAAATCAATTTTCTAAACGCATGTTATAAATCTGTTAACAATTCATACAAGCATACGTTTCATTGGAAAGCATCATTTTTGACCTTGCAAATGTTTAATCAAAATGTCATAATTGGACTTATCTAGTTTACCCCAAAATGAAAATTCGCTTTTAATTTACTCACCCTCAGGCCCTCCAAGATCTAGGTGACTTTTTTTCTTCAGTTCTTCAAGACTTTTAGCTCAAACCGTGATCCTTGGTCATTCATACAATGCAAGTCAACTATCACTTTGATATTAGAGGCAAAACAAAATGAATACCCACGACTCCTGCCACTATATTGAGGTCTTATAAGGCAAAACAATCGGTCTGCGCAAGAAACTGAACATTATTACCTGTAATCCACAGCCTCTGCAAATGGTCCTGAGCGTCAATCTTCCCCATTGGTTAAAAAATTCAATTATCAACTGATGAACAGAACGAAGTCCCCGCCATACATTTTTCTTTTTCAATAATCCATCACACTCGGATATATGGCACAATATGGAAGAAAAGATCTGTAACTACTTCTGCTTCAGCACGACTTCCACTGAGTTGGTCATGTCTGTCTCAAACTGCTCCAAGAACAGTGAGATCCTCAAAGCTTGATTTATTGCACAAAGCAACTAATACCACATTTTCAATATGGCTACTTTTGAATAGCTGTCAATGGAGAAAGATGTTGTTTTAGAACCAGATGGTGCATTTACAACATCTACCAGCAGGGACTAGTGGCTTTCATAACCTTAAGTCTTTGAAAGTAATCTATTTTCCCTTGAGAGTAAAATCACCCAAAGCAGCTGAACCGATTATAATGACATTCAATGGAATTTCTTTAGTTTGTTGCTCTTATAATCATGTTTAATCAAGTGTTAATAGAAACACTTCTGTCCTTTTCTGCAGAAAAGGCCAGTTGAGGACAGTGACTGGAGGAAGAACGTGGAGGCCATGTCTGGTATGGAGGGTAGAAAGAAGATGTTTGATGCGGCAAAAGGCCCCACCCAGTGAAACCTTAGTGACGTTAACATGAAAGATTACTTTTGTTGGGCAACTAAAAGCTTACGTTTAGAGTTAAATATATACTTTATTAGTCCAGCTAAACTTCATTGCAACTTCTCTGCATTGGTGCAAATGATTGTGCAATATTCCTGTGGCCAATAAGCAAATAATTGCATGCTTAGTTTATCTTTTATTATGTCAATATTGAGTTACGAGAAAGAGTCAATGTAAGTTGTACCAAGAATAAATAAAGTGAAACATTATTTTGTTGATGTACGAGACTCATTATACATGTGTAGTCTTACCAAAACGTTCCCACGTTTTTTTTCGCTACGAATTGCTGTTTAAGAAAGGTCACAATCCCGACTAGCTCATGCAAACATAAGTGCGATAACTTTTTTTGCATGCTATCCAAGTAAAAATGCCTGAAAAATTAATCAGATGTTCTGTGTTTCTTTGTCGAGTCTAATTTGATGCAAATGTTTAAATTGCTGTTGAATAGGCCAGACGTGATGAGATAAGGAGCTCGTGCAGGAAGTGAAGTGTTAACTGTGCAGGCTGTCATCTGAAGACACTGGACTCCAACCCTTATTTGCATATCGCTGTCTTCCCTGTGTTGGCATTGGGTGGGGTGTTCAGGCCTCTGGTGCTCGCGGCAGTTATTTAACGTTTAACTGTTGAAGTTCATCGTGACGTTCCTAATGTGGAATGTTTTTTCTCTGCTTGCATGAGTGAATATAGAGGCGATTGTGAACGAAACAATGTAGCGGAAGCATGTCACCAGATTTGTCGTTCCAGAGAAGATGCCTTTTATTTCCTTTATGACCAAACCCTTATACTGAATAGTCTTTCATATTGCTCTGGCCAAAGTACAGCAGCTCTTATAGGTGTGGCACAGGGAATAAAGCAAATACCTCCAGCCCTTGTGTTTCAATGCTTTCTGAAGTGTAGAATAAATTCCACTGTGAATAACTGACATAAAATGTCATATGCTTGACTTCACTTCAATGAAGACTTACACGAATCTTGTGAAATGTTTCGAAATGTAACATCTTTTTCTGCTACCTGATGCAATGCAACAAAGCTAGATCGCTTCAATGCCGAGTCGACGCAGCATTAAAAAAACATCACAAGCAACGGAGATGTCAATGTCTGTGTGTGGTGTCATTAATGATTATAATAACAGGAATATTCTTGTTTTGTTGAGTCACTCACTAGCAGAAGTTTCAAATATCTTTTCTTCCCTATTGTGACTGCTTCTTGAACAAGAACAAATGTAGGGCAGGACTCGATTTTGTCCATAGGGAATTGACCCTTTGCTGGGAGTTTGATTGACAGGTGATCTGACCAATCATAACCCCGAATGCACCATTTTGTCCGACAAAGCAGTCAGGGGAGTTAGTAGATTAACGTTGGTGAACTTGAAAAATTGTGTGTACTCACGTCTTTGAAACAACATTCCTTCTGATGTTCATTTATGTTTATTTGATGCTATAAATGAACTAGTATGAAGAGATGATCGGTTCACGAGGAGCTACAGCGATCTGTCACCACACATTAAACACACACCAGACGCTATTTATTGATTAAACTTCTTTCAAAAATTACAATATTTTAAATATGAAACTGTTTCATGTGTCTGTCGACGTGTTGTCAGTGTCCTCTTGTGTATTTTTCTCCATGAGAACATGATGTGTGGCGTGAGAGCGCATGGCTTGTCGGACATAGCAACAGTAACTAATGGGGGCGGGTCTTTGAGAAGGGTCAATTGATTGGATGGTCGGGGTTTGCTATTGGTGGATTACATTGATTGACAAAGTTGCCCTGCCCTCACGCCAGTGAACACGAGCGAAGAGATGCTCCAAAAGGGAGGTACGTTGTTTTGATGAAAGATTACAAGGTACATGAATAGATCTTTTCCAGGTTTCTCATGAGCGGAAGTCCTCATAGTTGGGTAAAATTCCATAGCGGTGAATGAGAGACTACATTAGATATATATTTTTTGTGTGTTCCCATTTTCACAACTTTCAAAAAGATGAAAAAAATAGAGAGATTGATTGGCAGTCAGAAGAGAGAAAGATGTCATTTTGTACCGTCACTCCCATAACTGCTGTACTAGAAACTATGGAAGCCCGTTTCCACCACTGAAAAAAAAGAAGATTATTGGGAGTTTTTTTCACAGAATTGCGGGATATAAACTCACAATTGTGAGTTATAAAGTCAGAATTGCGAGTTATAAAGTCACAATTGCGAGATATAAACTCACAATTGCGAGATAAAAAGTCAGAATTGCGAGTTATAAAGTCACAATTGTGAGATATAAAAAAGTCAGAATTCAGACTTTATAACTCGCAATTGTGACTTCATTTCTCAGAATTCTTACTTTTTTCTCACAATTACGAGTTTATATCACGCAATTCTGACAATATCTCGCAATTGTGACTTTATAACTCGCAATTCTGACTTTATATCTCGCAATTGTGACTTTACATCTCGCAATTCTGACTTTATATCTCGCAATTCTGACTTTATATCACGCAATTGTGACTTTATATCTCGCAATTCTGACTTTATAACTCGCAATTCTGACTTTATAACTCGCAATTGTGACTTTATATCTCACAATTCTGACTTTATATCTCACAATTCTGACTTTATATCTCACAATTCTGACTTTATAACTCACAATTGTGACTTTATATCTCACAATTCTGACTATAACTCGCAATTCTAACTTTATATCTCGCAATTGTGACTTTATATCTCACAATTCTGACTTTATATCTCACAATTCTGACTTTATATCTCACAATTGTGACTTTATAACTTGCAGTTGTGACTTTATAACTCACAATTCTGACTTTATATCTCGCAATTGTGACTTTATAACTCGCAATTCTGACTTTATAACTTGCAGTTGTGACTTTATAACTCACAATTCTGACTTTATATCTCGCAATTGTGACTTTATAACTCGCAATTCTGACTTTATCTCGCAATTCTGACTTTATATCATGCAATTGTGACTTTTATAACTTGCAATTGTGACTTTGTATCTCGCAATTCTGACTGTATAACTCGCAATTGTTACTTTATATCTGACAATTCTGACGTTATAATTCACAATTATGACTTTATATCTCGCAATTCTGACTTTATAACTTGCAGTTGTGACTTTATAACTCACAATTCTGACTTTATATCTCGCAATTGTGACTTTATAACTCGCAATTCTGACTTTATCTCGCAATTCTGACTTTATATCATGCAATTGTGACTTTTATAACTTGCAATTGTGACTTTGTATCTCGCAATTCTGACTGTATAACTCGCAATTGTTACTTTATATCTGACAATTCTGACGTTATAATTCACAATTATGACTTTATATTTCACAATTCTGTGAAAAAAAGGCAGAATTGTGAGATAAAAAGTAATAATCTTTTCTTTTTTTTTTCAGTGGCTGAAACGGGCTTCCATGAAACACCCTCATAGCTGCATTAACTCGTTTTTTTTTTTAACTTGATGAAAAGGTAATATATTACTAAGTATAGTGTTGTAAATGTATATACACTTTTTAAAAAAATGAAAATATAAAAAACGTTCCAAGATTAACGATGCCCATGACCGTTAAAACGCGTCATCACAGTCCGAGAAAATGTGCACGGATAAATATTTTATGTAATGTTTTATGGAATATGTAATGTTATTAATGTAGTAAATATTAATTATGTTTATATTTTTAAATAATCTAAAATATTTAAGGCAGATATTTAATATAATATAACATTTCGATTTTTTTTTGTCCATTTATTTTATTGACTTCGAGCTTTTTGACACTTCACCGAAACAATATATGTTTTGAGGTTTCTTCCTGAAGTTAGCAAGTTTCTTGCTGTGTAGGCTGTGCTTGTTAATGATAAACGGAGCGTTCTCGCGTGCTGATTGTCGTGTAGATGTCGTGTTCCTCCCGCATCGAGCCTCTCAACACGATTCCAGAGCGGATAAAAACACGGAAGCGATTGAACAAGAGTGTATTAATATTAACAGTGCACATATATGATGAAGGCTCGGCGGGAGGTGATGAAGGTGGTCATGTGACACGGCTCTCGTGAAGGTGCGGGGTAAAGGTGGCACTCAGACAGAAGAGCGCAGGACTTCACTCACCTCTCTCCTACCGAGTTCAATAAAAGAAACAAAAATAATGTCCATTAGCCGGAAAAACTGGTCTGCTTTGTCAACGTAAGTAGATTTAAATGTACATTTAGCGTTTATTTTGTTAATGGTTTTGCGGGGTCTGACAGGTTGTGATATTTAATTTACATCAGAACTACTACTGTAATTCAATTATTTACTTTTTTTTTTCTTTTCATTTAAATATACTGAAAACCCTACCGAAACTTCGTATATTTGTAAATTGTAAAAGAATAAATACAGAAATACAGCACTGACCAATGTAATAAGGACATTTACAGTCACATATTGGTGTGTAGTCATGTGTATGTTGGATGACTGAAATAAAAACTGAAAGTAATTTAGTCTGGACTGGACATGCAGTTGTCGTTTGTGATGCAGGTTGTGATTATTTTGACAGCTAGTGTAATTCACTCATATGGAAAGTAATGCCATGCCTTCAGACTCAAGGCAGTGAGTATCCTTTCACCAAAACAGAGCTTGAAAAACCTGTTATTGCACAATGAAACACTGTTTTCAAAATGAAATACAATAGTCCACCTCTGGGATATATCATCGAGACCTTTGATCATAATGCATCTTCTCATACTTTCAAAAAGACTGACGGGATGAATTTCAGTAGCTCTGAATGTCATCGCCGTTTCGTTCAAGTTGCCTGAATAGAGTTAGATGAAAAGTTTCAATCCAATTCTTACCCTCATCTGTTTGTCTGTTATCAGCATCAATGCTCACAGAAAAGTGGAATGTGGAAAATCATGTATGTTTATATGTGTATGGAAAGAGTGGTTAGTGCTGTAATAATTCTCTGTTTAGCATTTGAAACGTGTGTTTGATCTTCAGACTGGCTCGACAGTGGACAGTGGAGGATGAGGAAGAGGTGGAGAGAGAGAAGAGGAGGAAGACCAGGGAGCCTACAGAAGACACGGATGAAAGTCCCACTGAAGAGACCGAACCGCAAACCAGTAGGTGCGAGAACAATCAAAATGCAAACACACAACTTTAGGCAACTTAAATGTTGTATTCATGCTTTCTACTTCAACTTGAACTGTAATCAGCTTTAAATTGACAAGACTCGGTGATATTTATCGAACAAAATGCAAATTTTATGTTAAACATTTGCATGGACCAATTGACCTCACAGAACATAAGGATGAGCGCTTCAGAAAAGTTTAGATAAAGGTTTATGGTATCATAAAAGTGAACATGAATAGGTTCTACATGTAATGTTGTAATTCGGTCTCATAATACCATGTTTATGAAGAAAGAGTTATGTCTGAGAAACAAGTTTGCAAGTACAGTTTAATCTCATGTAGCAGAATGTCTCCCAGTGGCTTAAAAGGGGGATGAATCTATCAAAGTACAAAGACAATGGAATTCTGACAACATGGAGGGGAACAGGAAGGATTGTATGGAAAAAAGATCATGTAAATTTAATAGTGCTGTCTAAAAAAAAAGTCTGCATCCCCTTGTGAAAGGGTCTTAAAGGGGACGTATTATCCCCCTTTTCACAAGATGTAATATCAGTCTCTGGTGTCTCCAGAATGTGTCTGTGAAGTTTCAGCTCAAAATCCCTCACAGATCATTTATTATAGCTTGTCAAAATTTGGGTGTGAGCAAAAACACGCCGTTTTTCTGTGTGTCCCTTTAAATGCAAATGAGCTGCTGCTCTCGGCCCCCTTTCCAGAAAAGCGGGGAGCTTTAACAGCTTCGGTTGCTCAACAACAACAAAGCTGGAGAATCTCACGCAGATAAAATGATTATTGTCTGTAGCGGTGTTCATCCTTACATTGTTCAAACCGGAGTCGACACTGATGGAGAGACTCAGGAAGAAGTTCCAACTTTTAGATGTTTCTGAACGGTTAGTGGATAAATTGATGTAGTTGCTGTGGAGTTGATCAACTCATCACTAGCATGTTAATCTTTTGTACAAAACCCATATGGACTTCCACTACATAGCGTATCCGTTTGCCAAACAGAGCCATACACACCTGGCTAATGTTTTTGATTGCTATTAAATGCTGTGAATGGTCTAATATTTTTTACAAAATATCGCTCGAACAGAAAAGCTCCTTTTTTAGCAATCGAACTTGCCAAGGTCAACTTCCAGGCTATCGAAGCTAACGAGACTCAGTGTGTCAACGACAGAACAGTTAGACTCGGGTTCGAGGCCCGCTCAGAGTGAGCTGAGTAGGACCTGGGTAGAGGGGTTACATTGGTGCCGTGACCCGAACGGGAGTGAGGTTTAGGGGGGTGAGTGTAACGGAGGCCAGCTAGTAGTTGCTGTGCGGGTAAGCCTCCTTGTTAGAGCATCCGACTCTCATGCCAGAAGACTCGGGTTCGAGGCCCGCTCAGAGCGAGCTGAGTAGGACCTGGGTAGAGAGGTTACATTGGAGCCGTGACCCGAACGGGAGTGAAGTTTAGGGGGGTGAGTGTAAGTCAGATTTTTATGATATGTCCCCTCTAACCCCTTAATGTCTTAATGCATGTAAATAAATGTGAAAAAGCAAACATGACTTTATATAAACACGTGCTAAAATAATGTTTCCAGTGTCAGCGGGCCTGCTGATGATGGCGACAGTGGCGGTCTGGCCCAGCTGCAGATGGACTTTGTGGAGATGTTGCGAGTCCGTGATGAACGCCGGAGGATGAGGCACGTCGAAACGCTGAGGAAGAATAAGGATGAAGAGGAGGAGGGCAGCCCGGATGCCGAGCCCCATGTGGAGCTGCTGGGGGAAGAGCCGGTTGAGGAACTCCAAAAGAACATTCAGCATTTTGTGGAGACCCTCATGTCACCAGAATCTCCCAGAGAGCAGGAGACGCAAGAGAAGGTAGGAAAACATGGGTTCTCAGTGTAGTTCTTTTACAGTCGTGTGATGCTTTAAGAGGATGTTCAGCTTTCTGTTCCAAAACCTATTGTGCTACCTACTTGGGCAGCATTTTAAGGCAGCTTCATACTAATGATAGACCAGTATATCGTCATCAACCAATAGCTGTGCTCACTTGGCCACTGAACACTAGAGACGTGATTCTCAAAGGTCCCTCATTGTCCACTATGGGGTCAATGGTCAAAACATTGCAATTTAGCAGAAATAGCAGTGTGCTGGTTCTTTGACGTTTCAGCTCAGTTTTCTTTCGATCGAGGACCTGCTGAAGTCATGTTTGGATGTGCGCATACTGCTTTGAATTCATTTTTCCCCCCACAATTTGATAAAAGATTTTAGAACAGTTTAAGTTCTAGGATTTTATTAATTGTTATGAGTTTTCCACGTCTAGAATTCACACATTTCAAAATAGGCTACCTTATCCAGGTTTTCCATGATTGTATGAACACTGCTTCTCCAAAGAAATAAAAAAATACATAATTTCATGGGCCATACAAATTTTTTGTTGTACGAATATCTAAACATGCAATATATTTAAAGAAAGTATTCTCGTCGCTTTATAACATTAAGGTTGAACCACTGTACTCACATGAACTGTTTTAAATCAAGTTCATTATCTTGCTGTCAATAGAGACTCACTGAACCATCGGATTTGATCAAAAATATCTTCATTTGTGTTCTGAAGATGAACGAAGGTCTTACGGGTGTAGAACGACACGAGGGAGAGGAATTACTGACAGAACTTTGATTAGTTATTTATAAATCTCTTCACAAGGCTTGGATTAAACCACTTAATGAATAATTTTTTCAACACCTTTATGACCTTTTTGAATCTTCTAACTTTTGCTTACCTGGACTTTCAATGGAAGGACAAAAAACCTCTCAGGTGTCATTTAAAATATCTTAGCATATCTCAATAGAGTTTGGACCAACATGAGGGTGAGTAAATGATGACAGAGCTCCAATATTTGGGTGATCTAGTCTAGTCTAGACCAGACTCTACTGAACTCAACAGCCAGAGAGCATTTCACATCATCGCTCACTGCATGAGGTTGGTACGGTTTGGCTTTTTCTTGGTACTTCGCCATTAGCATCATTTATGAATAACTTCTTTAAATAAAGCAACTTAAAGCTTTGGATGTTTTGGCATGGCATATTCTTTGCAAAGGCTGCAACCTGACCTGGGATCTTGTTTTGATAGGGTTATGCATCAGTTCTCACAGCAGGGGAATATTAATGTTGCAAATGACATTGTAGCATTGCCCATTAGTGCTATATATAGTAGGCCAGTGGCAATGAAATAGTCATGTTGTATCGAGCGGATGGACGTCAACGAGACAGCAGTGTCTCATTATGTTTGCCATTCACAGAAAGGTTAAAATGAACTTGTTTTGCATTGGATTAATAATAAAATCCTCTCCTCTCCGTTATCCACTCGTCACCTCCACGCAGTGTAAATCTGACAGGTTTCATCAGGTGGCTAGGGGTCAGAGGTCATCCACTTGCTTTGAAGTTGTCTCCCGTTACCACCTGTAGAGTGTGTAATTAATCATCTACAGGATTAACAGAAAGAGCTGCGGGAGGCCCAGTTTCCCTCACACACCTACAGGACGAGACACGAGAGAACATTAGGTCATTTGACCCACTTCTGAAGTGTGTCGTCAATTCTGTGAAAGGTTTAAAAACAAAGACGAGTTCTAAGCCAGTTCTCTAACCTGTAATAATACGCAGAGCAATGCTAAAGGACTATTGCAGTTTCAATTAAAAGGTGTTCATTTTATCGAAACTGTGAATTAGGAATCATAGCTTGAATTACCTTCTGAAAGTGTTAGTTCACCCAAAAATGTAAATTCAGTCATTAATTCCTCTCCCTCATGTCGTTCTACACCCGTAAGACCTTCGTTCATCTTCAGAACACAAATGAAGATATTTTTGATCAAATCCGATGGTTCAGTGAGTCTCTATTGACAGCAAGATAATGAACACTTTCAATGTCCAGAAAGACACTAAAACATATTTAAAACAGGTCATGTGACTACAGTGGTTCAACCTTAATATTATAAAGAGACGAGAATACTTTTTGTGCGCCAAAAACACAAAATAATGACTTTTCAACAAAATCTAGTGATGGTGATTTCAAAACACTGATTCATGAAGTTTTACGAATCTTTTGATGCGAATCAGTGGATCGGAGCGCCAAAGTCACGTGATTTCAGTAAACGAGGCTTCGTTACGTCACAAGTGATTCAAAATTTTGATTCAATAGTTCACGTGATTTTGGCAGTTTGATACACGATCCGAATCACTGATTCGACACAAAAGATTCGTAAAGCTTCATGAATCAGTGTTTTGAAATCGTCCATCACTAGATTTTGTTGAAAAGTCGTTATTTTGTTTTTTTGGTGCACAAAAAGTATTCTCGTCACTTTATAATATTAATGTTGATTCACTGTAGTCACATGACCTGTTTTAAACATGTTTTAGTATCTTTCTGGACATTGAAAGTGTTCATTATCTTGCTGTCAATAGAGACTCACTGAACCATCGGATTTCATCCAAAATATCTTCATTTGTGTTCTGAAGATGAACGAAGGTCTTACGGGTGTAGAACCACATGAGGGAGAGGAATTAATGACTGAATATTCACTTTTGGGTGAACTAACCCTTTAAGTTAGTATAAAGCAATGTTTGCAGCATCTACACAAAACAGTCATTTACAGTATGTAAGATTTCAATGATCCTCAATTCAAATGTACTTGAATCTAAATTCAAGCTAAGAGATTTTCTCAGAAATTGGTTGTCTATTCACTTCTCACTTTAAATTGATGGTCTAAAAGCTCATATCACAGTACACAAATAGACGGTTCCCACAAAATTATAAAGCCGCACGATAGTTTTCAACATTTCTTGATCATCAAATCATCATATCAGAATGATTTCTGAAGGATCATGTGACTCTGAAGAATGGAGTAATGATGCAGAAAATTCAGCTTTGAAATGACATTTTACTATATATTCACATAGAACATTTTAAATTGTAATAATATTTCGCAATATTACTCTTTTTACTGATTTTTTGATCAAATAAATGCAGCCTTGGTGAGCATAAGAGACTTCTTTCAAAAACATTTAAAAAATCAGCATATTGTATATCAGAATATAGTTATTTTTATTAGAAATTTACCATAAAAGTGGTTTATATATCAAACAACCGTTTGATAATGCCAATGTTTGCATAATCCAATCAATAACCTGTACAAACGAAAGTCACTCAATGTCATTGATTATTTTATGTTATAATGTGGAATTTGATGGATGCAAACCAAAAGATAAGATCACATTGATCCAATTATAGGACTGGCAACCAGTGCAGAAACAACTTCCTGTTATGCAACAGCCGAGTTAAAAACAAACACCAGGCAACATATTAAAAGTTATGATGCTGCACAATAACTGCAAACTAAATTCTGTGTGCTTAACATCACCACTTAAAGGTGCAATGTGTAATTTTTAGTCGACTCTATTGAAAGAAATGCAATATAATATACATAACTATATTTTCAGTGGTGTATAAAGACCTTAAATAATGAACATAATGTTTTTTTAGCTTAGAATGGTAATAAAAACACATCGTTTACATGTTAATTCGCCATTTTGCATCAGAATGTTTCTACAGTAGCCCTCAACAGATAAACTGATCGCGTTTGTTTGATGGCTACTCTCTGCTGTCTCAGACCACGACATCTTTGTCCTGCGTTGGCCACCGTAGCTTCTCTATATTGCAATTTGCAACATCACCGCTAAAATGTAGTACACACTGCCCCTTTAAAATCAAATTGCTCTTCATCTTCATCTGTCGTGGTATAGCAACACAATCGTACCATCGCATCACACTGCCCACTCGCTTTCAATTACAAACTCAATGGCGTTTTTTTGTCTTTTTGTAGCAAGAAAATGGAGACACGAAGCAAGATTCAACATCAGCTCCCTCAAAAGCATCCCGGAAGTTTGTGAGGTACTTACGTTTCCATTTTCTATTACACATATTTGAATTAGAGTGAGATGTCGGTAGTACTCAGCTCTTTTCTGTTTGTATAAGGAAAGCACTGCTCAAATTATATCATACTGTTGTTCTCTTTGATCAGCTCTCTCTCCATCTCCTTTGATAAGAGTCCCTCATCACCCCCAGCAACCAGCAGACTGGTTTCTCCTCTGAGCCCCAGGTCTCCGCCCCTTCAGTCTCCGGGGGCGGAGCCTCCACACAGCCCCGCCCACTCAGGCTCTATGAGCCCCGCATCAAATGGAGACGCAGCGGTGAGACAGATTCCCACAAAGAGCACAGCTGTTTTGTTCACTGGATAGTTTCCCTACAAAAAGTACTATGATGATACCATGGTGCAATGATGTTCATACCATGATGCCAATAGCAGTTATATGGAGCATAGAACTAAATCCGCAAAGAATAGCACAGTATTACCAAAGTACATCTGAAGTAGAATTATATTAGGGCTCCCTCTAGAGGAACGCTGAAGTTATGACATGTACTGCAATAGTTGTCAGGCCAACAGAAGCAGGAGATTTACACAAATATATGATATGAATGTTCAAGGGGTTCAATGAAGCAACATACTCACCCTGAAAGAGAAGTGTACTGAATCTCAAATCATAAACTGAACTTGCACATATAATATTAATGAATAAAAGGCAACTTTAGTGAATTTAAAGAGAGTTCACTTTCATGACTTAAGTATACTTTTAAAAAGTGCTCTTTGTAATTATGTCAAATTGATAGTTTTACTTTTAAGTAAATTTTAAATTGTTGTTTTAATATTTCTGGCATCCTTTAAAGAAGCACACTTATTTTGATGTGTTGACTCACATACTAAAGCACTTTACTATAATTTTAACTGTAGTGTGTTATTCAATAATTACATTTAAAATTAATATATTTGAAATGTGCTAAATTTCAAACAATAGAACACAATAGAAGTAATTATGAAATTACACATAGAGATGTACTAAAGTGCACTGTAAAAAAGATTAAGTTACCCGGTTGCCTTAAAATTTTGAGTTCATTGAACTTAAAAATTTGAGTTAACACAATAAAGGCGATTGGTTTAATCAACAGAAACTCAAAATATGATGTTATCTGAAGCACATTAATTAATGAAAATATGTTGTGATAAATCATTTTTACAGTGGGTAAAAAAGCACTCTTACGTAGTAATTGCATTTAATAAAAATTGAAAATATAATTCATTTTCATTTATGTAATTAAGTGTCTGTAAACATTACCTTCAGCATGTTCTTTTAAAGTACATTATTTCTGTAATAGGAACTCATTTTAAAGCTCGTGCTCAAATGTACAAACACTGAAACTGTATTGTGAGTGTATTTTCTTCACGATGAATTGTATTCCTCACTTGTAAGTCGCTTTGGATAAAAGCGTCTGCAAAATGAGTCAATGTAAATGTACTTCTTTTTCATTCCTCTTGTTTCCTTAATCTGTAAAATCTGTTGATTACAGGCGTTACATCCACATTCTGCATCTGAATTACAATCTGAGTCACTTCTAGAGATCTAAAAAGGGTTCATCATTTATCGATTGATTATATTTGTGTAAAACATCATGCATTCTCTAACTATTCCTCTTATTTTGTTTGCATGTATGCACAGAGACAAGAAAATGGGTCACCGAGCAATTTCGAACCAGCTGCGAAACCTGCGTTCACACGGCAGAGCTCCAGAACGGTGTCCTTCAGGGTAAAGCGCTCATTTTACTGTATAAATACATCAGAGCTGATTAAGCATGAGAGTCAATATATGACATAAGCCAGTGTCAACATTTGAATGGGAAATGGTCAAATTTTCTTGTGTCAATAATAACCTTCGACGATGCGTCGTATACGTAAATACAGTGAGGACATTCTTACGCCTGCTTTTCATTATTTATGTGCTGGGAGGACTTATTTGTTAAATATTTGACTGACTCAACACAGAGCAGACGAGACTGTACCGCTTTGTGCTTCACTGTCATAATCTGTTTCAGATGATGAAGAAGAAGGAGGAGGAAAACATGCCGTTACAGAGAAGGTACTGATCAACACACACACACACACACACACAGAGAGTTTAACTTAATTTTTTAAAGTATTTCCCATGCACTTGTAGTGTCTCAAATTTTAAAAGTATATTTAAAAAAAAAAAAAACGTTACTTGCAGATAATATACTGCACTATTAATGAAATAGGTCACTTAAATGACTGTTTTTCTTAATACACACAAGTATACTTTTAAAAAGTGCATTTTGTAATTATGTCAAATTGATAGTTTTACTTTTAAGTACTTTTTAAGTAATTGTTTTAATATTTTTGGCGTGCTTTAAAGAAGAACACTTATTTTGATGTGTTGACATATTGAAGCACATGTGCAGAACTTGATTATAATTGTAACTCTAGTCTGCTATTTACATTTAAATAAAGAAAATTTATTTTAAATGTATTAAACTGCAACTTCAGCATTACCAATATATTTAAATACATGACTAGTTTCAAAAGAAATGACATTAAAGTATATTTTAGTTTACTGTAAATGCTTGTCAGTTCTTTCTGCAGTAACTGTAACCATATTTCAACTGACAGTAGAATTATGAATTTATATATATATAAAGATGGAAACCCTGTAAAGTTCAGCTAAGTGGATTTAACAGACATTGAAATATTACACATTTTCTTTTAATTCCATTTCACATTTAAGTGTCTAAAAACTTTACATTCAGTTCGATTCTTTTTAAAGCATATTATTTCCATAATAAGAACTCTTTTTAAAAGTATGCTAAAATTGACTTTTTTTCAAAGGGTATTGCTACAATTTTTAAGTATCTGACTGGAATACAAATTTGTCCATTGACATACTAAGTAAAAAAAAAAATATGGATTTATAGCAATATAATTAAGTGCAAACTGAATGTAATTGCACTTAATTGCAATTGAATGAAAATGTATTTATGTGCCTGTCAAAAGTTTGGAAACTTTTTTGAGAGACACATGTATGTTCCTATTGTTTTCATGCAACAAACTAGATCATTTAACAGTATGAAGGTTTACTTTGACCAAACAAATATATAAATGTACAGATGTTGGTACAAAAAGCTTCATTTTCATCAAAACTGCAGGTTTTGGATGAAATACATTCAGGGCTGGCTAGGTTACTTTTTAAATGTATTTCACTACAGATTACAAAATACATGCAGTAGTAAATAAAGTGTGATAATAAATAAACAAATTTGACTTACAGTCACCTGAAGAATAACACAAAAATTAAATTAGAATTTAAAGTGCAACCCAACAAAAGTGCAAAAATCTATTACATTTTCTGTACAGAACAGTTTCAAACCTGGATTTCTTTGCATTAAAGTCATCAATGATTGCAACAAATGACAAATTCTGAGAAACATAAGACAACAAAATAAAGGCTACATATTGTAATCTATATGTTAGCCAGCAAGTTTATTATTTATTTGATGAATGCTAGATTATTGTTCTAGGACTAATACACAGTGATTAACTTGTGATTCTTACCTCTATATTACTTTTTTTTCTGCTCCTCTTCTTTGCGTCACTTCTTGCCTTGTGCCCCTGATCATTTTCTTTTTTCACTGATTTTTTTTAGAAATGATCATTTCAGAGCACATAAATGGCAAAACTATTTATCTGCGTCATGCATAATTAATGCATTATGATGATATATTGTAATCACGTCATGACGTAGAAAGTGGTTAAATTAGTGCAACATGGCATGTTGTCAAATCTTATGGTTTTTCGTTGATGTCTGTTTTATTTTATTCTAACATTATTTTAATCAGTTCAATGATTGATCAGAACTACAAAATGTAAATTGTCAGTATCTGTGTAATATATGGGTGTAGGAGCCCACGATGGTCACAAGAACTGTTGCTGATTGTTTTGTAAATGTTTACATAATGGCATTGCTTATTTCAAGACCTATAGACAGTAGTTAAACAAAAATCTGCACGACTTCCCCTCTATAAACATCCAATCTGATCCACAGTGCCAGTGTGCGGATAGCGGCGAAGACCTTCGAAATCAACAAGGTAAAGCTAACAAAGACAAATCCGTTTGTCACACAAACACCACTTCAGTCCAGATTCAATCCCATATGGATGAACTCACAAGTGTTTTCTGGATGTTCTGACCCACAGAGCTCCAACCCGGAGGAGGAGGAGCAGACCCCGTTTCAGAGAAAGTGAGTGTGTTTGTGTTTGTTTTACTACATTTATAGTGAGCTGTTCAGTTTCAGCAGCAGTAAAGTGAATTAAATGCCGTCTGTGCTGTTTCAAAAGCTCCCGACAAAGATTATCATCTCGCTCCATCCAGGAGAAGATGGAACGACTGGCTCAAGCCTCACAGGTCTGAAATCACAAAAACAGCTTCCACTTTTCCACACTTTGTCCAAATTTGTAATGCAAATTGTACAAATGTTTTGTTGTTTTGATGAATTTTGATAGCATGAAAAGTGTCTCGAAAAAAAAATTAATCTATCTGTCTATTTTTAATTTTAGTTCTAGTTTAGTTCTAGTTCTTTAGTTTAGTTGTATTTTCTAATTCTATTTCTGTTTCTATTCTATCTTAATTTATTTCTAAAAATCACAGGGTTTTTAACTGTATCTAGGCACATCCCAAATATTGCTAATATGGTTGCAATTAATAAAGAAATGGTGAAAAAGAGCTAACATGATATTGAGTTGAAATAAAATGTTAGGCACATCATTTCATTGACCAGCTGTTGAGATATTGATAAATGTATAAGGAATGGATTTTGTTGTTCTTTCCAACTTTCAGAAATGGGAAATATCCAAATCCCCATCAGTTCATAAGACTGCGTTTTTAGTGGATGAGGTGTCAAGGAAGAGGGAGCTGTTTGAGAAAGAACAGGAGGGTTCAGAGAAAAGCCACGTGTTCTCCAAACAGGTGATGATCACTTCAGAGTCAGGACCAAAGCTTCATTTTTATAGACTGATTGAAGCCCATCTTAACTGATCATTCAATCATTTGTTAATATTATTGACTTTGTTTCAGGAATTTCGCACTTTTTCTTCAGGAATCTCTGATCGAATTAATCGCTGGGTTCAGAAGAAAACATTTACTGTGTCATCATCTCATAGTCCTTCGGTAACTGCTGCATTATGTAGTAGAAATGTGCTTACATTTTATTTAGGCTGAACAGCATATACAATATATATATATGCGTGTGTGTGTGTGTGTGTATATATACACACACACAGGTACACACACACCGTTCAAAGGTTTGGAGTCAGTAAGATTGTCTCTTATGTATGGAAGCCCGTTCCCGCCACTGTTGAGAAACAAAAATATTCCGTAAGTCATAATAATGAGAAACTTTCTCATAGTGATGACTTAGTATCTCATAATAATGACTTAACATCTCATAATAATGACTTAGCATCTTTAACTTAATCAAAAAATAAAAAAAATAAAAAAGGTTTTTATTAAGTTAAAGATACTAAGTCATTATTATGAGATGCTAAGTCATTATTATGAGATGTTAAGTCATTATTATGAGATGCTAAGTCATTATTATGAGATGTTAAGTCATTATTATGAGATGTTAAGTCATTATTATGAGATGTTAAGTCATTATTATGAGATGTTAAGTCATTATTATGAGATGCTAAGTCATTATTATGAGATGTTAAGTCATTATTATGAGATGTTAAGTCATTATTATGAGATGTTAAGTCATTATTATGAGATGCTAAGTCATTATTATGAGATGTTAAGTCATTATTATGAGATGTTAAGTCATTATTATGAGATGTTAAGTCATTATTATGAGATGCTAAGTCATTATTATGAGAAAGTTTCTCATTATTATGACTTACGGAATATTTTTTTTTCTCAACAGTGGCGGGAACGGGCTTCCATACTTATGCTTACCACAGCTGCATTTATTAATTAATTAACAAAGATTAATCTATATTACATTTTACAGTGAATATGGTGTTTTTTACATTTAATTATTACATTTCTGTACCTGAAATGAATACTACAGTTAGACCTTACTTTATTTGCTACTTTGTTAGGCTCTATTGTATTTATCTAAGCTTGTAATTCGTGTATTTGTTCTTATTTTTTACTGATTGTTCAATTGCCTTTAAAAGGATTAGTTCACCCAAAATTGAATATTCTGTCATTAATTCCTCTCCCTCATGTCGTTCTACACCCGTAAGACCTTCGTTCATCTTCAGAACACAAATGAAGATATTTTTGATCAAATCCGATGGTTCAGTGAGATAATTTACACTTTCAGATGCCCAAAAAGATACTAAAACATATTTAAAACAGTTCACTTCATGAAGCTTCGGAGCTTTGCGAATCTTTTGTTTCAAATCAGTGATTCGGAGTGTGTATGAAACTGCCAAAGTCGCATGACAAATGAAGCTTCGTTACGTCATAAGTGTTTGGGAATTTCATTGGATCACGTGATTTGGGCAGTTTTATATGTGAACCGAATCACTGATTCGAAACAAAAGATTCGTAAAGCTTCATGAATCAGTGTTTTGAAATCGTCCATCACTAGATATTGTTGAATAAAGTCGTTATTTTGATTTTTTGGCTCACAAAAAGTATTCACGTCGCTTTATAATATTAAAATTGAACCACTGTAGTCACATGACCTGTTTTAAATATGTTTTAGTGTCTTTCTGGACATCTGAAAGTGTTCATTATCTTGCTGTCAATAGAGACTCACTGAACCATCGGATTTCATCAAAAATATCTTCATTTGTGTTCTGAAGATGAACGAAGGTCTCACTGGTGTAGAACGACACGAGGGAGAGGAATTAATGACAGAAATTTCATTTTTGGGTGAACTAACCCTTTAATAATGTTTTAACTTTATTAGGCTAGTAGTTTGTGCTGTGGAATCAGAGAACTTAAAAAGGGCTTTAAATAATAATTGGAAAGCAAAGTTACTAATTTTTTTCTTGCTGATCCAAAAAATGATCTAATCTGTGACTCAAAAATTATAATATGACCCGAACCGTGCGTTTTATGATCCGTGGAATCACTAGTCCCATTATTGATAAAATACTCGCCATCTCTAAGAATATGAAACTGTGTCACTGTAAATAAAGAATAATGTCATTAACATCACAAACGGACTAAAACACGGTCCTGTTGCATCGGTTTAACAGCTGTAGGAATACTAGCTCTGATCCCATTAACTTTCTCCACAAAACAGTCCTTGGACAAAGGTGTCTATTGATAATAATTCACGTGGAGAATTATTAGCAATGAGACTGGCAAAATAACTCACTCAATAGTACTTTACAGCTTTTGATATTTAGCCAGGCTATTCCTCAACATTTGTAGGCAAATACGCAACTTGTCTTTGTTCCACTTCCTGTCTGCTCTTCTACATTCCTGTCTGAGAGCTCGAGTCTGTTGATTCAGCCGCGGTTACGCCTCGGCTCTTTTTTCCTTCATTTAATATGGTCCAATAAAACCCATGATGTTAATTAAATATAAATATACAGGGCTGGGTAGGATACTTTTAAAATGTATTTCACTACAGATTACAAAATACATGATTTAAAAAGTAATCTGTAACGTATTTCGTTACATTACTCAAGTTTAGTAACTTAATCTAAATACTTTAGAATACTTTGGAATACTAATAAGTGTGAAACAAACACAAAAAAAGTTTTGACTCAGAATTGTGTGATATAAAGTTGCAATTGCGAGTTATAAAGTCAAAATTAGGAGATATAAACTCACAATATTGATAAAAAGTCAGAATTATGAGATAAGTTTTTATTTCACAATTCTGACTTTATAACTTGCAATTGTGAGTTTAAATCTCGCAATTCTGAGAAAAAGAAGTCAGAATTGTGAAATGCAAACTCACAATTGTGAGAGAAAAAAACAAATTGTGAGAAAAAGTTGCAGTGACCTTTTTTACAATTATAAAATGACTCACAAACAACTATCACAAAACATGAAAACGGTGGAAAACATGAATCTTAACTCCACTTTTTCAGACTGTCAGAGTCAGAGAATCACCAATCGCTGTTTAAATGACATTAAAACTCAAAGTAATCACTTTGGTAATCTAAAACACTTTTCAGATGTAACTGTAATCTGATTACCACCCATTTAAAATGTAACTGTAATGAAATACAGTGACTCAAATTTTGTATTTTAAATACGTAACTAAGTTACTTGTATTTCGTTACTCCCCAACCCTGTATATATAAACATATATATATATCCTTTTCATGACTTGTGATATACTGGAAGGTTTCTTTTCTACACTGTTGTTCTCCAGGCTGTGGTTTGGTGGCAGTATAACACTTTGCACTGAGAAAATCCCGTTCACTCATTTGACCTCGTTAGTCATTTCACAAATATGTGTCATGCATCTTTTGAATGTAATTCGCTCCAATGAAATGACAGGTTTGAGCCGACGTTTATGGCATGTCATTATGACAATCCTCAGACAACCTTTCACATCGTCTGTTGTAAACAGTACAAGTTCAGGTTCGGTTCTCTTTGTCGAGACTTTTCACAAAGAAAAGAAAAAGAACCCTATTTTTGGGTACTATATAGTCATGAAAATAATCCTAAAAACAGACACCAAATATAATTTCATATTTCTTTTTTTATTTTGAGGTGACTCCAATCAGATTGCCACTTTTTAATGCTGAAAACTCCAGCCAAACTTGACTGAATAAGTTACAAGCTTCAAACATGAAACACTGCTTTCTCTCATAACTCATTATTAATAAATGCTGATATTTTTGTCACTTGCTCACAGGATCTGAGACACGTCAACATCTCCATTAAGAAAAGTTTGTTTGAAAGAGGAGAAGAGCAGGACCACAAGTGATATTAAGGCAAAGTCAGGTGATGTTTGTCTCTAAATAAACGTACGGTGATCGTGGATCATTTTTTCTGCACTGTAGATTTCACGCGATTCATTTCATAATTTGTCTCTGCAGATTTCGAAGGAAGCATGATCGACTCTTTCAGACAGTCGGTACCAAGGATTGTCTCTAAACATCTATTCCTTCTGCTTTTTTACATTAATTCCTCAGCACTTTTAAGGCATAATTCATTATTTGGCTTGCATAATCGGTTGTATTTTTGAGAATGTGTGTAATGATGGAATGCAACTAAGACTGTATTACAGTGTCTTTATAGGTAAAACACAGATATTGAACATGGCAGGAATATGATCATAAAGTGCTGGAGACACGCCACTCCCTTTTAACTTGATATACTCGCTGTCTCTGACCTCTGACCTCAGCCATAACTCATAACAGTCCAAGGTACAACTGTAATAGCATGTCTGTTTCAGTGAACCTTCATGAAATGAGTTTGATGATTCATGTTTAATAAGCTGAAGCTGATCTGCGCTTTCGCTGCTGTTGTTTCAACTTGCCGGACGATTAAGTCACAATAAGGAAATGTAATTTAATGGCTGAATGGTAAAATGTGTCCTATCAAGCCCTTCGCTAACTGACTTCAATCCATTCCAGCTCAACCAAACCTACGTTTCCTTTTCTTTTTTCTTTGGGAAAAACTGAGAGACCTGTCATGTAATTATCATTTCTGCCCAGAAGGGTTATCTTGTAGATGAATAAAATTTTGATACCAGTGGTTATGCTGTCTCGTTTCATCACATGCTATGAGAAATATTTGCAATTAAATGATTAATAGTAATGCTTAAATGATGCAGGCCTGAGAGGACTTTGTGAAAATTAGAAATATATTATTATATTTGATCATTATTAACATTATTGATAATAATAAAGATGATAATAATAATAATATGATTATTCTTGTTGTTATTAACCACAATGATAATAATAATAATATTGTTATTATTATCATTATTTCTACCAGTGTTTATGTTGTCTTACTGTATGTTGTCAGTAATGACATGCAATACTTTTAATTAAATGTTGAATAATAACGCTCAAATGATCCAGGCCACAGAAGATCTGAAAATAAGAAATATGTTATTATTTATTTTATTAATAATTAAAGTAACAACCATGTTATTATTAACACCACTACTACCATCACTACCACTACTACTACTACCATCACTACCACCACTACTACTACTACTACTACTACTACGATCACTACCACTACTACTACTACCATCACTACCACTACTACTTCTACTACTATCATCACTACTACCACTACTACTACTATTACCACCACCACCACAACTACTACTACTACTACCACAACTACTACTACTACTACTACCATCACTACCACCACCACCACCACCACTACTACTAGTCAAGTCAAGTCACCTTTATTTATATAGTGCTTTTTACAATGCAAATTGTGGCAAAGCAGCTTTACATTAATAATTGGCAAATAATTTTGGCTGCACAGCAGCTCCCAAAGAAAATGGTGTCGTTGTTCAGCTTATTCTATATATTATTGATTCATTCCGTTGCAAAGATCAGAAGTTATTAGTCTAGTTAATTTATGTATATCAGCACTGGAGAAAACAGTGATGTAATCGTCCGGCTCAGCTCAGTTCACATACAACGGCGCCAATGCAGGAATATCAAAAACACTGCTGAATATCAAGCAAGTGTCCCCAACTTAAGCAAGCCAAAGGAAACAGCGGCAAGGAACCAAAACTCCAACAAATGGAGAAAAAAACCTTGGGAGAAACCAGGCTTAGTCGGGGGGTCAGTTCTCCTCTGGCCAACAGTGAACACTTGCCCGATACTCAGGCAGAGTTACAGGTCATAAGTCCGCTTTAGGATTGCAACAGTCAAAATATTTAATCCAGTTCCATCTAGTTTAAGATCTTTTTGATCACGCCGGTATGAGACGGTTTGTTGGGGATCTGTGCCACTGGCTGATGAGTCGATAAGGTCTTCACAAAGGATGGGCTAGTTCACACAGTCTCCGCCGACAGCCCAGGGTCACGCTGCTGCCGCACACAGGCACAGGTTCCCCGTCCGACCCGGACACAGCCCGGATCCAGCCAATCACGTCAATTGGTAAACCTCTGCATAAGCAGAGAGATAAAAATTAGCGTAGACGCCATTCTTCTTCTGATGTAATGAGTACATCCGGTGTTATAGGAAGTGTTCCCGGTTCCGGCTGACCTGATCTATGCAGCCTAACAATCCTTTAACGGATATGAAGACAAAAATTGATAATGCGTCATGTGTATGCCAGGTTAAATAGATGCGTTTTTAGTCTAGATTTAAACTGACAGAGTTTTGTCTGCTTCCCGAAAAATGCTAGGAAGATCGTTCCAGAGTTTAGGTGCCAAATAGGAAAAGGATCTACTGCCAGAAGTTGATTTTGATATTCTAGGTATTAACAACTGGCCAGAATTCTGCGATTGTTAAGAGCTCACTCAGGTACTGGGGAGCTAAGCCATTTAGTGCTTTGTAAGTAATTAGCAAGATTTTAAAATCTATACGATGTTTAATAGGGAGCCAGTGCAGTTTTGACAGAACCGGGCTAATATGGTCGTACTTCCTGGTTCTAGTAAGGACTCTAGCAGCTGCGTTTCGGACCAGCTGTAATTTGTTTATCACGCTGGCAGGGCAACCACCCAGTAGAGCGTTACTGTAATCTAGTCTCGAGGTCATAAACGCATGAACTAGCTGTTCCACATTTGTCATTGAGAGCATATGTCGTAGTTTAGATATATTTTTAAGATTGAAGAATGCAGTTTTACATATGCTAGAAATGTGGCTTTCAAATGAAAGATTGGTATCAAAGAGCACACCCAGGCTCCTAACCAACAAAGACGACTTAACAGAGCAGCCATGTGTATACAGTGTTAGAGTGTTACAGTGTTACAGTGTTACAGTGTCAGTGCCAGAATGTAGTGTTAGACAGTATTCTAGGTTATTATGTGCTGAAGTTTTTGGTCCAATAATTAGAATCTCTGTTGTTTCTGAATTTAATAGTAGGAAATTACTAGTCATCCAATTTTTTATATCAGCTACGCATTCTGTTAATTTTGAGAATTGGTAGGTTTCGTCAGGGCGCGAGGAAATATAGAGCTGAGTATCATCAGCAAAACAGTGAAAACTAATGCCATGCTTCCTAATGACATCTCCCAAGGGTAGCATGTACAGAGTGAAAAGCAACGGTCCTAGTACTGAGCCTTGCGGTACTCCGTATTTAACTTGTGATCGAAATGACATCTCTTCGTTTACTACTACAAACTGATAACGGTCAGATAAGTATGATTTGAACCATGCCAATGCAATTCCACTAATGCCAGCATAATTTTCTAGTCTATTCAAAAGAATATTGTGGTCGATAGTGTTAAAAACAGCACTGAGGTCTAGTAACACTAAGAGAGAGATACAACCACGATCTGATGATAAGAGCAAATCATTTGTAACTCTATTGAGAGCAGTCTCAGTACTATGGTACAGTCTAAATCCTGACTGGAAATCCTCACAGATACCATTTCTTTCCAAGTAGGAACACAGTTGAGATGATATTGCCTTTTCTAGTATTTTTGACAGAAAAGGTAGATTGGAGATCGGTCTGTAATTGACTAATTCTCTAGGATCAAGTTGTGGTTTTTAAATAAGAGGTTTGATAATAGCCTGCTTAAAATTTTTCGGTACGTAACCTAGTGATAAAGATGAATTAATGATCTTAAGAAGAGGAACTATGACCTCTGGAAGCATCTCTTTCAGTAGTTTAGTCGGTATAGGGTCTAACATACATGTTGTTGATTTCGATGATTTAGCAAGTTTAGACAATTCTTCCTTTCCTATAGCAGCGAATGAATGGAATTTTTCCTCAGGGATACTACAATGCACTGTCTGATGTGATACTGTAGTAGACAGTTGCATATAATTAAAGACATATAAAGACATAATTTTCTGTCTAATGTTGTCAATCTTGCAAGTAAAGAAGTTCATAAAGTCATTACTACTGTGCTGTTTGGAAACATCAGAAGTTGAGGCTGTATTTCTCGTTAATTTAGCCACTGTATTAAATAAGTACTTAGGGTTGTGTCTCTCAATGAAATACGAAAAACTTCTAGTTTTGAATTTTTCTGGCTGCTCTCTTAAGGGCCCGAGTGTGCTCGTTATACCATGGCGTTGGACTAATATCCTTAATCTTTTTTAAGCGCAAAGGAGCGACAGAGTCTAGAGTGTTGGAAAAGAGAGCGTCAATAGTTTCTGTTGCAACTTCGAGTTCTTCTAAGCTGTCTGGTTTGCTAAGATGATGAAACTGATCGGGAAGGTTATTTATAAAGCAATTTTTAGTGGTAGAAGTGATGGTTCTGACATATTTGTGGAAGGTCTGCCCCAAAAACTTTTCCAATTGTCTATGAAACCTATATTATTCTGTGGACACCACTTAGACAGCCAGCCATTGAGTGATGATAGTCTGCTAATTATCTCATCACTCCTACAAGCAGGAAGGGGGCCAGAACAAATTACAGTGTCTGACATTGTACGTGCGAGTTCACACACCTCTTTAATGTTAATTTTGGTGATCTCCGACTGGCGAAGTCGAACATCATTAGCGCCGACGTGAATAACAATCTTAGAGTATTTACGATTAGCATTAGCCAGCAGTTTTAAATTTGCTTTGATGTCAGGCGCTCTGGCTCCCGGCAAACATGTGACTATGGTGGCTGGTGTCTCTATTTTCACGTTCCATGTAATAGAATCGCCAATAACTAGGGCACTTTCAACAGGATTCTCAGTGGGTGCGTCACTGAGTGGGGAGAACCTGTTTGATGTTCTAATCGGAATGGAAGAGCGGTGTTTTTTCCCACGACTAGGCCGCCTCACGGTCACAAAGTTGCCCTGCTGCACGGGCTCTACAGCCGGAACCGAACAATGTACGGAGTTCCCTAAGCTAGTCGCATCCAGAACAGTATCTGAAGCCCTTGCATTCTTACTATCCTCAATTAAAGTTTGGATGCGTGTCTCTAATTCTAAGATTTTCTCTGTCAGCCTGACTATTTCCCTACATTTATGACATGCGAATCCCTCGTCACTGGCAGAGAAAGCTGTGCTATACATGTGACAGGCAGTGCAAGTAACAATGAAAGGAGAAGATGACATAGCTTACGGTGTTCGTAGACCGACCTGACTTACCAGTTGTTTGATGAACTTGTAAAAAAAGGAGAGCGCGACAGAAATGACGGTGGGCACGGATAACAAGTTTACAAACTAGCGTAATGCTAACGCGTTGTGATAGTGATTTAGATTAAAAGATTAAAAACTAGCGATGTCAGATTAATGTGATAGGCAATATAAGACAAGATCAGATATATAGTGAAGATAAAGTAGACAGCAAACAATGACAATAAATAGATTCAAAACAAAGCTATATGGAGCAACAGACTCAAACAATTCAGCAGCGAGGATAGACAGGAGCAGACAGGAGCAATCGATCACCAGATAGTACTACTACTACTACTACCAACACTACTACTACTACTACTACTACTACTACCATTACCAACACTACTACTACTATGACTACTACTACTACTACTACTACTACTACTACTACTACCATTACCAACACTACTACTACTACTACTACTACTACTACTACCATTACCAACACTACTACTACTACTACTACCATTACCAACACTACTACTACTACCACCACCATTACCAACAACACTACTACTACTACTACTACTACTACTACTACTACCATTACCAACACTACTACTACTACTACTTCTACTACTACCATCATCACTACCACAACTACTACTACCACCACCATCACCACTACTATTAGTACTACTACCACCATTACTACTACTACCACCACCACTACCACCACTACCACTACCATCACCACTACTATTACTACTATCACTTCTATTATTGCTACTACTATTGCCACCACCACCACTACCACAACTAAAACTACTACTATTACTACTACTACTACTACTACTACCACCACCATCATCACTACTACTACTACTACTACTACTACTATTATCATTACCACTACAACCACAACTACTACTACCACTACTACTACTACTACTACTACTACAACTACCTCAACTACTACTACCACCACTACTATTATCATTACCACTACAACCACGACTAATATTACTACTACTACCACCATTACTACTACCACCACCACCACCACCACTACCACAACTACTACCACCACTACTACTACTACTACTACTACAACTACCTTAACTACTACTACCACCACTACGACTATTACTTCTACCACTACTATTACTACTACTACTACTACTACTACAACTACCACTACTACACAAAAAAGTGGTGAAAAATTCAGAATATTGTTGTTACAACAATGCTGTTATTAATACTGTTTTGTCAGTAATAATAATAAACATAATAATAATAATAGTAATAATTCCCCCCACTTGTTTGTAAAGCTGTATTATTACTTTACAATAATAATAATAACTAGAATGTACATTTCCTGAAGGAAATGTGATTGGTGCTTGCAGTGGCAAAATTCGGCACTCGGTCGCTAGGGTGTTTCTAGGCAGTTTTTCTAATTAATGTGTTTTGGGTGGTTGCTAGGCGGTTGCTATGGTAACCTGGATGGTTGCTAGGGTGTTGCTAGGCAGTTGCTAGGGTGTTCTGGGTGGTTGCTAGGCGGTTGCTATGGTAACCAGGGTGGTTGCTAGGGTGTTGCTAAGGTACTTAGGGAGGTTGCTAAGATGTTGCTAGGCGGTTGCTAGGGTGTTCTAGGTGGTTGCTAGGCGGTTGCTATGGTAACCAGGGTGGTTGCTAGGGTGTTGCTAAGGTACTTAGGGTGGTTGCTAAGATGTTGCTAGGCGGTTGTTAAGGTGTTCTGGGTGGTTGCTATGGTAACTTGGGTGGTTGCTAGGGTGTTGCTAGGCAGTTGCTAAGGTACTTGGGGTGGTCACCACGGTGTTGCTAGGTGGTTGCTAGGGTGTTCTGGGTGGTTGCTAGGGGGTTGCTATGGTAACCTGGGTGGTTGCTAGGCGGTTGCTAGGGTAACCTGGGTGGTTGCTATGGTGTTACTAGTTGGTCAGTAATTATCACAGATAGTTATTATGGAGTTAATATAGGGTTCTTAGCATGTTCTCAGCCCACTTTAACACTTAGCTAATGAGTATTAGCATGTAGCTATTCACTGCTAGCATGTGTAGCATGTTGCAAGTCCAGATTCCTAGCATGAGTCAAAAGACCCAACAACCAAGTCTCTACGATGTTCTGATGCAGAGATATAGGTCTTGCTAAACAGTTGCTAGGGTACCTTGTTTGGTTGCTAGGGAGTGGCTTGGCAGCTGCCAGTGATGATCCTCCAAAGGCTGCCTGTCAGTATGAATGACATAAACCAGCCCTATGATGTTCAGGTTTGAAAATATCCCTCTTTGGGTTTGGTTGCTAGGGTGCACTAAATGGTTGCTAGGGAGTGGCTTCGCAGTTAACAGGCTTAAACTAATAGACTGCATGTGTGCCCAAATCAAAAGAGCCGTATTCACACGTCTCTATGATGTTCTGATTCATTTAAATCCATCTCATCCATTTTTTAATGGAAGTCTTTGAGGTGGTTGCTAGGGTGCTCTAAGTTGTTGCTATGGTGTGGCTATGATGAAGATTTTAGGTCATTACTGATTGGCTGCTTGATCAGATGTCAAATGAGTGAGAGACAGTGAGAGAGAAAGGGTTCCTCAGGCCCTGCGTGTGTGTGTGAGTGAGAAAGTGACAGTTGAGATTCACGGAATGTTCGTGAATTTGAATTTTTCAATGGCAGTCTATGGGACTTTTTTTGGCCGCTTTTTCGTCCGCTGTACGAACGTTGTCGGTCCGATCGCTTATAAAAGTCATAGCACACCTCTCCTCAATGAGCCGGTCGATTTGACACCTCATTCATGGGTCTAGGACAAACGGTGCGGGACGAGTTACGCGCCGAAGTTTTGTCCAGAATAAGAAGAAGAAGAAGCAGCAGAATAATAATAAGTTTGCAAGAGAATAACATTGATGCTTTGCCTTTGGCAAGCACCAATAATAATAGCGGTGGTAATAATAATAATAGTAATAATAATGTTATACAAACAAGTGAGGAAATGATGATTGTCAGCTCTTTGAGCTAAACATACCAGAATATTAAAGTTTTCTCTCTCTCTCTCTCCCTCTCCCTCTCTCTCTCTCTCTCTCTCTCGTCACCACCCAAAGCAACCATCATTTAAAACAAAAAAATAAATAAATCTCTCTTCAAAACACTCAGTTTTGAAGTTTCAAACAACATGAAGCCTGTTAACCTTCAAACTTCAAGCTAACCTTCCAACGAGGCTTGATCATGAGCACAAAACTAAATAAATTGTAGATCTGAACATAAAGCAGTCTCAGGCTGCTAGTACGAGCAGAGATATGGAATGGTAAGCATGGTGACCGGTCGTAGCGGTCAGAGAGTAACCAGTCCCACATGTTATCACAGGACACCTCAAGAGAGTTGTGTTGATATGGACATTAGCTGTCTCCATTCTCATCGCCATAACAATGGCAGCGGCCTTTTAGGGAGCGCTTTCAAGACTGTTCTCCACTTATCTCTGAGGGTAAAAATAAACACAGTGGGTGAGACGTATGACCCCCACAAAGACCCCCAGCTCCAATGATATAAGTATCAAGAGGAGAGCCAGAGCTTGCCTCTCGGACATTAAGACAGCCATTCTCTCTGCATCTCAGCTGTATATCAGGTAAGAGGGTTATATGTTGTATATCATTTATGTATTATGTACATATTAACAGTAGGAGGTACAAAATGTATATTTGATATAAGAATGAAAAAACAAAAAAGGACTGAATTTTTGGTTGATTAAGAAAAACAAAAATGTTATTTTTGGTTAACTTCTTAATTTATGTAATTAATATTGACTATTATAGTATATATAATATTTCTTATTTACTTTTACTACAGAGTAAAAATGTCAGACAACGAAGAAGTGGAAGAGTTTGAGTAAGTGTACCAATTCATTGCTCAATTATCATCCATCCATTAGTGACAAATATGTCTCTTACAATATTTCTTTTTAGTGATATTACTTTGTTCAAATAAGAATAATGTGAATTAACTGTATACTGCAGTCACAAGTGCTATAGGGTATTTTAACACCTTCTACTTGTGACTCATCTGATAAGTATACTTAATCTGAGAATTCAGGCAGCTGTTGGGAAGTACTTGAGCTATGAGGACAATGGAAATAACAGCACTATTCTGTCTTGTTCTCTAGGGAGCAGGAGGGTAAGCCTTGTTTTTCATATAACATACCTTTCATACTTAAACAGTAAACAAGAAAATACTGTTTTTGTTTTCAAAAAGGTCATAAATATTGGCCTTGCAGCAGATAACCACCTATATATGGTAGTTTATGTAAAAGATCCAATAATAATTTCAAAAGGGATGTTAAAATATTGTCATTACACTGAAATTTGAATTGGGAGTAACTAGTAAAACCTTTAAAATATACTAGCTGATCGGGTTTTGAATGTTTTACTCCTAAAGACCCTGGCATTATACAACAAAAACCATAAAAATGCAAGTGAGGTTACAAGATAAACTGAACTGTTATGATTTATGACTGTGAAAGCTAAGATTTTCTTGTCAGTTGCAGCAATTTGTTCACTCTGCTTTCAACAGAACACACCCAAAATGACAATTATATGGAATAAGTAGAGCAGAAACTTTTGAAGGATCTGCAGTATTGTCTTTCAGTGCAACTTGTGAACAGATCTTCTCTTAGATTGCATCTTTCTGATGTCTTATTGTTTGCTTACCTAACCTGCATGGTGTGGCTTAGAGGTGCAAGAGGAGGAGCTGGAGGAGGTGCAGGAGGAGGTGCAGCATGAGGAAGGTAGTGAATGCTTATCTGCCAAAGGTCATTCACTAACACTTGAAAAAGTACGATGGTAACATGATAATACCATATTTTTACCTGCCTTAAACACCTTGTTTGGAGACCTGCCATTATTTCTGTGATTTACCTATATCATCATGTAACATATATGCATAATGCCACCTGCTGGCTACTTTTGCTTGCCCTCAAATAAATGTTGTTCCTTTTCGATACAGTTCACACACATTGTGTTTTCTCTGAATCCTGAAGCCTAATTGGTTCACATCTGTGCAGCTGCACAGACAAATGGCATTTCAGCCCGCTAAAAAGGATGGGGTTGACTGCCTGTATAAGTCATACAGAAATGCCATATCGTCAGAATCTTTCTCCTTCAGTGTGAAGATCATCTGTTCCGAAGAAAACTGAAGCATCTACTAGCTTTTCTCACCTCTTTTCGCTATTGAGTGAGCCTCGCAGCAGAGCAACGACACTTCAGCAAGCAAGCAAGCTGATTCAGTGATCTCCCCTGCAGCCATCCGGCGACTGCTAAAAGTGCAAATTTAAGAGCCAGCACCCATGTCGGCCCAGTGCCTGTGTGCCTCGCTCTCCCCCTCAACACGGCCAGTCCCCTGTACTCTTCATCTGCAAATATCAATGCGCCTCATCAGGTTTGAATGGCATGGTCTCGTTTGGTGGATCTGATAATAAATTAGGCTGTCTCTGGCCACCTCTGAGTTTGAAGAGTGGACGATATCCAGTGATGACTCCGGCCCCCTGCCACCTAAACAGACTGATGACATGCAACCTGACGCGACGGTGTTTGAAGAGCTGCGAAACGAACTTGGTACAAAAGCTACCGCCCATCAGTGCCAATTGTGGCTTAATCTCATGGAGGTTAAACATGCTGACCGTGGTGGATGGCTTCCCTACATCGTGGCCCAGAAGTCAATCCCAGGTCATGCGTAACTTCTTGCCGAAAAGAGTCAGCTTCTTCACTGCCTCCAATCACTCCAAGATGGTCCAGTCGACTCAGCAGTGACCCAGGCCAGCCTCAGCGCCCATCCAGGCTCAGCCAAAAATTGGAGCTTGAAGTCAAGCTATGCTTTCAACTGGTCAAAAGCTACCCATTTCTGACGCCTCACCCCAAGCTAGAGCTAGATCCCCTGCTGCCAAAGCAGTCCTGATGCCTGACGATGGAGGTGGAAAGGTTTAAGTCCCACTGAGGGCAGACCACCTTCAAAGCATGCTCATCTTCCAGTCCCCTCTTCAGTTCAGGGCAATGGAGACAATGTTTTATTTGCCAGTTCTGGGCCCACCCCACCAGTTTGCGTACCAAAACCCCTTCTCACCGTTATATTGAACCAAACAAAACTTTTTACATTCTCATGAAAAGAGCATTCCTCCTCCCCTCAATGCTATAACAGGCGCTGTTGTCCCACTTCAAGGCAAGCTATCCCCAGAGTGTCAAGCTGAATTTTGGGGTGGCATACCACTCTCTCTGGCTCCATGCACTTTTACAAAGTGTGTAGACAAGCCCACAGATTGCCCACAGAACCCTGCTCCTCAGCCATCTGAAAAACCTGGGCCTCAGGATCAACTTTGGCAAGAGCTTGCTTCTCCCCAGCTAGCAAATTTCATTCCTAAGGGCAGTCTTTGACTCAGCTTAAATGCACGCTTGGCTCTTACAAGAGCGCACCTTAAAAATCCGGAGCATGGCAGCCTTGTTCAAAGTGGGGTTTCTTCAACCTCTTCAAGAAGTTCCAGAAGCTGCTGGGCCTCATGGCAGCAGCTTCCTCAGTCATTCCACTGGGGCTGCTCCACATGCTATCACTCGAGCTCTGGTTGAGGCCTGTGTCCCACCTGATACAAGGTGACCCATGGCTGTGTGAAAGCCTTGGTCCCATGAAAATCACCCTGCTTTTAACAAGACGGAGTTACATTGGGCTTAGTTTCCAGGAGGAAAATGGTTGTGCCTCCAAGATGGGCTGGGGCGCCATGTGGATTGGCAGAATACACCACGCTGGCCCAGAGATGGCCTTTATGCCTTCCCTCCTGTAGCCTTACTTCCGCAGGTCATTAGTCGAATTCGGGAAGAAGCATGTTCAGTTCTTCTGGTTGCACCACGTTGGCAGAACCAACCTTGATTCTCAGAATTGGAATCATGCCTCAGTGACTGCCCAATAAATTTGGAAACACGAGGGGGCTAGGAGAGGGGCTAGGAGATTAAATCCTCCCCGCCCGTGCTTGGTCCCATCATTGTACCTCTCCACAATCCTTAGGGCACTTCGGGACCCTCCCTTTGAGCCGCTCGAGACAACTGACCTTCAGTCCCTCTCGTTTAAGACTACCCTCTTGCTGCCTTGAGTTCAGTCCTGTTGACTGTGAAGTAATTCTCAGGCTGAGAAAAGTTTACATGCCGAAAGCATAGGTGATAGCACTGTCAGCTCTTTCGCTTACAGAGAATGAGCAAGCACCTCATCCACCCCGTTCCGTCAGGGTCCTTAGAGTGTAAACTGAGCACTATAACAGATTTAAGTAATCAGAGCAGCTGTTTGCCAGTTTTGGAGGCTACACTAAAGGACTGCTGGTTTCAAAACAAAGGATTTTCAGATGGATTGTGGATGCGATGGCACTGGCTTACAAGTCTGTCGACTTCTTGTGCACCCTAGACCAACTCAACTAGAGGTATGGCCTCATCTTAGGTGTCATCCAGTGGAATGTCTATCGCAGATATCTGTGTGGCGGCCAGCTGGTCCTCACCGTCCACTTTTATCATATTTTAAAACCTGGACATCCCTGCTCTTCAAGCACGGGTGTTTTCAGTTTAAACACTTGTAGCATGGCACTATTGGATTAAGTTCCCCATAAGTGTCAGTGAACTAACACAATGCTAGTGAACTGTATCGAAAGGGAAAGTTTATGCTTATTTAGGGCCTGTACGCCCTTTTTGGCGGGCTGAAATGCCATTTGTCTGTGCAGTTGCACAGACGTCAACCAATCAGGATTCAGAGAAAACAGGTAACTGACACAGTGCTCATTTATCATTATCTCAGGGCACCAGATTTATGCGAATAACCATAGACGTTAACCAGGACGTTTATTACTATGTCAAGAAAACACTGTTGTTTCACAGCGAGGGAAAAACATCATTAAATGGACTTCCAAAGGCCGAATCAACTTGTTCTTCTTAACTGTCATTATCAGATTCCGGCTCAAACTGATTCGACAATACTGATGCCATAGTTAACGTTGTTACAGTAGCGTTTACAGTGCCTCAGGAAACCTCTGGAGCTGATACTCGAGAGTTATGGTAAAAAGGCATTACATTTCTGACACAAGCTCTAAGCGGTGAAAGAAAGAAGGAAAGAAAGAAAGCAAAAAAGAAATGAAGAAAGCTCAGGCAGCCAAGTTTTATTGAAAGCCCATTTTGCCACCAGTGAAAGTCCCTTTTAATATTTATCTGTTTTGGGTCCTAACTAGGAGACAATGAACGCATGACACTTGCTGTGATGCTTATATTTATCAAGCAGTAGGAACACTCCTTCCCACGCCCAATACAAGGCATCTGTTGTTGAGAGTCAAAAGTAAGGACTGCTGGGATGATTGCATTGTCATGCAGCACTTCACAGATGATGAGTGGAATGAGAATTTTAGAATGACATGACAGTCATTTATGACACTATATTCAACATCAACAGCTTGTTCAGTGCGTCATATGTCATTGCACCATTTCTACATCATTGCAGTTGCATATTGCAACTGTTGAATTAATCAAAGTATGGTATTACCATCTGTACTACAATACTTTTTAAAGCATCTGACTTCAGACATGCCAAAACATTTATATCATAGACAACAGTTGTGTGGCTGGTAGAGAGTTGTGTATTGCTGTAAGTGTGCAACCATCTAAGTGATTTGAGGTATGCTTTAATCTAACCAGCTTGCCACCAGTACCCATCATGCCCAGGCTGGTATTCGGCTTCTTTGCCCTCAGGAACTAACGCACTCGATCTTCCACAAAAGCTCATCTGAGTTCACCACACACATACTTCCATTAGACTTGTTTATTTTATATTGTTCACACTCTCAAATGGACAGAATTACTCCATTTATTAGGTGTCAATTTACATAAAGATTCCTTTGAAATTAAACTAATGAATCATGGTTGACAGTAATGAGAGCTTAATACATCTGTCCTGCAACTTTCTCCATATTCAGATGCTCAAGAGGAGGAAGTGGAAGCGGGAGGAGAGGAAGAGCTGACTCAAGAACATGGTGAGTCCTGTTGGTGAACCCCACAGTTTGACCTCAAACCCTTCCAAACCTCCATCAAATAATCAGACAATTTGTGAATATTGGAAACTTTGCCTGTAAATGTAAAAAGGTAGGTAGTAGAGATTTTAATGCCATCTCAACAGCTGAGACTATTTTCATGGCAATGTTGTAAATTTCTACAAATTAAACAAGAGTTGCATAAATACAATAAACTTACACAAGATGTTTCACATTTACACATAATAATTCTATTATGTTTTTAAAAGAAATAAAAAGTCTAAGTTGCTAAAAAAAAATCTTTCCAATCATATTCCAATAACTTTTGACAGGGAGATAAATCTGAGCTCTGTTGACAAGAGATGTTGGTCACTAAACAATAAAAAATAATAAAGGGAAGAGATCATGAAGAGTTCTTAGCATTACAGCAATTTCTCGAAAAAATTATTGCATATTGCAAATTATTCTCTTGGATGGACTGGAAAAGAAAATACTTGCATATAGCGCTGGGCGGTTTGACCAAAAATATGTATCATGGTTTTTTTTAAGATTCTGGCGTGTTTTTGTAACTGGACCTTTGTTTTGGCATATTTTACTGTCAGTAGTACAGGGAATATATATTATATAAACATTGTAAGGGAAAATAAAAAATTATTTAAAAAATGTAATAAAATCAGTTCAGCTAACAATTCAGTTTAAAATGTAATCAAATTAATTTAAAAATAATTTAAAAATATCAATAATAGGTAGGCTACACTTTTACAGTGCAATTTTAATTGACCTTTGAGTTTGTGTGTTTCAATGAATGGTGTTATTATTGTTATCATCATCTCTAGTAATCGCAGTACGCTCTATTATACAATAGTAATATTTCTGTTATTTCAAGTTATACCGAACTTTTATTTTGACAGGGCCGTGAAGACCTTTGGCTTCCTGTGCATTTGATACGACAAAAGTCGATAGTTTTATCAAATTAAACGGTGAAATGTTCATAAAGTGACTGTAAGAGCAGTTCTGCAGATGAACTTCATGTACAGTGAGAGACAGCAGACTCTGAAATCACAGAATTCTTGTGACTGGATTTCATCATCGCAGAAATCATACGGCTCTACATGGTGTCTGCAGTATTAAAGAGTTAGTTTTCAGAGTCATTTATTGTGTTATAAAATTGAATCTGGTTTACGGTATGAACCGGTATACCGTCCAGCACTACTTGCATAAAATGTTTAAGAATACAAAATATCCCTATCATCAAAATAATATTTTGTATTAAATCAATTTTTGTAATTAGTTCTGTCTTTATACACAATATTTATATTATTCCAAATAAAGTAGGTGAGAGGTTATGGTTAAGTATAATGGACCTTGGCTTGGCTAGGCTAAAGTCAGGGATCATTATCACAACCATAAATACAAAAACTTTAGGCCACAGCTGAGATGAAAAAGCTTTGTATTGAGTTGAAAAATGCATATTTATAATGAAAATAAAATCCAACTTCCTGCAAATTTTCCATTTAGTAACAATAAGGTTTAAACCGAGAAGCAGATGAAAAATAATATAAGCAACATCGATCTATTGGAATTTGCTCTTTGTTTTCATCTCCAGTCATATCACCTGCCAAATAAAACTGAAACAGTCAGCCGCAGAAATACTTTCTAGATTACATAGGCACAACAAGACAGTTTTGGACAGATAATCTATATTAAATCTGTGGGCAAGAACCATGCTGAAGTTTTATTTTTTATTTTTTTTAGGTTTATTGATTGCACTGATAAAGACAAAAAAAAAATAAGCCAATAAATAGAACCAAATAGAATGTACTCAAGTAAAGCAGCATTTAAAAGTAAAAAGCTTTATAAAAATTAGAAGAGAAAAAAAGTTGCCAGAATTATTTAATATGCTCATTGAGGCTCATTGTCTAATTCAGACCTTCTGAGGAAATGAATTAAGTGAGAAAATTAAAATTCTATTTCATTGAATGGACTAAAAAGAGAGGCAGTTTTCAATATATAAATCATATTTATTGCCATGCTAAATACTGTATAAATTTTTTAGGCAAGTCAATACAAATTGTAAGGTTACTTTCCCTCCCAATAGATTCACAAAAATATATGCAATATCTTTTAAAATATAATTTTTACTTTTATAGTCTTTAACCATTAAAATGACATCTTTACTGTGTTTAAGGAACTGATCCATCAAGTGATGTGTTCAACTGAACTCATAACACAAACAAAACAAAACACAAAACAAATAAATGTAAAAAAGGTTCTGCTTCATGTATACAGGTGCATCTCAACAAATTAGAATGTCGTGGAAAAGTTCATTTATTTCAGTAATTCAACTTAAATTGTGACACTTGTGTATTAAATAAATTCAATGCACACAGACTGAAGTAGTTTAAGTCTTTGGTTCTTTTAATTGTGATGATTTTGGCTCACATTTAACAAAGACCCACCAATTCACTATCCCAGTAAATTAGAATTGTGAATCAAAAATGTGTATCTAATGTCATTTGTGCCAACTGCCACTAGAATTTTAAATACTGGGATCTGAGTGTGAGGGTTGACTGTGTTATTTGAGTTTTTTTTTATGTGTTTTGTGTGATGATAATTTTGTGTGATAATGTACTTCTGTGGTGAAGACAAATTTCCACTATTTGTGGACAATAAGGTGACTAACGAAGAATATGGTGACATGTTAATCAGCTAATCATCTCAAAACACCTGCAAAGGTTTCCTGAGCCTTCAAAATGGTCTCTCAGTTTGGTTCACTAGGCTACACAATCATGGGGAGGGCTGCTGATCTGACAGTTGTCCAGAAGACAATCATTGACACCCTTCACAACATTCATTGCCAATGAAGCTGGCTGTTCACAGAGTGCTGTATCCAAGCATGTTAACAGAAAGTTGAGTGGAAGGAAAAAGTATGGAAGAAAAAGATGGACAACCAACCGAGAGAACCGCAGCCTTATGAGGATTGTCAAGCAAAATCCATTCAAGAATTTGGGTGAACTTCACAAGTAATGGACTGAGGCTAGGGTCAAGGCATAAAGAGCCACCACACACAGACGTGTCAAGGAATTTGGCTACAGTTGTATTCCTCTTGTTAAGCCACTCCTGAACCACAGACAACATCAGAGGCGTCTTACCTGGGCAAAGAAGAACTGGACTTTTGCCCCGTGGTCCAAAGTTCTCTTTTCAGATGAGAGCAAATTTTGTATTTCATTTGGAAACCAAGGTCCTAGAGTCTGGAGGAAGGGTGGAGAAGCTCATAGCCCAAGTTGCTTGAAATCCAGTGTTAAGTTTCCACAGTCTGTGATGATTTGCTGTGCAATGTCATCTGCTGGTGTTGGTCCATTGTGTTTTTTGAAAACCAAAGTCACTGCACCTGTTTGCCAAGAAATTTTGGAGCACTTCATGCTTCCTTCTGCTGACCCGCTTTTTGAAGATGCTGATTTCATTTTCCAGTAGGATTTGGCACCTGCCCACACTGCTAAAAGGACCAAAAGTTGGTTAATTGACTATGGTGTTGGCTCACCAGATCTGAACCCCATAGAGAATCTATGGAGTATTGTCAAGAGGAAAATGAGAAACAAGAGACCAAAAAATGCAGGTGAGCTGAAGGCCACTGTCAAAGAAACCTGGGCTTCCACACCACCTCAGCAGTGCCACAAACTGATCACCTCCCTGCCACGTGCAACTGAGGCAGCAATTAAAGCAAAAAGAGCCCCTACCAAGTATTGAGTACATGTAAAGTAAATGAACATACTTTCAAGAAGGCCAATAATTCACTAAAAATGTTTTTTATTGGTCTTATGAAGTATTCTAATTTATTGAGATAATGAATTGTGAATTGGTGGGTTTTTGTTAAATGTGAGCCAAAATCATCACAATTAGAAGAATCAAAGACTTAAACTACCTCAGTTTGTGTGCATCGTATTTATTTAATACACAAGTTTCACAATTTGAGTTTAATTACTGAAATAAATGAACTTTTCCACGACATTCTAATTTATTGAGATGCACCTGTATAGTCAAAGTGAAGAGTGGTAATTTTCCCATCACTCTTATATTACCGGTTTCTACTTCTGTCCCTCTGTTGTCCGTGGCAATGCCAGTGATGCTGATAACCTCCCTTTGCGTCTTTCTTTCAGATGGGGAAGAAGAGACAGAAGACGGGGGAGGTATTTGATCTTTATTGCATTGGTTGAAGTCAGGAAACCTGAAATGTACAGCTTTCCAGTAATTGTTTGCGACATGTAGCAACCTGTGTTACAGCACACACACCCTTCTGAATAAATCTGTCTTCAAAGCATTAGATCATACCAAATCCTTTAATGATAAAAGCCAGCTGTTTTGGTTATAATCTCATATTTATTGATTTAATGGCACATTCTTTATCTGTAACCGCTTGCTATTGTTGTGTAATAACTGGTACTGGTGAGAACACGTACAACACAGCATTTTTTGCAAATTTGGTTTCAGTTATTAAAATAGCTCCACCCCAAATATTGAGAATAAAGTAGTAAGAAAAAGACTTTAAACATATCACTTTGAATGACTTCTGATTGTTTGTATATTTGATTTTTCAGAAGAGGCTAAACCCAAATTTCTAAAGTAAGTTGATTTATTATATTTATATAACAGTAGATGATTTAATTTCATACCGAATTTTGAAAGCCCATCCTGTTTTTTCAGGCCTTTCATGTTGCCGAACCTGGTGCCCCCAAAGATCCCAGATGGAGAAAGAGTTGATTTTGATGTGAGTAAAATTACTGAGACTAAACTGTTTTGGTTATGATGAAATTGGCATTGTTCTTTTAGCATCATACCCTCACTTCAGCTATCCAAAGCTTATTTGTCATATTACATTGCAAGTGAATTGGATTAGTTTTCTTTTCTTTTTTAATAATGGATGTCAGAATCCAAATTAAAAGCTCATGAAGGTTTAATGATCTAGCCTATAGCAAAATAGAGTGTGCTTTGGTGATAATAAGAACATCCCAAAGACTTTCAATGAATTTAAGGTCTGGACTCATATGTGCCAATTCATGTGTGAAAATGACTCTCCCAACCATTCTTTCACAGCTAGAGCCTGATTAATCTTGACATTAGCTGCATTTCCATTACCTATCAAATTGAAATTGAAAATACGCCCAATGGAAACATGTCAATTTCACAAAAACTCCCATATAATCACAAGAAAAGTAACATTCACACGAGGAGGTTCTTCAGACAATTTGAAAAAGGAATATTTAGCAAAACTGCAATTTTTTTCCCCCATTTACAGGTCATCTGGGGTACGTAAAAGTCGATCATTCTTTAAAGATGGCGCCGTATGTTTCGACGGAAGACGACAGAGAGATCGTTATTGAACTCACAAAAGAAAACATATACTGAACCCTAAACAACAAAGAAATGACACAATTTATCAATACCTCTAGCAGAAACACCTTATATGTGTCCGCTCACAAGGATAAAGGGTTTTCCTTGCCATTAATGATTGGATAACATGCCTACGTCTCCTTCGATTAAAAATAATGGCTAGTGCAGTGGCTGCGATATACTTGAACATACTAACATCCGTCGCCATGCGTTTGGAATGACTTATCGTGAGAACAAACAAAACGTTTTAGTCGCATAACATCAGTTAATGGAAACACCGTCATTTCGCAATAGTTTTTTTTATTGACATTTAGAAAATATTGCCAAAGTTTCGCACAAATCTGTAATGGAAACCCAGCTAATGTCATCCTGGAATTTGGTCATGATGCGTCTTCCTACATGGTTGATTAAGAAATGCTCAAAGAAAGAAACACTCTCCATCAATTAGGGACGAAGAACTGAAGAACTGAAGAACTGTTCCCAAACATATAACATGCTAGAAACATAATAATCACTGCAATAATGATGATCCAGTTATAGACTCATTAAATCCAATTTTTATTTTTTTTGGGCCAGGCAGTGTATTATGTATATTATATTATGTATTATTTATGTAATTTGTGGTTTTATAAAACCAATGTTATTTGCTTTTATATACTGTATTTGTACCAAATAGTATTGCCTCATTGTTATTCTATTCATTTTAAGTCATCTTAAAGGCTATTGTTTGCTTGTGTCACAAAACAATATCGGATTACTCGATTAATCGTCGAAATAATCGTCCAATTACTCAATTACCAAAATAATCATTAGTGACAGCCCTACCTACAATATTATGAAATGTTAGATAAAAGATCAAATATAAGGTATTACAAGCAAGTTTTATAATTTACTATTAAAATATACTTCTCATTTTATGTTTTTGCCAGCACAATTTTTAAATATCCCGGGAGATTTTTGTCATTTTCTGGGGAACTTTTCGCCTATTTCAAACATTTTCTTTCTATTTTATGATTACACATTTACTTAGAAGAAAGTAGGTGTATGTTTTTGAAGTACTGCAATTTAACAACATTTAACACTCCAGCAAATCTACAAATGCTTCAAAATGTTTCACTGAACACATTTTAGATGGCAAATACTAATGCTGTTATACATCTAAACTTGCACGTATTGTCTGTAAAACTGTCACAGATTTGATCTCAAAGGTAATTTTCCCACCCCTCAGGACATCCACCGTAAGCGTATGGAGAAAGACCTGAATGAGCTCCAAACACTGATTGAAGTTCACTTTGAAAGCCGTAAGAAGGAGGAGGAGGAACTCATCAGCCTAAAAGACAGGATTGTGAGTGAGCAATACTGTCCCAATGTATGGCAGCTGGTCATTATTATGTAAAGCTACTAATCAGACAGTAATAACTTACATAATAGAGAAATGACAAGAATGAAGACAAATATGTGACTCAGAGTAAAAACATTCCAATAGTGATCAGTACAAACCTCAATGTCAACACCTCCACAGACAAGTATCATTAAATGCCACCATTAGGTCTTGTTGAGTGATCTCAGTTGTGACTGATCCTGCAGGAGAAACGCCGTTCCGAGCGAGCGGAGCAGCACAGGATCCGCAGCGAACGCGAGAAGGAACGACAGAAGCGTGTGGAGGTCAGTAGAAAACAAACGCAGTGGGACGTTGACATTCCCTGTTACTTCACACCGATGGAGGCAAACTGGTATTAGCTTTGGCGAATCCTTTCCTGTTTTCAAATGTCCAGGAAGAAAGAGCTCGCAAGGAGGAAGAGGAAGCCAAAAAGAGAGCAGAAGACGACGCCAAGAAGAAGAAAACGCTCACCAGTCTTCACTTCGGTGGTTACATGCAGAAGGTCAGAGTTGAGACAGTATGAATTTCGCTCAGAAAAAGACATTGTCTTTCCATGAGTTCCCAACATGTTTAGTGACAGAAATTGACAACCTTTATATATATATGTATATATATAAAACAATTGCTTGCAGATAGAGAGACGGAGTGGGAAGAAACAGACTGAGAGAGAGAAGAAGAAGAAGATTCTTGGTGATCGGCGCAAACCTTTGGACATCGACAGTGCCAACGACTCCGCTCTCAGGTTTGAAAAGTCATCCTACACGAGCAAATGTAGGGCCACAAGAGGTCATGCTTTAATGGTGAGGGAGTCGGGCTTGTAACCTGAAGGTTGCTGGTTCGATTCCCATGCTGGCAGGAATTGAAAGTGGGGATTGTGAATGAACAGCTCTCTCTCCACCTTCGATACCATGACTAAGGTGCACCTAACCCTAATTGCCTCACTTGTAAGTCGCTTTGGACAAAAGCGTCTGATAAATGATTAAAACATTTTTTTTTTACACAGTTAAAGGGTTACTACTGAAAATTTGTCATCACTTACTCGCTTCTCTTTCTTACATTTACATTACATTTAATCATTTAGCAGATGCTTTTATCCAAAGCGACTTACAAATACAAACAAGCGATTCTTCATGAATTGGCAAATAGGCACAGGAAGTGCTCACAATACAAGTTTCATACATTGCTCAGTACCATAAGCTGGAGTAGGAAGGGAAAAAGGGAAGGATAGGGTTTTTTTTTTTTTTATGAGGGGATTAAGTGTTCACGGAAGAGATGAGTTTTCAGTTGTCTTTTGAATATTGCCAGGGATTCTGCGTTCCTGATGAAAGTAGGGAGATCATTCCACCAGCAGGGAGCAGTGAAGGAGAATGTTCTGGAGAGTGATTTTGTGCCTCTCTGTGACGGTTCCTTTAGTGATCGCAGGCTTCTGGTGGAACACAAGAGATAACTAAAAAGTTTTGGTGCCCTATGACTTCCATTGTATAGAGAAAAAAGAAAGACATGGAATGATGACAATTAAAATTTTTGAGTGAATTCTCTCTTTCAGGGATGCACACAAAGCAGAAAAGCAACATCAATATGATTAATAAATACATTCATTATTAATATTATATGGTTGTGACACATACTGCTACTTCCAGTATACAATCGGTACAAAAACAATCGACGATATCAGCAGTGCTGGTAAAACGTGCTGCGCGAGATATTCAGCACCCGCTGACAAACGCTGCTTTCAAATGCTCCCTCAAAGGTTTCTATTTACATACAAACACTGAGCATTGTAGCCAATCACAATCACATCTTTTAAGCATGTGAACGCAATGGCCTATCAGAGCTACTTGTCAGTAAGTTAGTCAGAAACCGTTAACACTGCTGAAAACACACGGTTTTGTTTCGTTGAAAGTGTAAACACAATATAAATAAGATAGTCACTGTACAGTTAAGACACAGGAGTGTTCATGACAGTGAGATTGACAGCCCTAGAGATTGCTCTCTGTTTATTACCCATTCACAATCTGAGTACAAGTTTAGTTTTTAAGTACACTGCAAAGTTTCAGGATTGGCTAGCTATTTAAATGCACAATTGAATCGGAAACTGCAATGATTGGCAGTGATGAGCACAAAAGTACTTAATTCAACAATTTTTGCTTTGGTACCGAAATTGGTAACGACTACTGAACTTTTAGTACTGTGACAATCCTAGTAATAATCACAATAAACAAATTCCCCCGGCGAGTTAGAGTCAGATTCTTTTACTACTCCTTAACTTCTGGAATAGTATTCAATACAAATAGCAATCAAGCAGATTTAATGATAAGGTTAATGATACACTCGATTTTTCATCAGGGAGAAAGCAAAGGAACTGTGGGGCTGGATGCGTCAACTGGAAGCAGAGAAGTTTGAGTTACATTACCAGTTTACCAAACAGAAATATGAGGTAAGCTGAAGAATTTATCACTTGGATACAGTATCAACATGAAATCAAAAACAACCCTATTTACTTTTCCAGTCTCAGTGTGTGTGACTCATCAGAGCATGTAGTTCAAAGGAAAAATCCTAATCTTTCATCAAAATGTAATAACTTGGTTGACAACAATTTTCATTGTTGGCTGCATCACCTCCAAATGTACATCGCATTCAGTCATTTTGATTGTGCATCTCTCGACAGATCAATGTCCTGAGGAACAGAGTCAGTGACCACCAGAAAACGTGAGTTCAACCTGATCTCATGAGAACACGACTATTTTACGATTTCGTATGAATTTATACAATGTGATTTGAGTGAAAGTAAGCATGAAGGTCCACCCCTAAACCTACTTTTATGTATGTTTATGTCTATATATGTTTAAATGCACTAATTTCCATCAGTCAGAATGAATCCAGTCTGATTTCAGACTCCTGGGCTAATGGTGAGGGGGTCGGGCTTGTAACCTGAAGGTTGCTGGTTCGATTCCCACGCCGGCAGGAATTGAAGGTGGGGATTGTGAATGAACGGCACTCTCTCCACCTTCCATTCCATGACTAAAGTGCCCTTGAGCAAGACACCTAACCCCTAACTGCTCTCTAGGCGCTGGGCGCCACTCGTGGATGTCGATGCCTGGGTAGAGGAAATGAACCAGAGAAGATTTCCACGTGAAAGAAGGTGGAGCCTTAGAGCCACACCTACTTATGTAATTGGCATGGACCAATGGTAGTTCGAAGGCGTTTACCAGCCGGAGTGAGCTTTTCCAGAAAGTTCACTTTGGCAAGCTGTTTCGAAGTCCTAAAACAAATTTGTTTGTCCTGATTTTGTTAAAAATGGCATCACACCAGTTTGGTCTTCGATTTCACTTGAAGTATCTCAGGGCCATGATGGTTATTTTTAGGGTTTATTCTTATAACCTTAAAATAAGCTTCGCAAACAAAACTTCAGAGCATGCGTAGTGTGCAGTTGCTACGCTGAAAACAAGAGAACCACTCTGATAAAGTCACCAAATGGTACGGCAAATGTAATTGTCATTTTTGACATATCTAAACAGAAAGCTGACATATGACAGAACAGTCTCCTCTCTGACCATTTTTTGCATGTAAACGGCTAGTGTGGGTAAGCAGATTGTCTGAAACATGCAAAGGTTACTAAATTCAACACCAATCCATCAAAATGTAACATAGTTGGGTCTCATTATTAGGCAACATCTCATCATCAAATCTGCATGAAGATTAACAAACTTAGGCAGAAGGTTGGCGATGGCTGACCACTGACCTGGTTTTGGGTTTAACACGTACCTGCACTAAACTCTCAGGGTTTGGTATATTGTCGTGTGTGTATTTTTTTTTAACCCTGCTATATGTGCCGGAGGACTTTCTCATTCAAATTACACTGTGACTCATCCACTCTCCCTCAGGCATGGAACACAGACGCATGAGTCTTTGTGAATGCATGTCAAAGTGACAGTCCTGTCAGCTGGCAGAAAACGATTGTAAACGAACTGAAACACTTGAGGGCTTGGAGGCTTTGGGTTGCAGTTTGCTGCAAAGTCAGCATTTACCTGTGCATGTCCAGCACTGAACTCTCACCTACATAATTAGTCAGCAGAGATAGAAGCTCTATCTGTTCCAAAGCCTAGTGGGCTGCCTAAACAGTATTTTAAGACAGTGGAGCACTCTTATATCTCATTTCTGTACCTCCATTGAGAGCAACGCAACAACCGTCAGACACGTCAAAAATTTCATGAAGAGATCGTAAAACTAATCGATATGAATTGAGCGGTTTAGTCCAAATTTTCTGAAGAAACACGATCAAACAGATTTAATTTAAGCTTTTATTCACATATAAACAATCATCAACTCACATAAGTGGTGGTAAGCAGAAACTTAAGCATGTTTGCTTGACGTATGAGAACCAATGAGGTTCATTCTGGTGTTACACATCACGTTTGAGCTTCAGCAAGAACCAATGAGGTTCATTCTGGTGTTACACATCACGTTTGAGCTTCAGCAAGAACCGATGAGGTTCATTCCGGTGTTACACATCACGTTTGAGCTTCAGCAAGAACCGATGAGGTTCATTCTGGTGTTACACATCACGTTTGAGCTTCCGCAAGAACCAATGAGGTTCATTCCGGTGTTACACATCACGTTTGAGCTTCAGCAAGAACCAATGAGGTTCATTCTGGTGTTACACATCACGTTTGAGCTTCAGCAAGAACCAATGAGGTTCATTCTGGTGTTACACATCACGTTTGAGCTTCAGCAAGAACCAATGAGGTTCATTCTGGTGTTACACATCACGTTTGAGCTTCCGCAAGAACCAATGAGGTTCATTCTGGTGTTACACATCACGTTTGAACTTTCTCTAGAACCAATGAGGTTCATTCTGGTGTTACACATCACGTTTGAGCTTCAGCAAGAACCAATGAGGTTCATTCTGGTGTTACACATCACGTTTGAGCTTCAGCAAGAACCAATGAGGTTCATTCTGGTGTTACACATCACGTTTGAGCTTCAGCAAGAACCAATGAGGTTCATTCTGGTGTTACACATCACGTTTGAGCTTCCGCAAGAACCAATGAGGTTCATTCTGGTGTTACACATCACGTTTGAACTTTCTCTAGAACCAATGAGGTTCATTCTGGTGTTACACATCACGTTTGAGCTTCAGCAAGAACCAATGAGGTTCATTCTGGTGTTACACATCACGTTTGAGCTTCAGCAAGAACCAATGAGGTTCATTCCGGTGTTACACATCACGTTTGAGCTTCAGCAAGAACCAATGAGGTTCATTCTGGTGTTACACATCACGTTTGAGCTTCCGCAAGAACCAATGAGGTTCATTCTGGTGTTACACATCACGTTTGAGCTTCAGCAAGAACCAATGAGGTTCATTCTGGTGTTACACATCACGTTTGAGCTTCAGCAAGAACCAATGAGGTTCATTCTGGTGTTACACATCACGTTTGAGCTTCAGCAAGAACCAATGAGGTTCATTCTGGTGTTACACATCACGTTTGAGCTTCCGCAAGAACCAATGAGGTTCATTCTGGTGTTACACATCACGTTTGAACTTTCTCTAGAACCAATGAGGTTCATTCTGGTGTTACACATCACGTTTGAGCTTCAGCAAGAACCAATGAGGTTCATTCTGGTGTTACACATCACGTTTGAGCTTCAGCAAGAACCAATGAGGTTCATTCTGGTGTTACACATCACGTTTGAGCTTCCGCAAGAACCAATGAGGTTCATTCTGGTGTTACACATCACGTTTGAACTTTCTCTAGAACCAATGAGGTTCATTCTGGTGTTACACATCACGTTTGAGCTTCAGCAAGAACCAATGAGGTTCATTCTGGTGTTACACATCACGTTTGAGCTTCAGCAAGAACCAATGAGGTTCATTCTGGTGTTACACATCACGTTTGAGCTTCAGCAAGAACCAATGAGGTTCATTCCGGTGTTACACATCACGTTTGAGCTTCAGCAAGAACCAATGAGGTTCATTCTGGTGTTACACATCACGTTTGAGCTTCCGCAAGAACCAATGAGGTTCATTCTGGTGTTACACATCACGTTTGAGCTTCAGCAAGAACCAATGAGGTTCATTCTGGTGTTACACATCACGTTTGAGCTTCCGCAAGAACCAATGAGGTTCATTCTGGTGTTACACATCACGTTTGAGCTTCAGCAAGAACCAATGAGGTTCATTCTGGTGTTACACATCACGTTTGAGCTTCCGCAAGAACCAATGAGGTTCATTCTGGTGTTACACATCACGTTTGAACTTTCTCTAGAACCAATGAGGTTCATTCTGGTGTTACACATCACGTTTGAGCTTCAGCAAGAACCAATGAGGTTCATTCTGGTGTTACACATCACGTTTGAGCTTCCGCAAGGACCAATGAGGTTCATTCTCGTGTTAGATGTCGTAGCTGTCACGGTCGCTGGTTGCAGCACAATGGAAAGGTGTCAGGATTTAGATGCAGCAACTTCCGTTATTAAACAAACTCAAACATTTACACTGGAGAATCTCTGGAACAGGAACAGAACAACCAACATGTGTAATGACGAGGCCAGACAAAGAACTGAAAGAAACACAGGACTTAAATACACACCAAACAAGAGGAACTAATAAGACTTCACTTCACATCACCAAACAGCACTACACTACTAGCGTAAAAGAAAAAGGAAAACTAAATATTGACATAAAACAACAACACATGGTTTACCGCTGTGATGTCAACTAAAGGCTGTTTGGCTATTTTTTCTTCTAGGACAAAGAGAACTAAGAGAGGCCTCAGGAAGTGAATGCTGTGCTGAAAGACACTCGACTCGACGGAGATCATGAAGAGAAGGTCCAGGAGAGCTGTGTATACTCCTTCACTGATTCATTTGCTTTTAATTAGTCCTACTGAATAAACACTGTAGATTTTGTCTCTGTACAACTGAACAAAAATAATAAGAATAAAAAAAACTATCAGAAAATGAAGCACCAATAGTGTTTTTGTTGTGTACACTACTGTTCAAAAGTTTGAAAGAATGGAAGTAATACTTTATTTCTTTTGACTTATTTAATGCTTGCTGAATAAAAGAGAGGTTTCTCTTTATTTTACAGTGCCGTAGTTACATTGTAATACTCAAATAAGTACTGAGGAATATTAATTAACTACATGTACTTACTATAGAGTTAGGGTTTAGTTTAGTTACTTGTAATTATGCAGAATTTACTGTTATTACTACAGGAGGTACATGTAGTAACGTGTAACTACGGCACTGTAAAACAAAGTGTTACCAAGACATAATGTTACAAAAGATTTTTGGTACAAATAAATGCTGTTCTTTTGGACTTTCTGTTCATCAAGTAGTCTAAATAACATCATGGTTTTCATAAAAATATGAAGCGGTACAACCGTTTTCAACATTGATGATAATAATAATCAGAAATGTTTCTTGAGCATCAAATCAGAATGATTTCTGAAGGATCATGTGATTCTGCTTTTGAACAGTGCTGTACAGTATGTGCACTAGATACTTAAAATGATACATTTGAAAGTTATCCTTTTTTCTTTATTTTTTAAATTCAGAACTGTGGTGCAATTCAAAGTACTAACTGATATAAATGCGTGGAAATTTATTAAAACAATGGCCGTGTTTCAGAGTTTCATGTTGCATGTCAGTTGTCTTACACATAAAATTTCTCTCTTCATTTAAACAACATAATGAACTATAATTACTCTGTGAAAGAGGACGATATTTATGCAAATGCACAATAAACATCTATAAATGCACATTAACACACCCAGCTGTTTTCTGTTAACGGCCCCTCAGGTCTTTCTGTAGTTTAAAAGGGACAAAGAGGCCAAAAGATTCTCCTCCCAAATGATTTGCCTATTATCACGACACAGGAGCACATTTACTGTGTTCACATCCTCATGTGCCCGTCTGAAACAAAACTCAACTACAGTCATTTAAACATACAAACAATTCTACTAAATTACCATGAGCAGAACAGGCTAAACACAGCAACAGAATCTCTCTAATATTATGACAGGAATGCAGAAACTTTATAATTACACTGGGAAAATTGTTTGAGTCATAAAACATCTCCTGGCTCAAAGCCGGCCGTTTCTAGTGTAGGGTGGAGATCCAAAGTAAACATGAAACAAGCAGAGCAATAAGTACAAGTGCTTTCTTCAGAAGTCACTGTGATAACTAAATGTCTGCGTTCTGACGGGGGAAAGACTTTACGTAATCTGTCTATACAATAAAGACATATGTTTGAGGTTTAACGGCTGTTGATGCCGGTGGTAAAATCTCAAAGAGGAAATGAGATCTTGTAAACCAACATTTCTCATGATTGATTATGGTGGAAACTGGATAAGAGGTTTTCCTCCTGTCACAGGTGAAGCAAATATAGTTGATCATCTCCTAACAAGGCCACGTATTAAAGGGATATTCACCCAAAAATAAAAAAATCATTTACTCGCCCTTAGTTGTCTGCATTTAGCTGATATTAAATACAATTATTTTATCAAACATAATAAAATAACAATTAAAAATGATATTTAATAATATTAAAAAATAATATATATATATATATATATATATATATATATATATATATATATACACACACACACATATATATATATACACACACATATATATACACACACACACACATATACACACACACATATATATACACACACTAATTTAGTTGTCTACATTTAGCTGAAATTAAATACAATTATTTTATCAAACGTAATAAAATAACAATTAAAAATGATATTTAATAATATTAAAAAATAATATATATATATATATATATATATATATATATATATATATATATATATATACACACACACACACACACACATATATATATATATATTAATTAATGTAATCTATTAAAAGGAGGTGGTCATGGCCAAAAGTCACCAAAACATGAAATTAATTCAAACACAAAACAAAATTAATCAATAGTGGATGTTAGATGTGTTAAGTATGACTCATCTGTGCGATAATACGACACTAAAGCTTTTCTTGAGGTTTCAAAAATACATAAAAATACATTTGCTTATACTGTAAAATTATTGACAATTACCAAACTATAAATGTCATGATGTGTAACATACGGCATTAAAGGTAACACACCATAAAACATTTCTTGTTGGATTTCACTTTTATTTCAGAAATACAGATTTTATGCAAGATTAAAAGGCAAATTTTTGCTCATGCAGATGTCAAATGTAATTTTACACAGCCATATTTAATATTTTAATACAAAAATATATATTTTTTTGCTCGTCAATTTTCTGTTTGTCTGTTTCCGTTTATTTTATTGCAACATAATACAATTATCTGGACATTTTCCCATAAGCAGAGAAGCACTTTTAACACAATCCAGCCAAACTGAATTCAAATAAAAATAATCTTTCACAAAATATAATATCACACACATTAACCAAATATCAAACATTAAAAACCTTTTCTGTTTGACATTTGGTTAATGTGTGTGAGATATATGTATTTGTACATAAAAAGGGATGGAAATCAAAATATATCTGGAAAAGAATTAATCTTGCAAAGTTTATTTCACATTCAAATTAAACGCATCAAGCATCACTTCCCCAAAAGTCAACTTTACACTGCTTTAAACTGTGCTTAGTCCTTTTCATATAATGTATTTACACAGGAATTATTTGTGGGTAACAATGTAAATCAGAAACAACAAAAATGAAATATAATTTGAGATGATTGTCATGAGGTGATTCTACAGTAGGTGAGAACTGGGATTTAGTACAGTGTTCAGTAAATTTTGCAAATCGAATTAACGACGATATTGCAATATAGTCTTACATTCGTACAGATATTGTTGAAATTTCAAGTGTTGTAAGTATTTTGTTAACCTTTTTACAACATCAGAATATTGTCTGTCCAAAGCACACGCCACAAAATCAATCAAAAATCACAGCCAATCAGAAGAGCGTGTGGGCGGAGTCTCTCTGCAAGAGCAACCAAATAGAAATAAAACGAAAGTACATAATCAAATTCATCATTACACCATTTCAACATTATTAAAGATATATACCAAATGACTGAAAAAATCTTTGTCATAGAATATTGTTTTTTCACAAGGCAGTCTTTGTTTTATTTTAAAGGTTTTTTTTAGCTTTAGTTAGTGTGTAATGTTGCTGTTTGAGCAGAAACAACATCTGCAAAGTTACGACGCTCAAAGTTCAATGTAAAGAGAGATATTATTTTACAGAAATTGACTACAATAAACGCCTGGTAGGGACTACAATGAGCTTCTTCCTGGGTTGGTGACATCACTAACCCTAACATTTACATAAACCCCACCCCCAGGAAAATGCAACAAAGGGGGCGGGGCCATGTTGGGCTGCTTTAGAGAAGAGGAAGAGTTGTTGTAGTCGAGTGTTGTTGATGCCGTCATTTTACGCCGGACTGCTTCACGAACGAGGGTCGATTCAACGAAAAAAGACGAACATGACGACACATGCTAGTGATGAGTTGATCAACTCCACAGCAACTACATCAATTTATCCACTAACCGTTCAGAAACGTCTAAAAGTTGGAACTTCTTCCTGAGTCTCTCCATCAGTGTCGACTCCGGTTTGAACAATGTAAAATCCTCATTTTGTCTGCGTGAGATTCTCCAGCTTTGTTGTTGTTGAGCAACCGAAGCTGTTAAAGCTCCGCGCTCTTCTGGAAAGGGGGCCGGGAGCAGCAGCTCATTTGCATTTAAAGGGACACACACAAAAATGGTATTTTTATTGACACCCAAATAGAAGCAAATAATAAATGATCTGTGGGGTATTTTGAGCTGAAACTTCACAGACACATTCTGGGACAGCAGAGACTTAAAAAAAAAGGGGCATTATAGGTCTTCTTTAATTTATTTTCAAGATCTGAGATGAATTATGCATTGTCGTTTTCAGTACGGCTATAAAGATCACGGAAATTTATATTCAAACTCACATTAAATGCTTTTAACATTAAATAAAGCACGCAATCAGTACCTGTTATACTTTGTTAAAGCCACGACGTCACAGAAATAGAAATACCTTCTAAAATAGAATCATCGCGTATCGCCATCGAAGCTTGTTAGGACAAAAACTGATTAACATGGAAAATATGTCTTTACTTGTTTCAGGCATCGCAAACACAGTTTTAACCACATTTCAATGTTGAAGGTTGGTCGCGTTCCAGTCGGGAAGTGTTTTTTTTTTTTTTTTAAACGTGCTGGTTCTCGTTCCTAACTCTACCTTAGAACAATTTATGGGATGTCAAGATGAAGTAAAAAAGTGAAGCAAGTTTTAACTGCTACATAAAAGCTTATTAAGAATCCAACAACTATTCAGGCCTATACAGTACAGTGTCTACTGTATTACGCTGTAAAATATTGCTTATTTTACCAATATGCCCAGAATTTTTGTATATACAACAACGGAGGAGAAGGAAAACAGCCTGAGAAAAAGAGTGGAATTATTACTCCGCAGGACCAGTAGTGCAAGTTTGTGAAGCCAAAGCGTAAGAACTATTTCCCATGATAAATGTACATATCTGTGTATTAGGCACTAAAACAGGCTTGTACTAGCAGAACAGAAAGTGACATTTAGATGAAACATCATCCATTAATCCCAGAGAGATAGATTTGACCATGAAATGGGAGATCAATTACACAAAATGGGGATATCAAGCTCAAAAATGATAGAAAAGCATTATAAAATATAAAAACAGTCCATATGACTTGTGAGCTAAATGGCAGACCAGTCCAGTTCATTAATGAATCAATCTTCTTTTGAACGGCTTCATGGAAAAGGATTTTCAGTGCATAACTCAAGGGATCGTTCACACATTTACTCACCACTTTCTCTTTTTCTTTGGGTTTGATTCCCATTGACTTCCATTTTGTACACACAAAACAGCACAATGGAAATCAAACTGTTTGGCTTCCAACATTCTTCAAAATATCTTCCTATGTTTCCCGCAGAAGAAAGTCAGTCGTATATGTTTGGAACATCATAAGCTTGATCAATTGATTACATTTTTGGGTGGACTATCCCTTTAATTTTCAGTATGTTCCTCACACAAAGCTCCTGGAATACAGCGCACAAGTCATACGGACACTTTTATGATCATCTCATTGGTCTGTTTGATATTTTGGCACTTGACAGCCCTCTAGCTCCAGGGAAGTATATCATTCGGGTTTGGAATGACATGAGAGTGATTCCTTACGCAACTTTTTTGCAAAAAAAATCTCCAGGAATTGTTTCCCTTTAAATCTATACCCAAAATGCAACATGTAGGCAGGAGAGTATTCCCAAATGCAGCTACTCTCTTTGTGGATTCCAGGAGACCTCAACTGCAAAACCGAAATTGAAAATCATATTAAAGAAAGAGTATGAAAGGTGTCAATCACTAAAATGAAATGACATAAAACTCACCTGCATTTCTCTCAGTATCCGTTCGGGCTTGTTGCCAACTTGTACGCTGTCGCAGTGACGTCATTAATAAACATGTCCTTGTGAAACTTTTTCTGCAAAAGAATTAAAAGGTCCAAACTATAAATGGAGCATGGTTGTCCTTTCAAAATGACACACAAGGTCATCACAATTAGCAGTGTGAAAGCTCTCAGAACCAAATGCATGTCATGGTTGTCCTCTGAATCACTGCTTCATGATCACATGACTGCTTCACACATGACTGTCTGAGCTCCTGAGGTTCATGGCAGTTCAAATCAGCCGCGGTGGAACTGAGCGTGTCACTACGGCTCGGCAATGAGATGGGAAATAACCACGACTGCATTTATAAGAGTGCTGTCAGTAGGTTCAAAAAAAAGTTGCATCAATGACATGACATTTTCAATTAATTAATCAATCAAACTTATCAATATTTGCTGAGAAACTCCCTCCAATGGAGATCGTTCAAAAGAGTGCAACACTTTTTCAGCAGCGTTGGTGCCGTAAGTATTTTTAACATTCATTTCTCCCATAGGGATTCCAAAATAGTCTTCGTTAAAGAGTTCTAAGACAAGAACCGAGCCAATCGGCTACGGGGTGAATCGCAACACTACAAAATTTAATTTGAAGCAAAAAAGTATTTGAAATCGGACAAAAATACAAAGATAGCTTTAGTGATAGAAGAACTACAAATCCCATGATGCACTGTGAACAGCATAGTTGAATTAAAAAGTAGGGCTGCCCCTAAGAGTCGACATTAGATTTTATCAGTCAGTTAGTTGCAGAAAAACAGAAAATAGTTGCGAAATCACACAGTCCGTTAGGGACAGATCGAAAACGGACGGACGGATCCTTGTTATAATTACAATATGTTAGGCAGAAAATCTAAATATTCGCCTATCGTCCATCTAGCCGGTCGCAATCACTTTTTCAACTTAAAATATTCCGTCAATTTTTGCCATACAGATAAGGGTAATACATCATTTAACACTATCAAGGTTTATTTACTCGTTTACTTTTATTTGTGTAAACTCACAACAACAACAAAACGTTGTGCTTTTGCAAAATAAAGAAAACAGCGCGTCACACAAATGAAACGAAACTCACAGACATGAGAAATATATCTATAGAAGGCTTGAAACTTATACTCTCAGATTATACGAAAACAAATACTCTCAGATTATGTAATCCAAGGTATATTTCTCTCCACAGGCGCAGATTGTCTAACACGAGTCAATCAAAATATTTTATAATAATAAACTGATATAAACTTGCTATTTTTACAATATATTTTAAGTCTATTGCAAAATATGCACATACATACAACATTTCAGTATTTTGAAAATGTCGGGAGGCCGACTCGTTTACATCATTCGCAGTGCTTCATGGGAGTGGGTGGAGCTAAAGAGCGTGTTTTGCTTGTTTCAGTCCTCTGATTGGTGTCGTTTTCTGTACAGCATCATGGGTAATGTAGTTTTGCAACAGGAATTCCGCTGTTATTTTAAGGAGTTGAAATAATGATGACTTCAGCAGAAGCAAACACCATCAAATAACAACTTCGTAGCTCACAGTAAGGCTGTCTTTGAAGGTTTATGAGTGACTATTAAATATGTACTTCCCTTTGGAGAAATTGAATGGAGTTTTTACTTCCGGAAACCGACGGTTGCACTCTGTTTGAAGGACCTTTGAAGGCAGCCTTCGTTTTGTGTCCTTCGGCCTATTTTGAAGGATGCATCAAATGTATCCTTGCATCCTCCAATCATCCATCAATCCTTTGCACACATTACAATTCACGCAAAAGAAATAACAGAAAATGAACCAATTTCAGTATGCAATATATATATATATATGATTTTGGAGATGAAGGAATTTTGTTACGCTTTCTTGTTTTTGTAGTTAAAAAATAACTGTCCATACCGTAAACCACTGGAAGAGCACAAATGATTGTAATTACCTGTACTGCTTTAATAAAAACCAGTTAATATAAAGATTTTTAATATATGGCATTTTTCCACAATTAATCGAATAGTATTTTTGTAATCTGACAGCAGGAGCGGAAAGCCATGCGCACTTTCTAGCGTTTGATGCTGAGCAGCACACTCTCCTGCAAGACCCAGAAACGTTAGTCTAATTCACGTGGAATATGTTTGAATATGTTTGTGTGTATGTGAGTGGGAGTTGGAGGGGTGACACTGGCAGGAGTGCATTGTGTAATAAGGTGTTTGCCTCGCCCATGCCCTTCTAAACCAACAGGCACAGAATGAACTCGTCTCCCTGGATTCCTCTCTTGTCTCTTTTAACCACTTGCAGGGTTGGGTGGAGTACAAGTCAGGGCCTGGAAGAGTGTGTGTGTGTGTGTGTGTGCGCGCAAGTCAGTGAGAGTCTTATTAGATGTGTAAACCAGCATGCAGGCAGAAAGATGAAGTGTAGCCTGGGGATTTTTTTTTTAAGCTCAAAGCAGGAAAAAAATAAAAAATAAATAAAGCGCTACATGTGTGTTCACACCCTTCCACGCCCTCCTTTCTCTGAATCAAGAAATTGCTTCCACTGTCTTTGCGCTCACCACTTGTAGGTTTGAAAAGATACCATTACTCTTCCACTGAAATTGTCAGTAACCAAGACATGCGTCTGTGTTTGTGCCTACAATAAAGTTCCACAGAAGTTCCAAATATTGTGTGTGTGTGTGTATTACATATTATATACATATGTTACATATTGCATATATATTGCTTTACCTCCTCTGAGTAGTTTGAGGTGGGACAGTCTTACCTTTTTCAGCACATTCTGGATGTCTTTCTGTCCCCACATACTCCAGAGAAGAACTCCAGCAGCTTTTCTGGCTGTTTCGAATGATCTGCGAGCAAGAGAGAAACTTAGAAGCATGTTCGCTAATACACATCAAATACAGAGTGCCTTCCTGTCAACCATGGGTGAATATCACACAACTTATTGATAGAGAGCCATTTGTCATTTCTTTCCTCCTAAAACTTCAACCAGAAGTTTGCTGCTAATGTATGCTAATGCCAGCATTTCATCATCATACATGTATTTTTCCCTTGCAAATACTTACATATTTGAACTGAGCGTGCTCAGAGAGTCGATGAGATTTGAGTTCAACACCTTCTTGCAGCTCTCAGGTTCTGCCAGCATGAGTGTGTTCATCACGCGGCACGCTGTAGCGATGGAGCTGTCCATTTCAACCATTTTCGGGGTCACGGCCAAGAGCACAGAGCTGACATGGGGAAGAACTCCCTTCGCTGTGGTTGACAAAAACATTGAGCGTTAGCAATGTCGTAATGATCAAGCGCAGAACAGTGATACTGCAGTCTGTACGTCCCTTGTTGTTCATAATAACAAAAATAAATTAAAATAAAATATAAAAGCAATGTCACACTAACATGTCATATGTTTTAGGTAGCTGCTATTAATTTGAATTACTTAAATTTCTTGCATACAGAATGTAAATAAATACAATTTTGCATAAAAGCATTATAGCACTAAGATGGCAAACTGTATGTTTTAGGTAAGTGGACTTGATATTAATTACTAATATATATAATAATAATTTTTAAAAAGTAAGTAATATAATAGCCAATTATCAATATTAATAATATTTATAATAATAATAATAATATATACACACACATATACAGTGGGTACGGAAAGTATTCAGACTGCCTTAAATTTTTCACTATTTGTTATATTGCAGCCATTTGTTAAAATCATTTAAGTTCATTTTTTTCCTCATTAATGTACACACAGCACCCCATATTGACAGAAAAACACAGAATTCTTGCAGATTTATTAAAAAAGAAAAACTGAAATATCACCTGGTCCTAAGTATTCAGACCCTTTGCTCAGTATTTAGTAGAAGTACCTTTTGATCTAATACAGCCATGAGTTTTTTTGGGAAAGATGCAACAAGTTTTTCACACCTAGATTTGGGGATCCTCTGCCATTCCTCCTTGCAGATCCTTTCCAGTTCTGTCAGGTTGGATGGTATTCAAGAATAGACACAGGGTTGTTGTGAAGCCACTCCTTCGTTATTTTAGCTGTGTGCTTAGGGGCATTGTCTTGTTGGAAGGCAAACCTTCGGCCCAGTCTGAGGTCCTGAGCACTCTGGAGAAGGTTGTCGTCCAGGATATCCCTGTACTTGGCCGCATTCATCTTTCCCTCGATTGCAACCAGTCGTCCTGTCGCTGCAGCTGAAAAACACCCCCACAGCATGATGCTGCCAACGCCATACTTCACTGTTGGGACTGTATTGGACTGGTGATGAGCAGTGCCTGGTTTTATCCACATATACCGCTTAGAATTAAGGCCAAAAAGTTCTATCTTTGTTTCATCAGACCAGAGAATCTTATTTCTCACCAACTTGGAGTCCTTCAGGTGTTTTTTTTTTTTTTTTTAGCAAACTCCATGCGGGCTTTCATGTGTCTTGCACTCTGCCATAAATCCCCGACTGGTGGAGGGCTGCAGTGATGGTTGACTTTCTACAACTTTCCGCCATCTTCTGACTGCATCTCTGGAGCTCAGCCACAGTGATCTTTGGGTTCTTCTTTACCTCTCTCACCAAGGCTCTTCTCCCCCAATAGCTCAGTTTGGTCAGATGGCCAGCTCTCAGAAGGGTTCTGGTTGTCCCAAACGTCTTCCATTTAAGGATTATGGAGGCCACTGTGCTCTTAGGAACCTTAAGTGCAGCAGACATTTTTTGTGTCATTGGCCAGATCTGTGCCTAGCCACAATTCAGGCAGTTCCTTTGACCTCATGATTCTCATTTGCTCTGACATGCACTGTGAGCTGTAAGGTCTTATATAGACAGGTGTGTGGCTTTCCTAATCAAGTCCAATCAGTATAATCAAACACAGTTGGACTCAAATGAAGGTGTAGAACCATCTCAAGGATGATCAGAAGGAATGTACAGCACCTGAGTTAAATATATGAGTGTCACAGCAAAGTGTCTGAATACTTAGGACCATGTGATATTTCAGTTTTTCTTTTTTAATAAATCTGCAAAAATGTCAACAGTTCTGTGTTTTTTCTGTCAATATGGGGTGCTGTGTGAACATTAATGAGAAAAAAAATTAACTTAAATGATTTTAGCTAAAAAAAGCAATATCACACTTACGACACATTTTAATTGGCCTCAATATTAATTAGTTATAACTTTCATGTATAATAAACAAATAAATGCTGCATTAAAACAATATCTACGTTACATACAAGACACCATATGTAGGGATAATATCAGATGGCTTAATTAGTTTAGTAAATACTGTCATTATGTTCAGAAAATGCACTGCGTAAGAGATCGTAACCAACACTGTGCTTTCTCCGGTCGCACTATTTTTTCTTAAAGGGTTAGTTCACCCAAAACTAAAAATTCAGTCATTATTTACTCAACCTCAAATTGTTCCAAACCAAATTAAATCTGAGTGATTTCTGTCCCTTTATTGACAGCAACACAACTACCACTTGGACGATTCAAAGTTCAGATAAACTAAAATAAAAGTAATATGAATTGAGCGGTTTAGTCCAAATTCTCTGAACAAACACCATCACTATATATGATGAACAGATTGATTTCAGGCTTTTATTCACATATAAACATTAATCAGCGAATATAAACAGAAGCTCAAACCTTGCTGAAGCTCAAACGTGATGCGTAACACTAGAATGAACCTCATTGGTTCTTGAGGAAGCTCAAACATGTTGCGTAACACGAGAGAATGAACCTCATTGGTTCTTGAGGAAGCTCAAACATGTTGCGTAACACGAGAGAATGAACCTCATTGGTTCTTGAGGAAGCCGTGACAGAGAACTGAATTCGGAACTGACACTTTCTGTGGCACACGAGTGCTGAATTCAGTTCACTTTCACAACTTATTGCGCATGAACCGCCAAATACACACAAAATGAGCAACTTGGTGAGTATTCCTGCAAACACAGTCAGTTATATCTAAAGTGAAAGTAAACGGTTGGGTGAAATTATCATTATATTGATGATATATATATATATATATATATATATATATATATATATATATATATGCATAAGCTCTTAAAGTGACAGCAACTTCATATAGACGTGTCACTGCTGTCAATATCTTTAGCAGTGGCGCTTAAGAGTGAGACTCTTACCCAAAGTACTCCGTAGAGAGGACACCCGAGACATGTTGCCCACTAAGGACATGGCGGTCTTCTGTAAGCCAGAGTTTGTAGAATTCAGCAGGGGGGAAATATAAGCCAGGCCTTGCAGCTTCTGTATGATGCTTTGACTCATCAGAGTGGACAACTGCGAAGAGGTCCAATCAAAATAAAAGTTAACAGAGCATTTGCAGGGGTTTTAAAATCAAACTTAAGGCTTTATAAGACACTTTTATGATCTGCACAAATATAACAAATGAATACCATATGGGCAGGGTAGGGCAATGTCTATGGTAGCATATTAAACGTCTGGTGCTCTTCGGTCATTTTTGACCTAAAAATTTTAAGTTTTTTTTTTTTTTTCTAAGAATTTTTTGCTTCACCGGAATGGTACTAAACTTGGTAAAGTTTTTGGCACTTGCTATGTTAACACACACACACACAAACAAACACACAAATCATGGGCATGGTTCGGAAAGGTTAAATGGTCCTCTGAAGAATATAGTCACACTTACGCTCCTCGTGGTCAAAAATGAGCGCATTGGAATTGAATGGGAGATTAATTCCATTTAGTGGAAACTTTTGGTACTGCGCCCAAACAAAAGCTCATTTTTTGAGATATCAAGCTCAAATTTGTAACAACTTATTTAGATTCATGACTTTGATTTTCTCACAGTTTTAGAATAAAATGTGTTTTGTAAAATATAAAATTTGAACATTTTTGTGCATTTTTCATAAAAATCCACAATAATCTGTCAAGTGTCGTCTTTAAACAGAGACCAAGCTTAAGTCTGTGCTTTAAAGCATTCAAGACATATTACAGCTTAAGTTGGAAATTTAATTTTCAAGTCAATGCTTAAAAAATTGATTATAATTACTGCATAAATATAATTTAGTAGCATAAAATCCCCTAAAAATACAAAATATTGAATAAAAAAACATTATCGAACTAAAATATAGTACATTCATTTCATTAAAATAAAAGCACCAGTGGGTTAAACCATAAAATGACTGTAAAAACTATGATTTAAACAGCTCATAGGTTGACACAAACAAAAAGATTCATTAAATGATAAACGTCACATTTCAGTCTTTAAACCATTTAGTAAGAAAAGGGACGGAATTACACTAATTTGTATGACATAAACACCATAAATTAAACTCATAATTCATCACTTTTTTTGTAACCTTGGCCAGATCTGTGCCTTGCCACAATTCGGTCTCTGAGCTCTTCAGGCAGTTCCTTTGACCTCATGATTCTCATTTGCTCTGACATGCACTGTGAGCTGTAAGGTCTTTATATAGACAGGTGTGTGGCTTTCCTAATCAAGTCCAATCAGTATAATCAAACACAGCTGGACTCAAATGAAGGTGTAGAACCATCTCAAGGATGATCAGAAGAAATGGCCAGCACCTGAGTTAAATATATGAGTGTCACAGCAAAGGGTCTGTAGATTATAAGCAATCGCTTGTCAAATGTGCAGTATTGACTGATTGTGAAGTGCTCTGACAATGTGTGGCTGTAGAACCTGCAACAGCGGTGCGCTTTTACTTTGAAATGTGCAGTGCTCATATTTCTTTCATTAAAACAGACCCTTTTGAAGTGTAATAATCACATTGAGTGTAGGCACATACAGGGCTCTTTGAAGCAGTGAGGTTCTGCAGAGCTCCACAGCACGCCTCCAGAGTGGCCGTGTTCTGACTGAAGTTCAGCAGAGACAGGTACAGCTGCAGGGACTTCCGGTGGTACAACCATTGCACTCCTTCAGGCTCACCCTCCTCCATGGCTGGGAAGCTGAACTCCTGATCACAAAAAGGAGTGTGAATGTATTAAACATGCCTTTTAACTTTCTCAACTACTGTGTGGTTAACAATGAAATGACACGATTTTCCATGTTGGTTCAGGCTATAGTTGTTTGGTGCAGGACTAGCAGCATATCAATGGCTCTGTTTTCCACCTGGCATTAAGATGTGTTTTAGTCGATGGGATCACAAGTGGACAAGACTAAATAGAGGTGTAAAATGTTTTGAGCTTGTCAACTTTCAAAAACTTCCAGAGGTAGCTGAAAACACATTCGACCAGATTGCTTTCGTAGTGTAAACGCTCATGTGACCGGTGGCATTACACAAACAGCAACAAAAGACACCTACTGACCTAATGCGTAAACATTATGGGAAGAGCTCTAGTCAGAGGGGATTTAAACTTGAAAAGGGGTAGTCGTGGCCTAGTGGTGAGGGAGTCGGGCTTGTAATCTGAAGGTTGCCGGTTCGATTCCCACGCCGACAGGAATTGAAAGTGGGGGTTGTGAATAAACAGCACTCTCTCCACCTTCAATACCATGACTAAAGTGCCCTTAAGCAAGACACCTAACCCCTAATTGCTCCCCTTGTAAGTCGCTTTGGATAAAAGCGTCTGCTAAATGATGAAAAATGAAAAATGAAATGAAAATTGTACCAAGCACAATGTTCTCTCACCATTCCTGATTTCTAAAACACACTCACAACGTTCGGCCGGACTTGTGTCTGTCAGAGCAGAAATGAAAGCTGATGCTCTCGTGATCATATGTAAATTAAGCAAACTTATTTTGTCCATTAAATTGAAAGATCTGAAAAAAAAACCCATACATTTACCCTACAGACCATCCCATTGAGGAAATCAGGACAGAAGTGGTTGAAAGCGGAAAAAAAGAGACGGATTAAAACACCAGGTGTAAACGGGAATGTGTCTCCCTCGTCTACTTGTGATCCAGTGGTGGACGAAGTACACAAATCAAGTACTTGAAGTAAAAGTACAGATACGTATAATAAAATATTACTCAAGTCAAAATATTTAGTGCTCCTTTTCAATTTTACGTTAAAGGTGCAATATGTAAAATTTTTGCAGTAAAATATCCAAAAACCACTAGGCCAGTGTCATATATTTTGTTCAGTTGAGTACTTACAATATCCCAAATGTTTCCAACTATTTGTAAATCATGATAAAATTGCGATTTTAACAAAAGGATCCGGGACATGTGAGGGAATAGCTTGTCAATGACGTCATTTCCACGTTACCCTCGGTTTCCGCTTTTACTGCCGTAGAAACCATGACAACACAGTCACATGGACAAATGCGGAAATAGTAGTTGTAGCGTCTATCAAGCAACTAGCTTGTTTCGCGCAGCCGTTATGGAACACAATTATTCTTCACTGTTTGTAGCTGCTTCTGTCAACAAAGACAAGTCACATAAACGTAAACGTCAAGGGCAAGAAGAGAAATAAAACGAGGATCAACATCAGTGTCGCATTTCCTAAATGGAGAGAACTACGCGAAAAACTTACATAATTTAAGGATTATGGAGGCCACTGTGCTCTTAGGAACCTTAAGTCCAGCAGACATTTTTTGTATCATTGACCAGATCTGTGCCTTGCCACAATTCTGTCTCTGAGCTCTTCAGGCAGTTCCTTTGACCTCATGATTCTCATTTGCTCTGACATGCACTGTGAGCTGTAAGGTCTTTATATAGACAGGTGTGTGGCTTTCCTAATCAAGTCCAATCAGTATAATCAAACACAGCTGGACTCAAATGAAGGTGTAGAACTATCTCAAGGATGATCAGAAGGAATGTACAGCACCTGAGTTAAATATATGAGTGGCACAGCAAAGGGTCTGAATACTTAGTACCATGTGATATTTCAGTTTTTCTTTTTTAATAAATCAGCAAAAATGTCAATAATTCGCTGTTTTTCTGTCAATATGGGGTGCTGCGTGTACATTAATGAGGAAAAAAATGAACTTAAATGATTTTAGCAAATGGCTGCAATATAACAAAGAGTGAAAAATTTAAGGGGGTCTGAATACTTTCCGTACCCACTATAAATTAACTAGACTAACTATTGATATTTGCAATGGAATGAATCAATACAAATATATAGAATAAGCTGGACAATGACACCATTTTCTTTGGGAGCTGCTGTGCAGCCAAAAATTATTAGCCAATTATTAATGTAAAGCTGCTTTGACACAATTTGCATTGAAAAAAGCGCTATATAAGTAAAGGTGACTTGACCTGACTGGACTATAGAATGGTGCATAAAACAAACTCACAAATAAAAAAACTGTAAATAATAATAAACCAGCACCATTAGCAGATTCCAAGGGCTTAGAGCGCTACGTTTAAAAACATTTCAAGGGTTCTGCCAGTAGTGGGCGCTCATGCAACGTAAGCAATGACATACATCCGAGTGAACGAGACGGAGGGAAGGGGATAAAAAAAAAAAAACGGTTCTGTCCCTTTAAAGCAGGATGTATTCTGATTGGCTGTTTTATCGTTCATCAGCTGGGGGGGGTTTATATATATATATATATATATATATATATATAGTTGTGATGTGGACTCTGCTATTCTTTTATATTTAGACTGGTTTTTAAAACTATACATTTATTGTTATCATCCTTGGTGTGAGCGGTCCGCTACTCACACTCAAAAACATACAAAGTCATATGATAGCTTTGCATGAAGGATTTATTCAGGAATCGGACTGACACAGTGAACTCACTGCTTTGAAAGATTTTCAGTAAATAACAACATACATTTTAGTCTGTTTCCAACATAAAACTATTCTGTGACTTTACAAAACTCAGCCTAATATGTCTCCTTTTGTTTTACACAGAAAGTCATACGCATTTGGAATGTATTCATGACAGTTTTCATTTTAGGCTGAACTAATCCTTATCCCATGACCAGCATTCGAAACATACTGCAAGTTAGTTGTATTATAAGGAACAGCATGTACCTTTTGAGCCTTGGTGCTCTTGGGGCTGAAGAGGCTCTTTTTGTTGGTGTTCTCAGGTGAGCTCCCTTCAGGGATAGAGAACACTGTGAAGTGCTCAGGAGCCTCTTTCTCCAGCTGGTAGCTCAAGTTATGGAGTATGCAGACACAGTTTTCCACTGACTGCGCCCCCATCACGTAAACAAAGAGAACCAGGACACAAAAGTCACTTTCAGCTTGTTGCGCTACATTTTTGGCAATATTTTGGACTATTCTGGTTGAAATTAAAATTCTATGAATATCATTGACCCTCTAAAGCCTGCTGTATCATATTTGATAAGCAAAAAAAGGCCTATAAATTTTCAACATTATAAAAACTGCTGAAAAACCTGTTGTGCTTTATTCATTACAGTCCTTCTGTCATCTAATTGTTAGTTTTCTTAGCAAGTAAAAGTATTGACAAATTGTTTTGTATAAAAACAGATCATGTTCATGTGAAAAATGTACTGATTTTTATAAAGTAAACATAAGCATAACATTTAAATTGTTAGTCATAATTTAAGACAATTACTGGACTGAATTAACTTAGGTTTACTTAATTATCCATACATAATTTTTTAGTAAAATGCATCAAATATATATGTAATATAATACACTGTTTATTTGTATCTCTCAATCATCATTGTATTGCATTTCATGTTTTGCCCACAAATATAAACTACAGAGCATAATGCTAAACATTTAAATATCATCTTAATTACTGGGAGATAAAGAGTGACAGCTCATTGATTTACATTACAAGCTTTTTATCTTACTTTTCTTTTTGGCCATATAAATATCAGTAACTGCACCAAATTGCATATTTTTGCTCTGTTTGGGCAAGAATAAAACTCGAATATGAGCTTCATGTTCTCCTATATAATACGATATGAACCATAAAATCATGATGTATCAAATATTATATAGATTTTTTTAATTGTGCCTAAAATTTCAATGAACTTATGTAAAAAAAAACAATGATTATTTTATATTATACAGGGTTAATAAAAGTAAAACCTATTTAATAAAAGCAAATGACCTTGGAGCTCTATTAAAATACACAGCCAAAAAGTTTGTGGACAGCCCCTTTTAATAAACCGTTGTGGTTAGACCAATTAATTCCCAATTAATGCTACGGCATACAATATCATGTACATTTATTCATTTTAGAGGTTGAATGAATTTTAAAGAACCTTGTGCTTCCAACTTTGGGGCATCGTTTTTGGTGTCCACATATTTTTCCATGTTATGTAAGAGCTTTCAGATCATGCAGCAAAAATGAAAGCATGATAACCTTGTCATCTGCCTCTCCTCTTTCCACCTGAGTGTGAACATAAGTCATGAGCGAGTCGATAAGTCGCGTGCAGTTCCTCATTGATATCCTCTCGTTATCGCTAGCGCAGCTGAGGTTTCTGTGAGAGCACAAACAAAACTTAGCATTAAAACAGACATTACTTTTGCTAATTATCCTTAGAAAACAACACAGTAATTATGTTTGCCAGACTGTGGTGTCACATTCACAGTCCAACCCAAGTAAGTAAACATCTTGTGACATGCCTCTGATAAAGAACAAGATGAATTATAAAACGTTGGTGTGAAAGCATGCATGAAAAAATCGACAGCTCTGAGATGAGATACTGATGAATTTTAAGACCACAAACAGACTAAACCAACTGCAAATGGTTTAGAGTTTCTACGCCACTGCCCAATTATTGTGTGTTAAAGTTCACGTTATCTGATAAATACGAATCATATATCTCATAGTGTGTCGGCAGACTATGATTGTGCTGGAAGACTGGTGTATATTTCAGTTTTTCCACGACAAGAACAAGTCGTTGAATCTGAAAACAGAAATGCCACCATATAAGAAAGTGGAAAATGTGTGTAGACTTTATGGTCTGATTTTTATTAAGGTACATGTATAAGGTGCAGGGCTGGGTAGGTTACTTTTAAAATGTATTTCACTACAGATTACAAAATACATGCTTTAAAAAGTCATTTGTAACGTATTTCGTTACATTACTCAAGTTTAGTAACTTAATCTAAATACTTTAGAATACTTTGGAATACTAATAAGTGTGGAACAAACACAAAAAAGTCATTGCAAGTTTTTATCTCACAATTCTGACTTTTTCCCTCAGAATTGCGTGATATAAAGTTGCAATTGTGAGTTATAAAGTCAGAATTATGAGATATAAACTCACAATGTTGAGAAAAAGTCAGTATTGCAAGTTTATATCTCCCAATTCTAACTTTATAACTTGCAATTTTAAGTTTAAATCTCGCAATTCTGAGAAAAAGAAGTCAGAATTGTGAAATGCAAACTCACGATTGTGAGGGGAAAAACAAATTGTGAGAAAAAGTTGCATTGAGTGAATTATAAAATGACTCACAAAACATGAAAACAGTCGTGGATCATCAGATCATGACAGGACAGTTGGGCATTTTTTTTATAAATTCAGTCATTTTGTCTTGTTCAGGACAGAACTAAATAAAAATAACAACATTTTTATGATCCTCTTAAAAGTATTAAAATGTTGATGAAACTTAACTCCGCTTTTTCAGACTGTCAGAGTCAGAGAATCACCAATCGCTGTTTAAATGACATTAAAACTCAAAGGAATCACTTTGGTAATCTAAAACACTTTTCAGATGTAACTGTAATCTGATTACCACCCATTTAAAATGTAACTGTAATGAAACACAGTCACTCAAATTTTGTATTTTAAATACGTAACTAAGTTACTTGTATTTCGTCACTCCCCAACCCTGTATACGTGTTTATAAATTTGTCAAAGTAATGGTCTTACCCTCAACTCATTCAAAAATATATACTGTTATTTTTCTGTGGAATGACATAAATTGTATCCGGTTATCACACAAAGCTATCATACAGCTTGGAATATAGAGTGCTCCAATACATGGGAAAACAACAGCATACCAATTTGGAACGAGATGAGTGTACTTAAATTATGACAGAAATTCATTTATGGGTGAACTATCCCTTTAAGTGAAACCAGCACATATCTCTATTACACATATTCCTTAAAGTGCTCCTATTCTGCTTTTATGGATATTACCTTTCATGTAGTGTGTAGTATAGCTCTTTGTGGATGTGAAAGGTCTGGGAAGTTTCAAAGATCAAAGAAAGTGCAGAATAAATGGAGTTGTGTCTCAAAAGAACGAACAGACTCTGAACTGCATGAAATGGGTCATCAGTCATTCCAGTCTTACTTCCTGCCCAAATCGATGTTTGTAACTAATCTGCATAACGTCGGCCTGTGATCTTCATTGGCCGTCCGTGAACAAAAAAACTGGGACTGGAAGAGTTTGGTTTGTGTTGTTGACATGTTTTCCGCACTGCGGAAGCAAATCCTCTTTATATGCACTTCCGAACAACTTGAGCCCGAATGGATAAGGTAAAACAAATGCCACCGTTACTGTTCGTATCACTGTCTATCAAGTTCTGAGGAAGTTCAGGAGCTGAAATTCAGATATGATAATAGGCATTTTGCTTCCAACGCATGGCCATCCGACCAATCAGAGCAGAGTAGACCAATCAATCACAACAGACTGGGCCATCTGACCAATCAGAGCAGAGTAGACCAATCAATCACAACAGACTGGGCCATCAGACCAATTACAACAGACAAGGTCATCTGATCAATCAGAGCCGAGTAGACCAATCACAACAGAATGGCCCATGTGACCAATCAGTAGACAGGTTTGCAGAGAGGACGGGTTTAGAGAGACTGAATCCTTTATTGAACTGTTTTAGACACTGTGAGAAAAGACATGATGCTGTAATGTAATATTTTGAGAAAACCTATAGTAGGAGACCTTCAAAACAAAATTAGGAACCCTCAAAATAGGTTATATTAGGCATAATATACATTATATAGTCATAATAGGGGCACTTTGAAACACTTAAAATATTATTCTATTCATCATCTGTTCGGATATAACATGCCCTTGGACTCAACAGTCTAGAGGACTTGGACAGCGCAACTCTCACCTTAAACAGCCGGTGGTGTTGTAGAAGACCTCAGGGTCAACGTGTTTGTTGTTGTTGTCAGTCCAAAAGTTGTATGGTACCACAATGCTTTCTGTAAGCAGGGGCAGGGCGTTCTTGATCAGCTCTGGCTTCAGTGTCTCGGCCGAGGACAGATTCCACAACAGACCTGAACAGATCCCACATCAAAGGGTCATACTGTATACTTAACGTTGTATTTTCTTATTAAATAAACATATAGTCAAAAACCAAAACCACCTCACATCACTTTTTTCATTTTTACTTTGAAGGATCACATACGATGTGATAAAGGTCATACAACAACAAATAACACACATTAAAATGTTCGGCACAGGGAAGAGTCGAGTGAGAGTCGTCTTACCAGTGAGTTGTTTCTGGGTTTCTGCTACATTGGTGTTTCTGAGCAAAGTCAGAATGACTTCTAGTCCTTCACAACTTTTCACCGCAAGCTTGTTATCGTTGTCTTTAAAAACCATGTTGCGCAGCGCAGCGGCGGCTGTCTGTTGCAGCAGTGAATTGTCACTTTTCAGCAACTGTACAAGAGCAGGAATCCCTCCAATCTGCCCAACCTGTTCGTGATACCAAACAACACTTGTTATTTAAATGATTTTATAACTTATTTTAAATATCATTATATAAATTCATAGGCATATTTAAGACGGAAGGACGGACGAATAGGCAGACAGATGTACACTGATTAGCCACGACATCAAAACCGCCCGCCTAATATCGTGTAGGTCTCGCTCATGCTACCAAAACAGCTCATAACTGAACAATTTTGGCAGTGTGGCAGGGTGCATTATCCTGTGGGAAGAGGCCACTGCCATAAGGGAACGCCATTGCCATGAAGGGGTGTACCTGGTCTGCAACAACCTTTAGGATACGACCAAAATCTGCTCATGGTATGAGAAATGTTATTTCACGAAAATGGCATATATCTCAAAATTGCTATATTTATTTTATTTTTGTTATTAAAAACAACAACAAAGGGGAAAATTAGAAACAGTAGCACAAATGCAATAGAACAAAGATACAAATTAAATAAACGTTGCATTTTTTAGCTACAGTAGGTTTATTTATTGAATAATGAAGTATATAACTAAAACACTGCATAGTCGACACTGTATGAATCAAGTATGAACTGATCCTTATTAAAGATATGTCATTCAGTCAAGAGCAGTGAGTGATTTTCTCTGTCTTTTGCGGTTTGATTAACATTAATGAGACAGAGAGCAGTTTAAAATGCTGCTGTCCCTTTAAGATCGAATGCACGGATCCGGTTCCTCTTCGATACGGTTCACTCGCGAGAATGCGAGTTTCACTGCGCTGACAGTTCTGCAGCTGAAAACAGTGCTGACATGATGCTTCTCCTGTGTCTTTTAGGCGAGACGTAGAGCAAATTTCGCTATAGAAGAGCATGTTTTCACTAGCATTTATTTTAAAACGCTGCTCTTCTTAGCACGGCGCTTTCCGAGGCCAACCCACGCCAGGCCAGGGCGCGTTCGTCAAAGACGGATACTCTCACTGCGAGAGCATCGAGTTTCACTGCGCTGACAACGCAGTAGTTGAGAATGACATTCTCCCCTGTGACGATCAGGCGATGCCAAGCATCTCCACGACATGGACAAGCCTGGACCTGACCCTGTGATGTTCAAACAGCTGCGCAGTGCCACAAATTCAGCTCTGCACGCTGCCAAAGCCAGGGGACAGTTCTCATATCCTCCAAGCCGAAGTTCAGAGATTTCCCACGGAACACAGCGAGTCAGGCTTTTATAGCTGCTACTTCCATGTTCCCAAGAAAGATGGTGGCCTCAGGCCCATTCTGGATCTGAGATGTCTGAACCGCACCCTCATGAGATGGTCGTTCAGAATGTTGACTATTCACCCCGGGGATTGATTTATATTGGTGGAACTAAAAGACACTTTCATATCCAGACAGACCCTCCTATCCTTGACAATTGGCTACATTTAGCCCAGTCGAGACAGGAGCTATGCACTCAAAGATTACTGCTCCTCAGTCATCTGAGCGACTTAAGGTCCAGAGTCAACTTTGGCAAAAGCTTGCTGCTCCGCAGTCAACAGATTTCGTTCCTGGGGGCTGTCTTCACCTAACCTCAAATGCAAGCATGGCTCCCTCAAGAGCATCTGCTGAATATCAGGAGCATGGCAGCCTCTTCAAGTTAGTTCTTCAGTAGTCCGCCTGGCCTGCTCTATGTGCGACCACTTCAGCGTCGCTTGAAAAGCCACGTTCCACCTCGCGAGTGGTGCATGGGTCACCACCACCTTTTCTGATGGACACAGAGGATGCTCTGCTCGCCGAGTCAGCTGACCTTCAGTCCCTCTCGTTCAAGACTGCACTAATGCTGGCTTTAGCATCAGTCAAGTGAGTTGGAGATCTGCAGGCTCTATCTGTGGAACCTTCCTGCCTGGAGTTTGGCCCTAACGACACCCCATCCACTCTATCCCGTAAGGGCTCCCAGAGTGTATATTGAGCCCTCTAGCAAGGATAGTCAATCAAAGTAGCTTCAGAGGCCACACTAAAGGACTGCCAGATTCGAAGTAAAGTCTTTACAGATGGATCATGGATGCGATAGCGCTGGCTTACAAGTTGGTGGACTTATTGTGCCCCTTGGGAGTGAGAGCCCACTCCACTAGAGGTATGGCCTTCTCTTGGGCTTGGTCCAGCAGACTCGCCATTGCAGTCATCTGTGTGGCGGCCGGCTGGTCCTCGCCATCCACCTTCATCAGATTTTACATCCCTGCTGGACATCCCGGCTAATATACTTTTGTTTTGTGTAGCAGGCTCCGACTTCAGTCTGAGCTCTTCTCTACATGGCTGTTCGAGGGGCCTTCGATTAGAGTGCCTCCAAGCTTTCAGCTCACAGAGTGACTTCCGTTCTGCGCTTGTAGCACAGTGTGTTGCACTGTATTCCCCACATACCAGTGTGATTTATATAGGCTGTAAACTCCACCCCTTTTGGCAGGCTGAAACACAATTTGTCTGTGCAGTTGCACAGACGTGAACCAAGTATCACCTTATTAGCCCGGTTCTGTCAACACTGCATTGGCTCCCCATTAAACATCAATTTAAAAATCTTGCTAGTTACTTACAAAGCACTAAATGGTTTAGCTCCCCAGTACTTGAGTGAGTTCTTAACACATTATAGTCCTTCACGTCTAATGCAATCTGGCCAGTTGATAATACCTAGAATCAAAATCAAAATCAAAATTGACTGCTGGTGGTAGAGGCTTCTCCTTTATAGCACCTAAACTTTGGAACGGTCTTCCTAGCATTGTTCGGGAAACAGACACACCCAGTCATTTTAAATCTAGAAAAAAACATCTCTTTAATTTACAAATCATGTAAATTGTTAGGCTGTATAAATTAGTTCAGCCGGAACTAGGAACAATTCCCATTAGAAGAATGACGTCTACGCTAATATTAGTCTTTCTCTGTTTATCTCGAGGTCTACCGTAGTCTACCAGATCCAGGCCGTATCTAGATGAGATGAAGGATCTGTGCCTAGACACGACAACAAAGCAGCCCTGAAGTGTCAACTAAACTATACCCTGCGAAGGCCTCCTTCCCTTTCCTTTCCCTTTCTATAGATAAAACATTATCAAAATGATTCCAGTTCACATGGATCCACGGAAACGACTGATAATTCTGTATTATGCAGGCCAGACAAGTAATTTGGCAACGCCACTTTGTAAAGAAAGACTAAGCGTCTGCGCACATACACATTCAAAAGCTAATACCTGTAGACTAAACACATAAACAAACGGCAAGAACGCATTAAAAGTCTTCCGTTTTCAGTTTAAAGGTGTCATTTAAGCTGCCCCTAAGTTAATAATGATTTCTTACAATGGAAATGATTCAATCAAAAACCTGCTTAAACTCGATAATACCTTTTTCCTAGAGCTGCTCTAAAGCTAAAACAATCCCTGTCCATTAATTTTCCTATTATCACAGTGAAGCTGCTTTGAGATGGGTCACTTTTTTCTGTATTGTAAAAAGCGCTATATAAATGAAGATGACTTGACTTGACAATCAGGCTTCAGGATTCAGAGAAAACAGGAGTTTTCCCCGTAGTGTCAACTAAACTGAGCCAATGCTCCTTCCCGTTATCTCAGGGAACCAGGGTTACTTGAGTAACCGGACTGTTTTCACCCAACTGTTTGTTAATTTAAGACATAACTGGCTATGTGTAACGTGGATACTCCACACAATGGGCATTTTGACATTATTGTGTGTCCATCTAAATCCATCGTAACAAGACATGAAAGAATGAATTTGAGATTGTATGCTGTCTGACAGAGGCGGCTTTTTGTGCGCACGCTTCAGCTGTTTCACTTCTTTTTCACAGCTTATTGTGCTTAATAACTCTAACATATCATACTCTAACTCTATCATACCACCCAGCCCTAATGATACGTGTCAAAGTAACATCCACACGAATGCCAGGACCCAAGGTTTCCCAGTAGAACATTTCCTAGGTTCTGCCTCTGCCACCCTGTTTCTTCCCATAGTGCATCCTGCTGCCATCTCTTCCCCAGGTATAAAACGGACAAACACCCGTCCGTCCACCTTATCTAAGAGAAAACGTGATTCATCAGACCAGGCAACCTTATTCTACTGTTCCATGGTGCAGTTTTGACACTCACTTGCCCATTGTAGGCACTTTCGGCAGTGGACAGTGGTCATCATGGGCATTCGGAGCTGTCTGTGGCTATGCAGCCCTATACGGATCAAACTGCGATACAGTGTGTGTTCTGACACCTTTCTATAATGGGCAAATATTGTAAAACAGCATAAAGATTTTTAGCCATTTGAGTTACAATAGCTCTTCTCTGTGATTAGAACAGACGGGCTAGCCTTCGCTTCCCATGTGTATCAATGAGCACCCATGAACCTGGCATCAGTTCACTGGTTGTTCTTGCTTGCACCACTTTTGGTAGGTTCTAACCACTGCTTACAGGGAACACCCCACAAGACTTGTCGTTTTGGAGATACTCTGAACCAGTCTTCCAGCCATCATTATTTGGCCCTTGTCAAAGTCACTCAGATCATTTCGCTTGCACAATTTTCCTGCCTCCAACACAGGACTTCACTTGCTGCCTAAAATGTTGTGGTGGATCACTCGCTCGTTCACTTGATCGACAGACAGACAGATCAACCAGATAGATTAACCATTTATTTCATTCTGACTAAAATCTTGACACATGAGGCAGTTTCCTGACCGTTTGTTTGGCTGTGTCTTCTGTGAAGGTCTGGTGCTGTATGAATGAAGCTCCACACAGCTGATAGCTCACATCTGAGTGTTTCAGATACTCCACTGCTTCCTCCAGAGTGATGTCTGGTAATGCTCCTGTGGCACCATTTGCACTGAACCAGGAATATGGAAGAGACACACAATTAAAGTTAAGATGTTTTGACAAAACTATGGCACACTTTTTTCTCTCCTTCTCTAGAAGAAAAAAAGCCAAAGATTGTAACATTTAAATATGTGCATTTGCTAAACGTTATTTAGAGGATGTGAGATAAGACACTTTACAGAGCCTAGTACTGTAGTCTGCAGGTAGGTTGTTGACCCCTTGATTATACAAAAATCTCACAGGATTATTACAATATCTGCAAAATGAATGTTTAGAAATCAAAACTCACAATTCATATAGGCACATTCAACAAAAAACATAAAAAACAAACAAACATTGAACACACTTTCCTTAAAGCCTTTATGTATAATTTATTTTAAAAGAAATGTATTATTCCTTGTAATGCACCTTATAATACATTGTATGATTTCATGATTCATGAATAATTGTAACCACAGTTGTCATGTTTTAATGCATGTTATAATGGATTACATGCAACCGATTTCAAATGTAACTGTGACGGTTACCAGCTCTGTCACCCACTCTGAACTACATTTCCCATCATCCCTCCTTCTGCTCAACTGCTCAACAATCACTGATCACCTCCAGCTGTTACCCATCGCCATCTGCACCAGTTTAAAAAGACTCAGCACACACACCTTGTCTAGTATCGTCTTGAACTCACTCGTGTTCCTGATCCTGCTACCTACCCGTTGTGACCTACCTGTGTTGTTCATCTTCTCCAGTGTTCCATCCTCCGATCTCCTTCTCCGGATACCCTCCTCTACATCCAATTAAGAAAAGGAAATTTATTAGTCTATATATTCACTGACTGTTCGTGTGTGTTCTTCTCACCTGCTAGTGGATATCCAGCCTGTGTCTTCACACATTTCGGTACCATTACCATCTGCCTGTTTAAAATAAACTTACTGCCTTTACTTACCATCCTCTAGTCTGTTTCCTGACAGAAAACTAGATCATAACCGATAGCACAGCAGCATGAGCTCCATTTTTATTTGATCCAGCCACAATAATTCTCTCCATGACCCAAGATGGCCGCCCAATCAAATTCTATGTCAAGGAGTTCCTCCAGTTCGCCCAACAAGTACCTTGGAATGACGGGGCATTAAAGAGTGGATGTCCCGCTCTTCCTCCAAGCACCAGCAGCTACAACTCAAGGTACCCTGGCACAATATTTCGATCACGTATTATGGCTTGATGCTTCATCCTTCACTGTTGGCGAGGTCGATGAAGACGCCAGCACAACTCATTTGTTGCCAACCCACTCCAGCCGTCTTGGTACCGGTGGTTTATTTCATCGAGCCCACTCCAGTCCCAAAGTCCATTCTAGTGTGTATAATCTCCAAACCAGAGTCTCCATAAGATGGTATCCAACCGGGAGCGAAAGTGGAGGATCCTGCGGTTATTTCAATCAGGAAGGCCCTGAAGAAATCTTCCCCTCTTAGGCATCCCGTCATGGCCGCCATTCCAGAGTCTAGTCCCGTCATTGCCACCGCGCCTGAGCCCTCAGTCAAAATGACTGCCACACTAGTGCACCTGGGAGTACTGGTGGAGTATGAGGGGCAGCCCTGGAGCCCAGAAATGACACTAGTCCCCGAATTAAGACCAGATATGGCTCCAGTCCCCAATCCCAACCTAGATATGGTCCCAGTCTCCGAGTACATCCCAGAAATGGCTCCAGTCCCCGAGTTTAGCCATGACACATCTCCAGCCTCCGAGGACAGCTTAGAGAAGGCTTTAGTCCCCGTGTTCGAACCTGAAAAGACTCCAGTCCCAGAGTTCAGTCCATTGAAGGCTCGAGCCCCTGAGCGGAGTACAGAGTCCATTCCAGTATGCTCCCTGGACTCTACTCTAGTTTTGGCTCCAGCCCATGAGCCCGCTTCTACTTCAGAGCTAAGCCCATGGCCTTAGTGGCCAAGCCTGTGATCCTGGACAAGGATCCTCAGTTTCCGGATCCCCTCTTCTACCTGCGATTAAGAAAAGGAAAGTTAATTATACATCGATTTATATATATATATATATATATATATCATGACCGTTTGTGTGTTGTTCTTCTCACCTGCTAGTGGGTATCCAGCCAGTGTCTTCACTCATCTGCCAGTTTAATCTGCATACCATTACCATCTGCCTGTTTAAAATAAACTTACTGTCTTTACTTACCATCCTCTAGTCCATTGGTTCTCAACCGGTGGGGCACGCCCCCCCGGGAGAGTGTCCGCGCCCCCCCGGTAGGCTACAGGAAATTTTTTTATATCACTAAACTACTGTCATAAAAAGTTATAGTTTTGTATATACATAACTCCTGAATAAAACATTTAATGTGTTTCGACTGATTTAAAAAAGTTTTGAACAAATTTGATTGGTTTGTCGATAGTGAGCGCAAATGCAGGTGATAAGCGGTTTTTATTAAGCGAGTCATTGAGTCGTTCATTCAAACTATTCGTTCAAACGGCCGATTCATCAAGAATGAGACAGATGTTTTTTTAATGGTTCATTGAATCTTTGACTCAACCGATTCGATCAAAACACTGAATCATTCAAAACACGATTGAGTGAGATGCGCCATGCTGTGATCTTTGTTTGGATTCATCGGATCTATTTTCGCTGCTAAAATAGACCAAGACAGTCATTATTTCGTCTAAAATGTAAGTGACTTAATATTATTAACTTGTTGAACTGTCATATGAAATCAGTGTCACATTTTCAATTGTGAGCTGATGGTAAATTAAGTGATGGTCAATTGTCAGCTCTCTTGGTCGTCAGGTCGTGTGATGCATGTTGCTGAACTGTATTCAAATGTTATAATTATTATAAAAACGCCACATTTTGAAATTTAACTGCAGTAATTTAACTTCAATTTAGTTTATTTGTGTGTGCTGCGCTCATAGACTTTAGAAAACGGTGCTCATTTGTTTGATTTCTCCTCGAGAAGCTGCACAAGCCTCAAAAGTTTAAGGTCCTTGACCCTGATTGAGTCCGAAACTGTCGTATTCGTTTTTCCATATTCGTCATTTGGTGGCTCTCAATTATCAATTGAGCGTGGCCTAGCTGCTCGCGTTCAGCAAGTAGATCCACTTGTGAAATGGACACATTGCATGGCCCATCGCGAAGCACTAGCTGCTAAAAAAATGCCAGTTCTCTTTGACTCTGTGCTGAACCAATCCGTGAAAATGATGAATATCATCAAATCACGGCCGCTAAACTCTCGCTTGTTTGGGGTCCTCTGCCAGGAGATGGGGTCAGGGCACGAACAGCTGCTTCTGCACACTGAAGTTCGCTGGCTCTCCAGGGGGGCGGGTGTTACAGCGGTTGTATGAGCTGCGAGAGGAGGTGAAGTGGTTTTTGACTGAAATCAAATCAGATCTGGCGAAGCATCTGGATGACTATGTGGCTTGCGTCTCTGTCCTATTTGGTCGATATATTTGACCGCTTGAATGGCCTCAACCTGTCTTTGCAAGGCCGCGAAACTCATATTTTGCTCCTTGCAGACAAAGTGCACGCCTTCACACAAAAACTAGACCTCTGGCATGGCCGCATCAGTCGAGGGAACTGCGATCTTGCGAAGTCTTGCAGACTTTATCACTGATGCAGGCACGTCACACGATTTCTCCTCCCTATTTCAGTCAGCGTCTGAGCACCTGTCAGCAATGAGAAAACAATTTGCGACGTACTTTAAAGAGGATTATCGCTCTTTTGCGCAGGTTCCGTTTGTTTGCACAGCAAACGAGCTGTCAATTGATATGCAGGAACAGCTTATTGAGCTGAAGAGTGACAGTAGACTGAAGGAACTCTTTAGCTCCTGCCCTCTTTCGTCATTATGGGCAGCTTTGATGCAGGAATATCCTGAACTCTGTGACGTCGCCTTGAAGATTCTCCTTCCTTTCGCGTCGACATATTTGTGTGAGGCAGGATTCTCAAAAATGACTGCACTCAAAACGAAATACCGCAATCGTGCACAAATTGAGGATGATTTGAGGCTATGTTTATCAAACGTTGAGGCAAGAATTGAGGATCTTTGCAAGGCAAAGCAGGCTCAGGTCTCACATTAACATCACCTACCTGCAAGCTTCTGTAAAAAATGCAGATGATGCCTACTATTAGGCCTAGTAATAATAACAATAATAAAGCATAAATTAATATCAGAGGTCTGGTGCCAATTCCCAATTATAGCAATAGCCTAGTAATGATAATAGGCCTACCTACCGCTACTGATGATGATGATAATAATAATAATAAGGGCTATCTATCTATCTATCTATCTACGCAAGGTGGTGTGGGGGGCGGGGGGGATTGGGGGGATTGGGGGGGTCTGGGGGGGTCTGGGGGGTACTGGGGCCCCAACTGCAATAAACCAGCTTTGGGGGGGCCCAGCTTCCAAAAGGTTGAGAACCCCTGCTCTAGTCTGTGTTTCCTGACAGTAACAAGGAATCTGTGATTTACAATGCATTTTAACTTGGAACAATTTATGAAAAGATAATTATCATACATTATGAATGCCTTTTAATGCACTATACATAGAGGCTTTAAGTAAAGTGTTATCTTATAGAAAATATTTGCATCTGTGCTTTTGCATGGTACTTTCAGAACATGAGAACTAAACTGAATTGGCACGCAGGTGTTTTTTGCCAAAAGACATTTCCTGCACACTCACCCCGACGCTTCTGATTTGCTGCTCTTGGTTGTGTGGATTTTCGTCCCCGTCTGTGATTGGCTGGCGCTGACCAGCGTGTTATTCTCCAGCTTCATAGATTGTGAGGTTGCACGGTTATATCGCACGGTAGAAGCCCTCTCCTTGGACTTCGGGGTAATTGTGCCATTGTCACTGGGCTTTATCCCATTGGATTGAGACCGCACATTCCAGCTCATCTGAGAGACCCACTGGTTTTTCTGGGTCTGTCTTCTCACTGTGTTGTGCAAAGACAAGCTGCGACCAGTCTGGGCAAATAAAAAGCAATAATGGATTAAGAAAAAAATAGGAATGTAAAAGTAACTATCAATATTTATATTAAATTTACTTCAGTTAAATCAGATTTTTATTGATTTTATCATCCCTTAGTTTCTACAACCACATTTTAAATAGAAATGTTAAGTTTTGGTTTTTTTGGGGTCACACACTGTATTTTTAACTGCTATGCACTTGCATCAATAAAGAGCATAATTTTATGCACTAAAATGCATTTTAATGGACTTTTTTTTTTATACGGACACTGCACTGTACACACTACACTGCAACCCACTGTGAATTCAGCACGTTTAGAAAACTACAGACCATTATCCCTTCTTCCATTCATTGCTTGAGCAAGTTGTGTTTAACCAAGTCTCTACTTTTCTCACAAAGAACAACCTCCAAGACAAGAACCAGTCTGGCTTCAAAAGCAGCCACTCAACCGAGACAGCCCTGCTCAGTTACTGAAGATCAGCTTCCAAATCATCTGTACTCATCTTGCTGGATCTGTCTGCTGCTTTTGACACCAGATCCTCCTGTCAACCCTCATGATGAAGGGCATGTCAGAAATCGCACTCCAGTGGTTCAAGTCTTCCCTCTCAGGTAGGTTCTTCAGGGTGTCTTGGAGGGGTGAGGTATCTAAGGTTGTACTCACACGATGCACGGGTGCGTTGTACCGCGATTGTTACGGAGCTAGTCAACGCACTCGAGCACGGTTCAGATCGCCTAGTGCGAGTACACCCCAAGTCACAACATCGGGCAAGTGGAGTCCCTCAGGGCTCGGTGCTTGGACCACTTCTCTTCTCTATCTACATGTCACCACTAGGATCTGTCATTCAGAAACATGGCTTTTCCTATCACTGCTATGCTGATGGCACACAACTATCCATCATTCCAACCTGATGGCCTGACGGTAGCTGCTCACATCATAGCCTGCCTCCAGACATTTCTGACTGGATGAAAGACCACCATCTTCAACTCAACCTTGCAAAGACAGAACTGTGGTCTCAGCCAATCCAAAACTTCTCCATTCAGCTAGAGGTTCAACAACTCCTTCAAGGACAGTCAGGAACCTTGGAGTTGTGATTGATGATCAGTTAAACTTCACAGACCACATTGCTAGAACTGTCCGGTCCGACAGATTTACCTTATACAACATTAGGAAGGTCAGGCCCTTTTTATCCCTTTTTATTTTCCTTGTTCGATCCAGACTGGACTATTGTAATGCCCTCTTGGCAGGCCTTCCAGCATATCAAACCTCTGCAACTAATCCATTGATGAATGCGGCTGAAGTTATGGTAATGGGATATACAGTATGTCCTAAGTTATACATGCATTGAAAAGGTCTTATGTTTCACATGCCATCAATACGTTATATTTTATGTTTCAGTGTCTATACAAATGTGTACGTGTACCATTGATAAGGTATTACTGTTCCTGAACTCTTGCCTGGGGTCACACAACTGGCTCTGTTTGATTTATGTAAAATAAAATTAATAATTTACTGGTCGTATAACCTACACACGATGTACTGTATCATATCCCTGGCATATGGTGTTTCTTTGCAAACTGGAGATTAATATCCTACAGAGAAACTGTATTGTAAATCATTAACTTTAACCCTCAAATTTATGATCTGTCGATCTGCAGTATCAATATTCTGGAAATAGTTTTTCCAGGACAGAAAAAAACATCTAAAAAAGATTTAAACAATTACATTTTATCAGTTATTCGGCAAAACAATTTAACTGAATAATTTGTCTTCATGTCACTGACAATTTAGCTTAATGTAGTGTTCGCATGACAAAGAATTCAGATTAATATACTGTAGGTTTGTGCCAATTATCATATTTGAATATCTAGAAATACGAGCTTAACTGGCTTAGAGTAATCACAATAAAATGTTTACCTGATGCATATCTATTCCATATATCTGGAATATGAACAAATTCTGATCAGTTTTCTCAACTGCTAGGACACATTTTTAAAACTCCTCACACACTTCCTAAGCAATCTTCATCTTAGCACAGCAGTTTATTTCACATTCAAAATGCAGGAAAACTTCCAAAACACCTCATTCATGTCTCAAATCAAGTCATTTTTCCGGAATACTTTAAACAGAGGCCAAATAAAACGGTCCTTTGTTCCCTTTGCAGAACCGAAATGGCTACTGTAATATATTGGTCTAAACACAATTTAGTTAAGGTTTGAAATTCAAAAAATATATTTTTTTATCCTTTACCACAACAGAATGATTAAAATGGTGCATTTGCATGTCTGTGTTGTGTGTGTGTGTTGTGTGTGTGCGCGTCTGTCTGTTTGTGTCTGTGTGCCTAAGTGGGTGTGTGTGAGTGCCTGTGTGCGCGTGTGAGTGAGTGCCTGTGTGCGCATCTGTATGTGTCTGTGTTGTGTTATGTGTGGGTGTGAGTGTCTCTGAGAGTGTGTGTCTGTCTGCCTATGTGTGTGTGTGTTGTGTGGGTGTGTGTGTGCGTGTCTGTATATGTGTGGGTATGTGTGTGTGCGTGTGTGTGCGTGCGTGCGTGTGTGTGTGTCTCTGAGAGTGTGTGTCTGTCTGCCTATGTGTGTGTGTGAGTGTGTGTGTTGTGTGGGGGTGTGTGTGTGTGTGTGCGTGTCTGTATATGTGTGGGTATGTGCGTGTGTGTGCGTGTGCGTGCGTGTGTGTGTGTGTGTGCGTGTGCGTATGTGTGTGTGTGCGTGTGTGTGGGTGTGAGTGTCTCTGAGAGTGTGTGTCTGTCTGCCTATGTGTGTGTGTGAGTGTGTGCGTGTCTGTATATGTGTGTGTCTGTGTGTGTGTGTGTCTGTGTGTGTGTGTGCGTATGTGTGTGTGTGCGTGCGTGTGTGGGTGTGAGTGTCTGTATATGTGTGGGTATGTGTGTGTGTGTGTGTGTGTGTGCGTGTGTGCGTGTGTGTGTGTGCGTGCGTGTCTGTGTGTGTGTGTGTGTGTGTGTGTGTGCGCGTGCGTGCGTGAGTGTGTGCGTGCGTGTGTGTGTGCGTGTCTGTGTGTGTGTGTGTGTGTGTGGTCCTGGTAAACCCTATGTTGTGTTGATGTCCTCACACAGACAGTAGTCCCAATAGCAGTTATTTTTGACCTCATGGGTTCATTTCATGATAAAAATGTCTCTATTGCGTCTCTCTTAAGCCCCTCACACAAGCGCTTGTCATCGAGGCCGTCTGTTGTCGTTACAGTCTCCAGTATTTTGTTATTGTTGGTCCGTCTCTTTCACAACAGTACAAAGCACCTTGTGGAACAACTGATTAGTGCAAAGCAAATTCAATGCACATGTGTGACTTACATGTACAAAGTACACAAGGTTACAAAACTCAGGCGGTGCACGTATAGTATGAGCGTACTATTGTGGTGACGAAATCTGCATCGTGCACACTTAAAAAAGGAAGTGCACTTCGGCCGTTAGTGTAAATGCAACCTGGACATGTGTACAGTACTTGATTTAGTGACAACAACGACTAAAAAAGCTTGAAAGGGTTAAACAAAGCTCTGATAAATTGTTTAATTGCATTTTATTTATTTAAATACATTTAAAGCTAATAATCTACAACATTATTTAATTATTTCACACTGTACGCATCAAAAACTGCCAACTACTTTGTCAAACATGAAAAAGTCCATCAGACAAAAGGATTTTGTTGTCAGGTGTGAAAAGATGCACAGCCTCTCTAACAAGAATCTGACCTGTCAATAAAGTCATATCATAAATCACTGCTGTCTGTCAGTACAGTAAATCGACAGTAAATCTACAGGAAATCATGCCGCTGTGACAAGTGTGTGAAGTCTTTACCATTCTGCTCTGGCTTGTCATCGTGTTGGAGCCGCTAAATTTGAAGAGCGTGTCGTTCAGTTTTGTAGGCGAGAACTGGAATTTCGGCTCGCTGAACTCTGTCGCTGACGCCGGGGCTGGAGAACACATGAACACAGAGACTTTAGTGAATCTACACACTTCAACACGAAACCGTCACAGGTGCACTAAAACACACTTATTTCAACACACCTCCATGATGTATTTAAAGTGCTCTGTTTTTGTACACTAATTTTGTACTGAATATGCTAAAAATTCTTCTTTAGCACTTCTGAAGATAATCTTCAGAATATCTAAGTGTTCTCGACTGTGATATTTTGAGACACCATGAATATGAACTGAAATATGCTTTAACTTGCTATTTCTGTATTAAAAAAATGTATGTACTTGAAGTAACCCATCTTTCATACACTTTTAAATATACTCATCAGACATAAAAACGTCATAAATATGATAATATAGTAACTGAATGAACGAACATGAACTAACCATGAGCAATACATTTGTTACTGTATTTACTAATATGTTAGTTAATGAAAATACAGTTGTTCATTGTTTGTTCATGTTTGTTCACAGTGCATGAACTAATGTTAAGAAGATTTTAATAAAGTATCAGTAAATGATTAATAAATGCTGTAGAAGTGCAGTTCATTATTAATTCATGTTAACTAATGAACCTTACTGTAAATTGTTACCGTAAAGTTAGTTCCAAATTAGTGCATTTATATTAAGTGTATTTAAGTTGGGAAAATGTACTTATAACTAGTACATTAGTAATATATTTTTAATAAAAATCAATTTAAACACTTCATACACTAATAAAACACACTAATAAAACTAGTTTTGCGGTAGTATACTTCATTTCAATGCGCTAAAAATCTGTTTAAGTATTAGTGGTATTTAGTATACTACTTCAAGTGCACTGTAATTTGAAGTACAAATATACTTTTAATTAGTGTATTATTTATAGCGTATAACTTTTACAATTTTACTTCGCACAAAAAAATAAGAATGTACTTGCTTGTATTTAAGTATTTTTTGGTGCATTCAAGTGTACTTTATTTTTACCATAATTTGACTATAATTTCATTTACAGAATTTCCCTAAATAGATACTTTATTATTTTTTAAACTATTTAAAAAACTTTCTGATTCTTTTATAACTATACATGCAGTTTTATGACTATATATTAACTAAATATTTTTACATCCACAATTTTAAATCTACATTAAATCTAAATAAACGTACATGTAGTTTCTCAGTTACATCGAAGGTCTATTAAATATATGTGAAAAAGTAACAATAAAGTCCAATTATTTAACATTAATTAATAAAAAAAGGTCATTTAAGTTTAAGATAACTCATAAATAATATTAACAGAAACAACTATTACTTTTAATGATGCATTAGTAAATGTTGAAATTAACACTGACTAATATTAATAAGTATTGTTCACGTTAACTCATGTAGTTAACTTATGTTTACAAATGAAACCTTACTGTAAACCATTTTAACAAAATTTTACCCAAAAATCTTGGGTATGGTATTCGTCAGCAACCTACATTCATTAAACTTAATTTATATAAATGTGTGAGTGCACAAGAAATGTTTGTTAATGTTAGTGAAAGTTACTGTAATGTTACCAAAAATACAATAAAAGTGTCTGCAACATTATTGTCTAATATTTACAGCAATTGAATTGAAATGAGCAAACGTCTGAGCTGGACTGTGCGTCACTTCTGGCTGGATCCCAAAATGATGTCTTTGCCTCAAAGCCTATAATGAGCGACTATTCAAACAGCATTTTGAGCATTTTACAGTAACAGTTCTACAATTAAACGAGTGACCCCACAGAATAACTACAGTCGTCTCTTGTATGATTACACATTAACTGTAACAGTCCAATGTCCACAGAGTAGTACACTGGCGCTTAGCTTCCCAGCATGCACTGTGGCATGAATAAAAATTATGCGGTGGCATTATTTTAATAAGTGAAAAAGTGTTTAATTGTAAATAAGTATTATAAATCAGCTTAACAATCATTCGTCAAACTTGACTATCATACTAAAGCACTTTTACTCTAGTTTGTTGTTTGATCTTAAATTTTATTGTAAATGTACTAAACGGTAACTTTACCATTGCAAATGTGTAATTACAATTATATTTAAATACATGACATACAAGTATCATTAGAAATGACGGTAAAGTACATTTTCGTTTACCATAAATGACTGTCGGTACACTTGAACCACACTTCAATAGAAGTAATTATGAAATTACATATAAAGATGTACTTAAGTCTTACTTAAGTGGCCAAAAAAAAGCACACTTTAGTTCAATTAAATGCATTTAATATAAAACTAAACTATAATACATACAAAGACATGCAGTTTAGTGTCCAAAACTTTACATCAAGTTCTTGCAAAATTCTCAAGTATTCTTTTAACAGACATTATTTATGTAATAAGTGCTACGGTGTACTTCTTTTTCTCAAAGGAAGGTTTGTTCGGTTAGTTTTTGCTGTGATGTGTACTTACATTACTATAACACTTTATTTTACAGTGTCATTGTTACATATGTTACATGTTGTTACTATAGTAATAATTATAAATTATGCATAATTCCATGCAACCAACCCTAAATCAACCCAAACCCTAATCCTAACCCTATAGTAAGAACATGTAGTTACTTAATATTACTTAAATGTATAATTACAGTGTAACCTGATTTTGTTTTCTATTAATAATTATGTTTGTTGCATGTCACTATTGCTGAAATTTGTGTAATTGTTGAGTATTGACACCTGGTTTACAATTTATAGGCTACATAAAGTTCAACTATAGTGTCGCACGCCCAAAGGGAATATAAACAATTAAACATGTTTAATGAGTTATTGTGAGATGAGTGCCAATTAGTTATTGAAAAACGATGTAAATATCGCCACATATACAGTAAACTGCATGTTATGTTTAAAACATTGATCCATCATGATTTTAAAACTCAAATAATCACTACCATCCCACAATATGGTCATTTTTACAGTAATTCGTTACGATACAGTGACCTGGACGTGAGTAAATTTTGCTAATTGTAAGAACTCAATGTTTAATGTTACAGTGCAATATACTGTATTTAGGAGGCATTCAGCATTTGGGCAAAATGTGCCTATGAGTTTCAGGCCCAAAAATGCCATCTAGCAGTCTTCCACCTCAAGCTTTTGAGACACACCCCTGTCAGAGACTGTGTTTGTGATATTAATTACAAATGAATGCAGTTTGCCTCAAAGACCTGCTTCAACTTGCTTAAAAAAAATGTTTTCAAACTGCAAAAGCATCTCAACTTATTATATTTTGCTTTTTATGCTTTTTGCTTATTTCCAAAAATTTAGGTTAGTTTACCAATTACATTAATTTACTAATGTACTACTGAAAGTTTAAGGTTAGATTACCATTAAGGTTAGTTTACTAATATATATATATATATATATATATATATATATATATAAACATTATATATATAAAAAAAAATATATATAAACTTACTAATATATATATATATATATATATATATATATATATATATATAATTATATATAAATATAAATATATAAATATTATATATATATAAATGTACTAATTATATATATAAATGTACTAATTTTATATATATATATATATATATATATATATATATATATATATATATATATATATTTGTTTCACGTTGTCTTGTTGGCATTCTGTAAATTAAAAGCACACTTACTCATTGGCGACGGAATGGAGTCGCTCTTGACCATCTTCGACTTGCTTCTCTTAATGGATTTCACCTGCTCCAGCACGCGCTGCTGTCCCGTCCTCTGTTTTTTGTCGGACGGCAGGACCAGCGAGGTGTCCTCCGTCGAGACGGAGCCCAGAGCCGAGCGAATCGGTTCGGCAGTCATCGCTGCTCTCAGTGGTTCTGCTCGGACCTTCAGTCAAACCCGACAGGCTGTCTCAGAGCTCCTGCGTGTTCGGCTGCGCAGACTGACTGACAGCTCGAGCGCTGAAGTGTGGAACAACCACACCTAGGTTACGCCCACTGGAAGTGTGGCGCCGCGGACCAATCACAGGTCCGCATTCACTTTTTAACCCTGTCAATTACCTGGCGTTTCATAGTAACGCTTTTTAACAAGCAAGATAGACCCTTTCACAGACGCGTTTTAACGGAAAGCTTTTTATATTTTAATTTTTTTCTAAATGTATGTATATTTATAACCTTTGCATCAAATTACAAACTAGTTAACGCTGTTGTGAGGGTGACGGTACAAATGACATCTTTCCCACTTCTGACTGCCGTTATCAATCGCTCTCTATTTTTTTCCTCTTTTTTAAAGTTATGAAAACACAATTGTGGAGATTTTCCTTTGCTATTTGTGGAAATGGAAACACAAAAAATATATTTAAGGAAGTCTCTCATTCATGCTAAAAAAGTTTGACGACTTCCGCTTCGGAGAAACCCGGAAGTGTGAAAAAGGTCCATTGTAGACAGGGTTGAGGAGTAACGAAACACAAGTAACTTAGTTACGTATTTAAAATACAAAATTTGAGTAACTGTGTTTCATTACAGTTACATTTTAAATGGGTGGTAATCAGATTACAGTTACATCTGAAAAGTGTTTTAGATTACCAAAGTGATTACTTTGAATTTTAATGTCATTTAAACAGCGATTGGTGATTCTCTGACTCTGACCGTCTGAAAAAGTGGAGTTAAGATTCATCAACATTTTAATACTTTTAAGAGGATCATAAAAATGTTGTTATTTTTATTTACTGTCCTGTCATGACCTGATGATACATGACTGTTTTCATGTTTTGTGATAGTTGTTTGTGAGTCATTTTATAATTCACTCGTCACTGCAACTTTTTCTCACAATTTGTTTTTTCCCTCACAATTGTGAGTTTACATTTCACAATTCTGACTTCTTTTTCTCGGAATTGTGAGATTTAAACTCACAATTGCAAGTAATAAAGTCAGAATTGGGAGATATAAACTTGCAATACTGACTTTTTTTCTTGAAATTATGAATTTAGTATGTGAGTTTATATCTCATAATTCTGACTTTTCTCAATATTGCGAGTTTATATCTCATAATTCTGACTTTTCTCAATATTATGAGTTTATATCTCATAATTCAGACTTTTCTCAACATTGCGAGAAAATATAGAGAAAAGTCAGAATTATATCTCATATTTTTGACTCCTGAATATTGTGAGTTTATATCTCATAATTCTGACTTTACAACTCACAATTGCAACTTTGTATCACACAATTCTGAGGGAAAAAGTCAGAATTGTGAGATAAAAACTCACAATGACCTTTTTTGTGTTTGTTCCACACTTATTAGTATTCCAAAGTATTCTAAAGTATTTAGATTAAGTTACTAAACTTGAGTAATGTAACGAAATACGTTACAAATGACTTTTTAAAGCATGTATTTTGAAATCTGTAGTGAAATACATTTTAAAAGTAACCTACCCACCCTGGTTGTAGCTCACACACACGCATCACACATCTTTCTAGGTTCATAAAAGGTGGATTGATAAAAGTGAATGAGATGGGAGGAAACTACAGGAAGACTTCTGTTGTACTCTGTAGAATGTGACACGCATCACATCTCAGTGACAGATACTGCAGGAGCTCCAGCATTCACTCAATGCTTCAGTGCTTCATCTTCCATGACTCACACGGTTGTAACTCTATATTATAATTAAATCTTCTTTTACAACCACACCCTGAAATATTATTTTCTCATACTGCAACAAAGGGATTAAGACTTTAATTTCTTTAAATATTACTAATAGTAATGGTTTCCCAAAGTACTTAAATATTGTAAAGACCTACAGCTACAATCTTTTGCATGATGTAGCAATATTAGGCTAGTTGGAATAAAATAGGCCTTCCAGTGTGTCCTTCAGTATGATATGCTAGAATAGAACTAAAATTAATATATTTTTTTGTATAATTATTTAGCATGTGTGTATGACCTCATATTTATTTAGACTGAATATTTGTAGTTTGTCTATATTTAATTAAATATATGAAATAATTTAATAACTAAATACATAATATTAATACCATTGTTTAAATATTTTCACCTAAATATGTCAACTATACCCATTAACCCAACAAGTAAGAAACAAGTTCGCATTTTACGACCTTCACGTTTTTTGAAAGCAAAAGTTGTTGCTGCAAATTGTATTTTGACTGGAACCAGTTTAGTGTTTCACTGGAACCAAAACAAAAGCTAAAAATAAAAATGCTTGCAAACCACAAAAATCTAATGTCAGTTAAAAGATCACAGACTACTTACGCTCAGAAACTGTTCACTCCCCAGTTCCTCAATCCAGAGATTTTCACTCAGTTGTTTTTGTTTGAGAATTTAGGGTTAATGAGTTTTCTTTTGATACAGATCAATAGATATAGTGCTGGGTAGTAACTGATTACATGTAATCTGGATTATGTAATCAGATTCCAAAAATTAAGCAATTGTAATTAGATTATATAATGTTAAAATACTCATAAGGGGAGTTACTTTTAAAAGTAATGCGTTACTCCCTAAAAATGGTAACTTTTTCTGGAAAGTACATTACTTTTATGTTACTTTTCCTCAGCTGGGTTAAGGTTGCTTGTTTGTTTTTTAATAACAACAAAAAAGTTCTATTTTTTGGCAAATGTAAAGCCCCTTTCACACCAAAAGTGAAACGAATAAGCCTCAAGCTGAAGGAAATGCAAAGTCACTCCTGTACAGTAGAGGGCGCCGCTAAAACAAACCTTTCAGCTGTGCTTCCAATCTGGATCACAGAAAAATAGACAGTTCGACACTCTTATTTCAGCAATAAAAACAAACAATGAATCACAAATGTGATGTTTATCTAAAGTAATTTTTGCTTATTAGTATGGATGAATTAGATCATTGAAGGGCAGCAGTAAAGACACTGGTTAATAAACTGAGATGAAATACAAAGTATATTTGTATTATTTAACATTTAATTATTGCAGGTTTGCGTAATATTTTGTGTTTGCATTTCACAGTTTTTATTCATTTTGAGGAATACTGAATGTTTTTGTGCAAGTGAGATGAGTAAATGCATGTTCACATTTAGTCAAGAACTACAGTAACCATCATGTTCACACAGCGACAACACAAGAACTCTCCGAATTATTGTAAATACGAGTTTCTTTGGGAAAAATTGCACATGAACACCCTCCCATTTCAAATACGATTAGACACAGTAAAATACGGTTTTCCATTGAAACATTGTGGGTAATATTATTTGTCGTTTTCAAGAAAGTAGCCTATAGACTATAAACTTTATTGTACTGTGTAAATTTGTTTAGTTTTTTTAGTAATTTGTTAGAGTGTAATCACGACTTCAGAAGTGGGAATTATCAAATTTCCAATAGCACATGAAAGCAACTTTACTCACAATTTCACTCAACATGGGGACAGGAGAGCGGTCAGTCAATAAATCGGAAAACACAGTAACTTATTTGAAAAAGTAACTCAGATACTATGCAAATTCAAAAGTAATGTTTCTTTTCTAGTTACTTGAAAAAAGTAATCTGATTACTTAAAGGTGCACTATGTAGTTTTTCATCCGCTAGAGGTCGCCCATTCAAAACAGCTTGATGAGGGCAAGTTTGAGCGTGGAATCTTGGGACATGTGGTCTTCACCTCACAGACTCGGGCAGAAATCATGTTCACGGATGTGATTATTAACGTCACTGTAGTCTGAAGCAGAGCAGGAGCGAGTGTTGTGGAGCTGAACGAGACGCTGGAGCGATTGATAATGAGAGACGAACGACACACGCCTCGAGAGCAGCGGGACTTTTATTATGACACAGTCGCCGCTTCCGCTTCTCCGGTCATGAGTGTGAGGAAACGCAGCTCTGTTGATCATATTAGACACATTTGAGTGTGTTGAAGATGATGTTATAACGTTACTCTGAGCGTTCGCTCGCGGCTGCTGTGAGACACTTGTTCACTGCAGTAAGAGATCCATATCACAATATCATATTAAATGCTGGATCGCTTGTGTTGATGAATGGCATGTAATTCATTTTAAAACATATTTTATGATGGAGAAAATTCTGTATTACTGTTGCTAAAAATAAAGCAGCATCTGATTATGTTATGTTAGTTACTTGACAAAATAATGTTTTTCTCTGAGGCGTGGGAAAACATGGTAAAGCATGGTACTCGAAAAAATCAAGAGAATTAGATTTAAACAATAAGACTAAACGTGTTGAGCTATATTACAATAATTAGTTTTCTGTCTATAAATGTATCAAAACAGACGTTCCCTTGTCTAATAAAACATGTAATATATTGAAGCGTCTTTGGTGTTTCCATGGTTTCTACAAAATAAAACCGGAAACCGAGGGAAACGTGGATATGATGTCATTGACAGGCGACTCCCGCACACGTCCCGGACCCTTGGATAAAATTGCGATTTTCTCATGATTTGCAAATAGTTGGAAACATTTGGGATATTGTAAGTACTCAACTGAACAAAATAGATAACACTGGCCTAGTGGTTTTTGGATATTTTACTGCAAAAATTGTACATATTGCAGCTTTAAATGGCGTTACTTGTAATTCGTTACCCCCAACACTGCTCGAAATCAGACTGCAGTTACTTTCTTATTGGTTACTACATGTTATTCACAATTTTTTTCTTGTCCCTTTGTAGATAAGTAACATAACCCACTGCTAATGTGACTCTCTTTCTTTTTTCAGGTGAAATGGTACATCTACAGCAGATATTCCATCAATAGAGAATCTGGATCTTAAACGTTTTTGGAAATTCATGTGCTGCTATTTGCCAGTTGTTTTGTGACTGACATCTCTACTGGCCCTTTCAGCAGCGTTTGTGCTCTTACATACAAGAGCAAGAGCACTATCTTGTGGAAAGAAACGGAATTATTAAAACACCCTACAGTAAATATGAAAATGCTTTAGAACAGTGATTTATTTATTGATGATTAAGATGAATTGACATTCAAAAAGTGTTTATAATGCCTAAAATGCGGTGCTACTAATACTTCAACAACAAACTGTTAAAAAAACGTCTCTTTCGAGTTACATTAAAATATGTCTTGACAAGCATAAACAAGCACAGAACTGAGTAACATGTCCTCACGAACACAAACAGGGCTTTCCATTGAAGCCTTCAAGATTTTGAGTCGTCAAAATACAAAAGAGCAGCGGCTCCGTAATGATTAATGCCTCCGTTCACTCGGTCGAGGTAGGTATAGCCTCAGAGCACTGATCTCGGGTCAGCTCAAGTTGTGTCCTAACAGCTATTATGTAACATTGAGGTACAGTAACCTGATCCAGCACTTATTCCTCGCGTTTAAATGGTCTCGAGGGCTGGAGCTCTGGAGAGCCGTCGGAAGATGACGATCCAGACACTCTACATCCCGTCAGTTTAGTGTGGAGCTCGTTCGAGGTCAGCAGCATCTGGTCTTCAGTCTCTTTCAGGACTTTGATGTGTGCGGTGAAGAGCAGGTAGAGCAGAGCTCCAGAGAGGAGCGCGCCCGTGCACACGGCTCCCAGAAAGCCGGCGGTGCCGAGGGAGCAGTGGAACAGGCAGGGCAGGAGCGTCAGCAGCAGGAGCAGCAGAGCGCCGCACATCAGAGCCACGGCTTTGTCCCGCAGGGTCTCCGTCTGACACCGGCCGTCCTTCACCACCGCACGCGCCTCTGCGACCGCGTCCATCCGCTCGGATACGGGAGGTGCTGGAGGATACACGATAAAAACATTCAATTCTACATACAATTGCTTTTCTTGAAATTACAATAACATGATTTCACTATCTGGTGTTTATTTCTATATGACTGTCTTCTATATGAGTCTGGACAGCAGTTTGGTGGCATGAAAACACAGTTTTGAAAAAGGGTTTCAAAGTGCAAGTTTTTGAAAATGATACCGTTACATGTCTCATGTAAACTGTGAAAAGCGTGACGTCATGCAGTATTATGTGTTCGGTCTTCAGGAGTGTGTTGTTTCTTTACAAAGTGACATCGCCATCTACTGGTCTGGCATGAACAATACAGCATTTTTACATGTTTTCACTGATCCGTGTGAACGGGGTTGTTTCGATAAAGTTTTACATTTACATTTATTCATTTGGCAGACGCTTTTATACAACATGACTTACAAGTTAGGGTTTGAACCGGGTCTCTGGTGCGTAGAAAGTGAGTGGTTACTCACTGAGATAACTCGCCAAAAGTTATCCTTATGCTCACCAAGACTGTGTGTAATTGATCAAAAATACAGTAAAAATAGTAATATTGTGAGATATTATTATGATTTAAAATAACTAGCGCTGTCAATCGATTAAATAAACTAATCAAACATTTTTTCTGTAATTAATTCGGATTAAACACAGTTGAGTTTTTAATATTTATATATTGTAATAATTTCAGTTACTCTCCAAATTGATGTAGAAACAACTTAGACAGTATATTTTAAATATTCTTTTTGGCATCTTTTTATGAATGAAGGCCAGTAACACTGATGCTAATACTGCTACTGATGTCTCTATGAAATTGAAAAAAAACTTATAGACATTCAACACTACAGTATAACTGAAAGCTATTTTCAGCATTTATTAGGCTATTTTTTCATTTAACTGAACAATCTTCACATAAACCCCTGATAATAAATGTCATATGTACCTGTTTAACAGGTAGGAAATATACAGAAATTTAATAAAGTTATCAAACACTTTATACTGCATAAATTATAAATTAAATACAGATTAATCCTTATTAAAGCTACAATTTTCTCTGTTATCATAACATTAATGAGTGCATTTACATGCACGTTCTTAAGCGATTATGCTTAATAAGCCGAAAACACACATGGTCATGTAAACGCGGTAGCCATTTTCTTTCGTCAGAGTAAGGTCATTATCGGCTTAAGCATAAACTGGTTGGAACAGGTAGTTTTTTTTGACTCTTTTACCCCGATTTTGCACGGCATGTAAACGCATTAACCAGCTTTCTGTCAGCTTTCTGAAGCAGACTCTTTCAAGACCCAGAAAATGATAAAAACGTGTTCTCATCTCAGAAGTAGAGGTGGTTCAGTCATATATGAGCTGTAAGTTTCCCGCTTTATTTAACATCACAACTGACATAACATGAATACTCATAGTCAGACACGCAAATTGTTGTTTTGGCGTTGCTACAGGGAAATAACCAGAAATATTTAATTTGCGTTGTCAGGTTACAGGTTTGCATGAAAACAGGGAAAACTGGTTATTTCAATAAGCTGATATTTGCGAGTTATCAGCTAACTGGTGTGGATGTAAACGTGCTCAATGACAGACATGACAGCAACTGGTTTATTAGGCTACTGTCACTTTAAGAGCTGCCGCTGCCGAACATGACGCGGATCTGACGCGCATCTTTACTCTTTAGTTCATTTAAGACGTTATTTAACTAATTTAAGACTGCTCTTATGAGGATTTTGGTATGATTCTGTGTGTTATTGTTTGTTCAAGAGTGAAAAACACTCGATAAAAAACTGTCATGTGTGTGTCACATGACACGACATTCACAGACAGCGCGTTCTCGTTTGTCTTGTGGCGCTTGAGTGGTTTAAAAGTATTTGCGTGAATAAGAGTGCGATCATATAATGTAACGCCAAATTATGGCGGGAAAAAACGGATGCTGTGTAAACTGCGATAAATATTTTTAAACAAAAAAAATTAATCGCATGCGTTAACGCACAAATTTTGACAAATATTTCAATATATTTAGTTAATATATTTGAATATATTAATCCCTGCTGAATACAAGTACAAATTTCTTTTAATAAAAATCTTACTGACTCCAAAATTTTGAATCGTAGTGATCAGTTTGTTTCTTTTACAGTTTTTATCAGTATGTTTGCACTCATACTGGCCTCGTCATGCTCAATAATTCCTCTGACAGATCACAAACACTCCTCAAACCAGTGAAACCTACGTAACACGACTCCCAGAACAGTCACACTATTCTATAGTCCTGTACTTCCAGTTTTCCCACATTCCTTTTTGTCACCTGACGCAAAATACCTCCATCCTTATATGAATGCAAATTCTGTCACAGACTCTCACAAATAATTAACAACCTACATTTATCCGTGCACCGCCTAAACACAAGGACTCCCTGAAGCCTTGTTTCTTATTGGACAAAGGAAAGTTAGAGTAAATTATTAAAGCACTCGTTAGAAGAAGAAAAATGACATCTACACTAATATTAGTCTGTCTGTCTCATCCTCTCCCAAGGTTACCACAGTCAGCTGGGCCGTATCCAGATCAGAAGGTGGACCTGTGCCAGGACACGACCAAAACGCAGCCCTGAATGTCAGCAGAGACTGTGTCTACTAGAACGATCCCCTGTGAAGGCCTCAGACACGACGGCCATCAGCACAGATCCTCAGCAGAGACCATAAGAATCAGACCAGTGCTCTGCACAGAGCCCATGACCATCTTCGGCTCATACCGGCGTGATAACTCCTAAATCACAATGACACCATGTTTGTTCGTTGGCCAGAAGAGAACTGGCTCCCCGGACTGAGCCTGGCTTCTCAAAAGGTTTTTTTCTTCATTCTGTCACCTGATGGACTTTGGGTTCCTTGCAACTAGCTATGTTTCCATCACCGTGTTTTTAATGTGCATTTTGAAGTATTGGATGAACAGGGCTGGGTAGGTTACTTTTAAAATGTATTTCACTACAGATGATTGTAACATATTTCGTTACATTACTCAAGTTTAGTAACTTAATCTAAATACTTTAGAATACTTTGGAATACTAATAAGTGTGGAACAAACACAAAAAAGGTCATTGCGAGTTTTTATCTCACAATTCTGACTTTTTCCCTCAGAGTTGTGTGATATAAAGTTGTAATTGTGAGTTATAAAGTCAGAATTATGAGATATAAACTCACATAATAAATGCAAGAAAAAAAGTATTGCAAATTCATATCTCCCAATTCTGACTTTATAACTTGCAATTGTGAGTTTAAATCTCACAATTCTGAGAAAAAGAAGTCAGAATTGTGAAATGCAAACTCCTAATTGTGAGGGAAAAAAACTAATTGTGAGAAAAAGATGCAGTGACCTTTTTTACCATTATAAAATGACTCACAAACAACTATCACAAAACATGAAAACAGTCGTGGATCATCAAGTCATGAAAGGACAGTAAAAAAAAATTACAAAATTTTAATGATCCTCTTAAAAGTATTAAAATGTTGGTGAAACTTAACTCTTTTTCAGACTGTCAGAGTCAGAGAATCACCAATCGCTGTTTAAATGACATTAAAACTCAAAGTAATCACTTTGGTAATCTAAAACACTTTTCAGATGTAACTGTAATCTGATTACCACCCATTTAAAATGTAACTGTAATGAAATACAGTGACTCAAATTTTGTATTTTAAATACGTAACTAAGTTACTTGTATTTCGTTTCTCCCCAACCCTGTGCATGAGAAACGAATGATGGAAATGGCAAATTTCGGAGAAAGTCTTTAATTCGCAAAAAGGTTTTACGCTCGGGTTGAGGTGGTTTTTGACTTGTGCGAAAAAGAGTTGATGTGAATAATTATAGGAGATGGAAACGCGTTTGCCAAATAAATTCTGATGTAGCGATAGTGCTGGACGGTATACCGGTTCATACCGTAAACCGGTTTCAATTTTGAGACTGATATGTATATTTGAAAAACCTCCATACGGTGTGTAGCTGAAACAGCTGCTGTATCTGATCAATGAAGCGCTGTGTAGAGTTTATAGAGAGCGGACCTCTTACACTGATGGAAACAACTTTATAACACAACAAATGACTCTCAAAACTAACTCTTTAATACTGCAGATACCATGTAGAGCCGTATGATTTCTGCGATGATGAAATCCAGTCACAAGAATTCTGTGATTTCAGAGTCTGCTGTCTCTCACTGTACATGAAGTTCATCTGCAGAGCTGCTCTTACAGTCACTTTATGAACATTTCACCGTTTAATTTGATAAAACTATCGACATTTGTCACACAGGAAGCCAAATGTCTTAAAAATTAAAATAAATAAAATAAAAGTTCACTTTAACTTTAAATATTACTATTGTACAATTGAGCGCACGTTGATTAATAGAGATAATAATAACACCGTTTATTAAAACACACAAAATTAAAGGTCTTCATTGAAATTACAGAAATTGCACAGTAATACAGATACAGATTTTTGGTCAAACCGCCCAGCACTATGTAGCAAATATTAAACCCACGTGACCAATCGGCGGTTTCCGCTGATGGTGTTTTATCTACTGTTCGTTACTTGATGGAAACGCACCTAATTCGCATTTGTTTGTTAATTTTTGTGAACTTTGGAAAGATTCGCTTCACTTTTGGATGGAAACCTAGCGACTGCGCCTCTGGCTTTTTTAGTTGAGGACACTTAATATTCAACAATATTATTGATCTGACTGTACTGACGCTGTTGTACGAGAACGAAACTGAGCTGATGATGATATCACTGTTTTGCAGAGCTGCTTAGATGAAATTAACTAATTTAATAATTGACGATGAACTGAATCACTGAACTGACTCCAGCTGAGCTGAAATGCATGATATCACTGTAAAGCTGCTTTGAAACAATCTATATTGTATAAAGTGATATATAAATAAAGGTGACTTTTCCATAAAAACATAAAGCAGCACAACTGTTTTCAACACTGATGATAATCAGAATGTTTCTTGAACATCAAATCAGAATGATTTCTGAAGGATCATGTGACACTGAAGACTGGAGTAATGATGCTTTGATAATGGGAATAAAATACATTTAAAAATATATTCAAATAGAAAACAGCTATTTTTAATTGTAATAATACTTCACAATTACTGTTTTTACTGTATTTTTGATCAAATAAATGCAGCCTTGGTGAACATAAAGACTTTTTTCAAAAATAAATCTTACAAACTTTGTACTTTTGAACTTTAATGTAAAAATAATCATAAAGATCAACCCCTAAACATAACTATCATTATAATTAGAGAAAAAAGCAACTATAAAAGTTGCATGTTTTGCTACAATTCAAGCTGTACAATATCACACCGTCTCGTAGCAATAATAAAGAGCTGTCATGATAGTGTTGGCAGTGTGCACTACAGCAGGATTTCCTTGGTTATTTACATTTACATTTATTCATTTGGCAGACGTTTTTATCCAAAGCGACTTACAAGGGGAGCAATTAGGGGTTTCATGTCTTGCTCAAGGGCTCTTTAGTCATGGTATCGAAGGTGGAGAGAGAGCTGTTCATTCACAATCCCCATCTTCAATTCCTGCCGGCGTGGGAATCGAACCAGCAACCTTCAGGTTACAAGCCTGACTCCCTCACCATTAGGCCACGACTACCCACATACTGATCTGAAATGATCCCTTGCATTAATCTGAGCACTAACAGGCAAAGCAGTATGTGCGTACTCACCATTCCTCCATCCATGCTGTCTGCTGTCCTCTGACCGCAGCAGGGCCAGTTCAGCAGTCAGCGCCTCATGGTCAGAGTATGGGAAGGGTTTATCAGCCACTGAACCCTTGGTAGTGGACAGGGACTCACATTTCATGTTCACTCTCTGGGAGCCCTTAACAAACAAGAAGAAACACAAACACTAATGTTAATTATGTTATAAAGAGCAGCAGAAACACTTTACATAACATTCACGGAGTAAAACATATATAATGACTTTAATTCAAATTTTTCAGCAAGCCATGTTTTCCCTGTCATATGGTAGGGGGCGCTCTTATGCATCTTCTGAAATAGTACAGAATCTCAGGATCCAAAAACAAGCAAACAAGTAAAAACATGCAATTGAATCATTGCTTACGTACATTGTAGTCTTTGATAAAAACGGCCTTTTTTTGTTTTGTTTTTTACCCAGATTCAAGGGTTGATAAAAAAGAATGCCTTAAGCTAGAGTATATATAGATATATATACACACTCTCACTATCTTGCCAAAAGGTTTGGGACATCTGCCTTTACATGCACATAAAATTGAATGAGATTCCATTCTTAATCCGGAGGGTTTAATATGGGGTTGTCCCACCCTTTGTAGCTATTCCAGCTTCAACTCTTCTGGGAAGCCTTTCCACAAGCTTCAGGAGTGTGTTACAGGTTACAATTGGACAGACGCTGAATGGTGCCACCGGTGTGAGTATGCTTATAGAAAAAAATGTGTTTAAATTTTAAAGATGTGGCGCGGCGCTGCGTTTCTCTTCCGGTGTGCGACCGTGGAAACACATGCCATGAAACTCTCTACACACTGTTCTTGAGCTAATCTGAAGGCCACACAAAGTTTGGAGGTCTGTAGCTATTGACTCTGAAGAAAGTTGGCGACTTCTGCGTACTCAGCATGCGCTTAGTGATTTTATTACTGTGGCTGAGTTGTTGTTGTTCCTAATTGAGCCTCCGCTGGAAGTTTGATTGACAGGCGATCTGACCAATCATAACCCCCGAATCCGCCATTTTGTCTGACAAAGCAGTCAGGGGAGTTAGTAGATTAACGTTGGTGAACTTGAACTTGAAAATTGTGTGTACTCACGTCTTTCCGCGCTTGAAACAACATTCCTTCTGATGTTCATTCATGTTTATTTGATGCTATAAATGAACTAGTATGAAGAGATGATCGTTCACGAGGAGCTACAGCGATCTGTCACCACACATTAAACACACACTAGATGCTATTTATTGATTAAACTTCTTTAAAAAATACATGGATATATATTTAATATGAAACTGTTTCATTTGTTTGTCGACGTGTTGTCAGTGTCCTCTTGTGTATTTTTCACTGCGTGAGAACATGATGTGTGGCGTGAGAGCGCATGACTTGTCGAACATAGCAACAGTAACTAAAGGGGGCGGGTCTTTGCAAAGGGTCAATTGCTTCCACTTTGTTAAAATACCACTAACAGTTGACTATGGAATATTTAGTGAGGAAATTTCACAAATGGTCTTATTTATCATGGTACCACGCTTGAATTCACTGAGCTCCTGAGAGCGAGTCATTCTTTCCCAAATGTTTGTAGAAGCAGTCTGCCTGCCCAGATGCCTGATTTTATACTCCTGTGGCCATGGAAGTGATCGGAACACCTGAATTCAATCATTTGCAGGGGTGATCATTTTTTTAGATTAATTTACCTTGATGAGAATGTAATCAATCCTGATGCCCTTCTCAAAAGGAATAAGGTCTTGCTTCTTTGTGAAGTGATTGTCTGCTATGAGCGTGTGTCCATCTTCACAGCCCTGCCAAGAGCAACAGAAAGTGATGCTTCTAATAAAAACTGGACACACAAACCAACTGAATATGCGTGTAAAAGGAAGCGAGCTCACGTCAAATATGTCCGTTTCAGTGAAGCAGTCTCTGAGGCCAGTGTGGGATCTGAGGAGACGGTTTCCAAGGTCCTGAGGGTGCATGTTCAGATCCCCTCCCAGAATCACCAGGTCTGCTCCGCAGGACGTGTGGCTAAAGAGGCCATACGGAGTGAGTTTCCTAAAAGCATGTGACCTCTTTTCTCTAGAACACTCTTACAAAACGCACTTTCTCTTACCGCACAAACTGCAGCAGTTCCCAGGACTGCACTATTCTGTGGGGCAGGTATTCATCTTGAGCCCTGGAGTACTCTGCATGCAACTGAGAGCAAAACAGGATCATTACTAAAGGTGCATCGTCTCCGGTTACTCACAAATAAACCCAGCTGAGCATGAACAACACACTTCAAGATCTCACACTTTAGAGAGAGTGACTTACATGAGTAACATAGACGTGCGCCTTTAAACCAAAAACGTCAACAATGACCAATCCAGCTGCTTTGCCTCCAAACCAGTCGCCTTGGTGCAGCTGAGAGGAACACACATATAAAGATCATGTCATTCTCTGTGCTAGAAAGTTGTTACATGAGTCATTGTTCCATCAGGAACAAAACACATATCAGGTTCCTCTACCAAATCCAGTCACATTATGTCCCTTGTGAAAAAGAAGTACACCTTGGCATACTTTTAAAAAAGAGAAATAATATGCGTGTGAACTGAATGTAATATTTTCGGAAATATTTATAAATATATATATTTTTTTATTATATAAAAATGCACTTGGTTAAACTTAAGAGTGCTTTTTTACATCTTTATATGAAATTTCATAATTACTTTTATTGAAATATGGTTAAAATGCTGAATGTAAGAATTTATGTAAGTCATTTATATTGAAACTTGTATGTATGTATTTAAATATATTTGTAATTACACATTTGTAATAGTGAAATTACAATTAGTACATTTGAAATATATTAACTTTAAAAATAATATCAAATAACACTACAGATAAATTATAATCAAGTGCTTTACATGTGCTCAAAACTATGGAAGCCCGTTTCTGCCACTGAAAAAAAAGATTATTGCAACTTTTTTTCACAGAATTGCGTGATATAAACTCACAATTGCGAGTTATAAAGTTAGATTGTGAGATTTTTATATGTGAGAACTCACAATTGTGAGTTTATATCACTCAATTCTGTGAAAAAAGTCAGAAATGTAAGATAAAAAGAAATGTAAGTCGCAATAAACTTCTTTTTTTTTTTTTTTTCAGTGGCGGAAACGGGCTTCCATACAAAACACATCAAAATCAGTGTACTTCTTTAAAAAATACTATTAAGTGTTATTAAAACAATGAAGCGAAACTTCAAAGCGAACTTTTAAAGCGAAACTTTTAATTTGAAAGTGCACTTAAGTGTGTTAAGAAACAATCAAGTGTCCTTGCCTTTTATTTCATTAATATTATATTATCTGCAGGTAGTTTTAAAGAAAAAAACTGGTTGCACTTTATTTTAAGGTGTCATTGTTACAGTCTGTGTACATTTAAGTAGTGTAAGTACATTAACTACATGTTACTTAACCTTAATCTTAAAGGTTAAGATTAGGGTTTTATTTAGGGTTAGTTGCATTTAATCATGCACAATTTATAGTTATTACTATAGTAACTACATGTGTAACAAGGACATTGTAAAATAAAGCGTTACCAAATATACCTTTAAGATTTGAAGTACACTACAAGTGCATATTCAATACAACTAAGCACACTTCTTTTTCACAATTCTGTTGACTACAAGTTACTCTCATTACAGTCTGTCTGCTCAATATCTGCTCACACTTTATTGTGATGCTCCTGTATCAGACATTGTACTGACTACAAGTTACGTTGCAAATATATGTCAACTTATTCCCTACCAGTGTACTTATACTCTATGTTACTTATAGAATGTGCTAAAGGGACCATCAAAATAAAGAGAAACCGGGCTCTCATTTTACATGTTTACTATTATAAGCTTCTGACACACGTGTGTTATAAATAAATACTAAATTCTGATGTTTGGCCAAGGCTGCTTTCACACTTGGTTTGACAGCCTGGTCCAAACCCGCGTCGGACCGCTCCCCCTCCTCCGGCCCCCGCTGGACTGTGTTCACGTTATATTCTCCGGGTCCGAACCGCAGAGTTTGTGTCAAAGCCGCAGCTGTTGTAGAACCGACGACACAAATGCAGAGCGTTGCTCACCTCACTTTTAAATTTTTGTTTTTGAACCTTTGGTTGCCACACTGTTAAAAATAAAAGTCATTTTACAGCTTTTTTTTAACAGAATTTTCCCGTTTTTTTCTGTTGTTTTACTGTAATTTAAATTTCCACTATTACATTTACATAGAATTGCTTGTATTTTGGTATTACATCCAATTTCTGTTTTTTTTTTAAAAGGAAATTTTCTGTATTTTCACAGAATAATGTTTAATTTTACACAAAATGTTGAAATAGAAAAAATAGAAATTAGAAAAAAGGAAACAAACACTGTGCGAAATTATTGATTTTAACGGTAAAAGACCGTAAAAATGCTATGGTCAGTTTTTTTCTTCTTATATATTTTTTTCTAATCAGTTATACACATTATGGTTTTATGTTAAGTTTAATGTTGTTAAATTAACGTTTAATGCATTTTTTAATGGCATGTGTGTTACCATGATGGTGTTAGTGTGTGTGTGTGTGTGTGTGTGTGTGTGAATGACAACCACCAATCACAGTTTTGATGAGTCACATGATAAATCGAGGCTAATTATTATTAGCAATATTAATATTATTATACAATATTAATATTGCTAATAATAATTAGCTTTGAGTCATCATGTGACTGTCATCACCACTGTGATTGGTGGTATTAAAAAACAAAACAGATGTCAGTACTCCATTAGGTTGGTAAATGAACATTATATCAGTTAATGAAACAGTAAATTTAAGTTAAACATGTGAAACGTTGTTGCTACTGTATATTTCACAGTAAATTTCTGGCAACCACAGCTACTGTTTTTTTAACAGTGTGTGTTTCAGAGGTGTATGACTATATTCTAACAATTAATGTAGGTTAAAAAAAAAGATTTATGGGATTATAAGGAAATTTTGTGTAGAATTACAGTAAGAAACAGTAATTATAGGATTAGCAATTTCTGTTTTTTTCCCCTGCTGACAGAAAATTACCAGGTTTTTTTATTATTTTTACAGTGTAGTACATAACTGCATTCTGCCGCGAATGCACTGCAAATGCTCTAAAGAACCCTGGAGTTCATTTGTGCTGATGGTGAGCAGAAATTATATTTCACTGCAGCGCGTCAGTCACACGTGTTAAGAAAGTGAGCGAGAACACACACAAACACACAGATTTACCTAATCATATGTCATCAGTACAGGTTCACTTCCACAGTTCAGCACAGTTCATATCAGTCACCCCAGACCACCCTTTTTATGATTTATTAACAGCATTCACACACCAAAAGTGCTGGTGTGAAAGCGCCCTTAAGGCTGGAATACACTACATACTTTTGCCGCCGATTTACAGTCTGGACAAGCTGACGCAAGTTGGCGAAAGTGTTAGCCAGTCTGCAGGTTTTCTTAGAAAATCACATAGTATATGACGGTCACAGCTTCAGATTCTGATTACATCCCATCAGAGGATATTAAAACATGTTTGATATTTCGCGCCGATTTTAGAACACATACGCATACCAAATATGCCTATTTCCATACTATGTAGGAAAACTATAACGAAAAACAGTATGTGAGCCGAGTAGTACGTCTGAATTCATAGTATTCATAACAGTAAGCCGAAAAGTCCCCGGATGACCCACTAATTCCGACGTGAGCCTCTGATGGACACTTTACTGTCCCATGAGGCCACAGGGGAGGAGCTTTGAGCACTGAGGTCACATATCAATACATGGTGGATGTAGTATGTCTAAATCTCATTCATAAACACATACGAAGTTTCAAACTAAATGTAGCATCTAGATGTACAAAGGGAGAGAGCAGTAACATTCAGTCAGCAGCTCATTATCATAAAATAAACCTTGACAGGATGATCAGAACCCCAATGTGGGGGCGTATTACACAACAGCTAACCAACAAAATTATTATACAAGTTATTAAAGAGTTGTATGAGAGAACTTCAAAAAAAAGTGAAATATTATGATGAAAATGAAATTAGCACAGCTAGAGTATTTAAGAAATCACTACCTGGATCAAAAAGGTAATTATAGATTAGCATTATTATACAAAAATATCTGATGGCAGATTGACCAATCAGAATGAGGTATCTGAAATAACTCACCATATATGGGTATCCATTGAGAGAGTACTGGTAGAGCAGAGCGTCCTGGATCCTGTGTTTGGAGAACACAGCCAGACCACTGCCAATGACTCCACTGAAAACACAACACCGCATCACACAGTAAACATACAGACATGTTTGTTCTTTTCTCGTAATGACTGAAGATACTCAGTACATGATGGAACATTCAATCAGATATCTCAAAAAAAAGACTATTAAACGTTTTAAATGTGCAGTAAGTGATTTCTGAGAAACACTGTTGATATCTGAAATCAGCCCAAACAAACACGTCCCTCCTTCCCCCAAAATATACGAACAGAGAGAGAAGAGGACTCTTCATCATAGCTGAAGCTAAGCAAAATAAAGCTTGGCGAAAAATAAAACGAAGATGGTGAACGAACGACAAGGAAGAACAAAAAATGAACATATACAGTACATAAGAGTGTATACAAGTAAGAGTTCGTTGTTAGTCGCCAGCAGCACTAATAATACATGCGTATGAAGTAGAAACAACACAACCTCTGCGTCCATTTTCAGGCCTTCTCTTCACAGCTCTGGAAAGCCTTTCTAATATGTGATATTCTCTGAACTTTTCTCTTTTGTAATGTCTCTCAGCCATCTCTCTTTCTACACTCTTTCTTCAAATCTCCCTCTTGCTCTCTCTCTCTCCTCCCCCATCATGAGTGGACACGCCCTCTATTGCTGATTGGTTCACTCTCTCCTCCCCGATCATGAGTGGACACGCCCTCTATTGCTGATTGGTTCACTCTCTCTCCTCCTCCATCATGAGTGGACACGCCCTCTATTGCTGATTGGTTCACTCTCTCTCCTCCTCCATCATGAGTGGACACGCCCTCTATTGCTGATTGGTTCACTCTCTCCTCCCTCATCATGAGTGGACACGCCCTCTATTGCTGATTGGTTCACTCTCTCCTCCCTCATCATGAGTGGACACGCCCTCTATTGCTGATTGGTTCACTCTCTCTCCTCCTCCATCATGAGTGGACACGCCCTCTATTGCTGATTGGTTCACTCTCTCCTCCCCCATCATGAGTGGACACGCCCTCTATTGCTGATTGGTTCACTCTCTCCTCCCTCATCATGAGTGGACACGCCCTCTATTGCTGATTGGTTCACTCTCTTCCCTCATCATGAGTGGACACGCCCCCTACTGCTAATTGGCTACAAGCTTGTTGTGCTGCTCAGTCCAGTTCACTTTCAACAGTGTTTCTCAGAAATTGTTTCTTTAAATGGACAGTTCAAAGTTATACAGGCTTGAACGACATGAGGGTGAGTAAATGATGACAGAATTTTCATTTTTGGGTGAGCTGTCCCTTTAAGTGCGGATTTTAATTCCCGCCTTTTGAGCAGGATCTTTTTTCTCTCTGCATTACTCTGGAATGTGTGAGAGCGTCTAGCCGTTTGATCACCGATCAGAAGGTTTCAAAGTCTCTTTCAAAATCCCAATTGCTTTGAAGTACAAAGCAACATTCAAAGTCCCTCCATGTCACGGTGAGGAGAACTGACCTCTTGAAATAGTGAGTATGAGGATGAGAGGAGGACAGCTTTCCCTTCAGGAAGAGGAAATCTTTTTCACTCCATACCTAGAACAATGTCAAAGAAACCTAGATCAGTAAAAATGAAGTTTATGTGTATGTCTAGGGGGCATAGTAAATTTATAAAGATATTTGATAAAAGTTTTTTGGTAACACTGGATTCATTAGTTAAACATTAACTAACTAACATGAACTAACCATGAGCGATACATTTGTTACTGTGTTTACTAATCTTCGTTAACGTTTTAGTTAATGAAAATACAGTTGTTCATGTTAGTTCACAGTGCATTAACTAATGTAAACAATTTTAATAATGTGTCAATAAAAGTTGAAATTAACATCAACAAAGATTAATAAATGCCATAGAAGTGCAGTTCATTATTACTTCATGTTAACTAATGAACCTCATTGTAAAGTGTTACCAGTTTGTCATGTGCACACAATGTAAAGGTTTTTTTTTGTTCTTTTGTATCTGTTACACTGTGTCCTAAGAGTGACAATTTTAAATCAAATTGCAAAGAACACTTTCTAGCAATAAAACATTTTGAAGCTAGTAAAACTGGAAAAATAACTTCCACTACTTTTGCAGATTTCATCAAGACCTGAAAATCACAATTTTAAAATTCGCTAAAATTTCCAATTTTTGCATGACCCAGAAATTCAGGAAGAAGCAACAAGAGATAAAAGCTGTCTGATCACTGTTGAAAAGGGTCGGTAAGATTTTTTTAATAAAGAAATTAATATATTTATTCAGCGAGGACACATTCATTTGATCAAAAGTCACAATATTATCTTGCAAAATATGTCCATTTCAAATAAATGCTGTTTTTTTCAACTTTCTATTCATCAAAGACTCTTGAAATTTAAAAAAAATAATAATTATACATATTATTAAAAAATTATAAAATATTTTCCATAAAAATATGAAGCACAACCATTTTCAACATTGATAATAATAATAATAATAATAATAATAATAATAATAAATGTTTCTTGATCATCAAATCATCATATTAGAATGATTTCTGTAGGATTATGTAGTAATGATGCTGAAAATTCAGATTTGATTACAGGAATAAATTACATTTTAAAATATACTCAAATACAAAACAATTATTTTACATTGTAATAATATTTTAGAATATTACAGTTGTATTTTTGATCAAATAAATGAGCATAAGAGACGAAAAAAAATCGAAATGACCTCAAACTTTTTTGTTTTAACCAAACAAACCCACACGTATCTGGTTAGGACACGGTGTTATTCGTCCGTCTGGGAAATCAGGCAAAATGAAGTGCTAAAGCCACAAGGGCAGTGGGCTGAATCAATCCCTGATGAAAAGGGTATTAAAAGTGCACAGTGCAACCCACTTCCTGTAACAGGGCGATGTCGTGCTGCTCTCTGTCCAGTAACTCCCCGATCATCTCATACCGCTGTGCACAGTGTTGACTGAGGAATCGTATTCCCCTGCAAAACACCAAACCACAGTCACTACAGTCTCGCGATTAACCTCGAACCCGCATAAAAACCCCAGTAACGTGAACTGTACACATAAACCCAGCTGACCGCATCATTCCATCACGTGCACGCTTTAAGAAACTGACGCGTCATCTAAATCAGAGGAAGAATCGAAAACCACATTTTCTGCCTCAGCTGTACAGTCACAATCTGCATTAATGCATCTTTGCTGAATTTTGGGCTGTTGTTCTGGAACATGTGCTGACATCAGCAGAGCAGGAGGCTCACACTGCACGTCATGTGACCGCTCATGTGCTTTACCCTTCACACGGCTACAAAACTACTGTGTGTGTGTGTGCAGAATTGGTGCTGTTGGGGACAAATGCTTAATGCTTAAGGCATTTAAGTATTCAAATTTTAGGTTTACTCAGATCCTTCTATTATTTATTGAATCCCACAATAATATTTAAAATATCAGTAAGCTGAATCTACATAAAATCATCATTTATTGGGTACTTTCAATTGGGAGTTGGCTGAACCCTAAACCCTAAATTTCAACTGGTGAAAATTATATTTGAAATAGTTTTTGCAATTTATAATTCATAGTAGATAGGTACTATAATTTTGAGTTAAATGTGTTTAAAAGTCTGAAAATGTAAGTGTAACTTGAAGGAACGTCATTACCCAACACCTTTTTTTCGGCAATTAAGCCAACTTGTGTGGGTGTTATTTAATCAAATTAAATTTTTCTGTGTACAACTGTTCAGAACTGTGTTAGCTAACCATGTGCTGATTAGCATCTTTGAGCTAAGTATCGAAAACAGTCACAACCGAAACATGTGGTGAAGTTTCGGTTGTGACATTGTTTTTTGAGTGCGGTTTAATTTATTTTTTCTGTGTACAACTGTTCAGAACTGTGTTAGCTAACCATGTGCTGATTAGCATCTTTGAGCTAGGCTAAAAAGTATATAAAATTGTCACTACTGACACAGTCATGACCGAAACATATCATCATTGTTTTGGTAGTGACAAAAGGGAACACATAATCATTTATTTGGGGGAAATAAATAACTTTTAGTACAGTTATGCAAATCATTAGTATTTTAGTATGTTTTAGTAGTGTTTTAGTATGCGAGTTAAAATTTCGGTACTGTCATTACCGAAATTGTGCAGTCAGGACCTAAACGTGAATGTTTTGTCAAAAATAAAGTATATAGAATTATCAGCCGAGATGTTATGATACTGTTTGGTTCAATGTTTATTCAAACTAATGAATTCTCAACTTTGAAATCAGTATGATAAACTGTATGCCTTTTACAAAGAAAGAATGGATTAAAAATAGTACAAATCTCATAAATTACACATGAAATGTTGTTAAAATTGTAATTGTTATTGATTTACCTGTAGAAATTTTTTAAATAAAATAGCAAAAAAATCGTAACGGGTCAATGTAACCTTTCTTATTAAATTATTTATCTTTGTGTTTCGGTAGTGACAAATTTGGGGAGATGAAAAAAATTCCAAAACTTTCTGAAAATACAATATCAGAATTAACTGCACAATTACTAGAAATGTGTACCTTGGATATTATACAATTTGCATACATACAAAATGTGTGTGTGTGTCAAAGACTTTTATATAAAGGTTTTTCACATGTTTGTACAATGTAAATATTTTCTGATCTCTTACAAAGTGTCCTAATATTAAGGACTTTTATGAATAATTTAATAGAGGGCACCACTAATAAATGGTAATAAATAATAATAAATAAATAATATAAATGGCACTTTATAATGAGATTTTTATTCGTTAACATTATTTAATTAACATGAACTAACAATGAATAATATTTCTTTAGAAATATTTAACTTAGTTTATGTTACTTTTAACATTTACTAATACACTATTACAATGGAAATTTGTATCTGTAATTATTATTAAACCTGTTACGGTTATTATTTTGAGCTAACAGAAACTAACAGCGAACAGTTATCACCGATTAAAACATTCTATAACAAATGTAGTGTTCATAGTTAGTTCATGTTCGTTAAGGCATTAGCTAATGTTAACAAATGGGACATTATTGCAAAATGTAAAAAAGTGCATTCAATTTAATAAATCTATTACTTTTTAATTTCTGTGACATTTCAAAGCCTGGAAAAACGCTTGAATAAGAAAAAAAAAAGGAGATTATATTATTTTGCTAAAACTCAGAAACAACTGTGAATGAGTGAAGGACCTAAACAAATCGAATGTACATAACTGTACATAACTCATAATAAATGTACATAACTCTTAATAAAGAGTACATAACTGTACATAACTCTTAATAAAGAGTACATAACTGTACATAACTCATAATAACTGTACATAACTCTTAATAAAGAGTACATAACTGTACATAACTCTTAATAACTGTACATAACTCTTAATAAAGAGTACATAACTGTACATAACTCTTAATAACTATACATAACTCATAATAACTGTACATAACTCTTAATAAATGTACATAACTCTTAATAAAGAGTACATAACTGTACATAACTCATAATAAATGTACATAACTCTTAATAAAGAGTACATAACTGTACATAACTCATAATTACTGTACATAACTCATAATAACTGTACATAACTCTTAATAAATGTACATAACTCTTAATAAAGAGTACATAACTGTACATAACTCTTAATAAATATACATAACTCTTAATAAAGAGTACATAACTGTACATAACTCATAATAACTGTACATAACTCATAATAAATGTACATAACTGTACATAACTCTTAATAAAGAGTACATAACTGTACATAACTCATAATAAATGTACATAACTCATAACTCCATAAATACAGAGCACTATTTACTAAGTTAAATCCACTTGTAGCCGAAAATCACTAAAAACACATTAATGCACATTGATAAAATATGATTTAAAAAAAGTTTTATTTCTTTAAAGCTCAAATATGGACGAATAATATTCAATTATCAAACAAAATTACTTGATTATCTACTTAAAACCACCTCAGACGTGTGCAACAAACTCATAAAATATTCATGAACAAATACATACATAATTAACTAAATAAATAACTACAGCGAGCTACTTTCTGACCCATTTAGCCAAGCGAACATTGTTCCGCAGCGCTCATAACAGAAACGCGCGCGTCGTTTTGACGCGGAAGCATCATTTGACTCACCAGCAGTTGAGAGAGAAGACGCGCAGTTTGACGGGCCGCTCGGTTGCCATGGTGCCGCGCAGCTCAGGGTTCATCAGATCCTGCAAGCGCGAGTCATTTGAGTGCGCTTTAAAGCCCAAAGTACTGCACACACACACACACACACACACACGTATCCGGGGGCGGAGCTTAAACTAATCCACAAAGCAGCCAAACTCAGTGACATTTGAAACCCTACGGTTTATTCATTCATTAAAAGTCTTTACAATCAGATTTTATTTTAATCTATATTATCTAAGGGGTTATACCAACAATAGTTTCACCAAAAGGGTTTAAGCACACTTTATAAGCTACTCTTGAGTCATGTAAATACCTGCATGGGACTGACACTCAAATCGATGCTCCGCGTGCACGACAGCCGCCGCGCGCTCGATAGCTCCCTTTCTGAGCGCGTGACAGTATTCTCTCATTGACTGGTCGATAATCATCATCGTCCCGTCAAATGACCTCCACTGTATCCAGTGTTTCACCTAACATTACACTGCACAAAGTAGCCCATGCGCATGACATACTGTAAACACCCGCGTGCATTGTGGGTAATGTAGTCATATAATGGAATAAGCATTTTCAAAAACTGGGTACAAGTCATTTTGACAGGCAATAATTGTACATGCTTTTGAAATGTTCCAGTCAACGCTGCTAATAGGGATTAGAAGTGAAAAGGGAGCTAATTCGGCTACATTTAAAGCATCCGTGTGAAAACAAACCTGGAAGCAGACGTGAGGGAAAAAAACGTCACATTAAGTTACAATGCGTATTGTCTTGAAGTCTGAACATGAGAGCATGAGGGAAATTTTACAGCTCATTTAGTCAAACTGACGGATAAGGATTATTTTTAGTGCAACCTTATGATTTTAAATGATTCGATTGAGACCTCTTTGAAACCGGAAGTTCCTCTCATAATCTGAACGCAGCAGGCTCATCAGGAACACCGTGGTTAATGAGTTTATGGGCCCCATTTTAACGATCTAAGCACATGGTCTGAAGCACATGGCGCAGGTGCACTTAGGGCCTGTCCAAATCCACTTTTGCTAGTTTAACAACGCAAAAAATGGTCCAAAAGAGTTGTACCTTGTCTTTTAAAGAGTCATGGGTGTTTTTTGGGCGTAACGTGCAATAAACCAATCAGAGTGTCATCTCCCATTCCCTTTAAAAGCCAGGTGCACTTGAACCATGGCGGATTTGCTATTTACATGGCGGAATTTGCTAGCGGAAAAACTGAACGCTTCTCCAGAGAGGAATCCTTTAGTCGCGTATTAATAACAGGCTCTTTAAATAACAAATAAATACTGCGCTGTTGACTTTAGAGCAGGTTTTTGTTGGTCAATGACGCAGTCGTTTTCAGTTCCTCAAAATAGCAACACACCAACAATGCATCTGAACACCTCGATTTTCAGACCAACACGCCCATGGGCGAACAGATGGACGTGAGTGTATTTACTATTTAAACAACGTGAAAAGGACCAGTGTGCCGGGCTGAAACTAGCGAAAAACACTTTGAACAGGGTTGCGTCTGCTGTTGCATTGTGCTAGATGTATGAAAGGGCCCCTATGGGTTATTCCGTGTCAAATCATCTAAATTTCTGTATCTTTCCTGACTCAGATGTTTTGATTCAAAATTTTGAGATTTTTTTCTGATGAAAGACCAACAGATTAAAATAGTGATGAAAGCCAAAATATTAAATGTAATGGATGGATATTTACTGAGTAATCCACTACAGACTTCAGCAAACAGTTTTATTGACAGGCGATCTAACCAATCATAACCCATAATCCGCCATTTTGTCCGACAAAGCCGTCAGGGGAGTTAGTAGATTAACGTTGGTGAATTTGAACTTGAAAAATTGTCAACAAAAAAACACATGGAAATTTATATTATGTATATATACATACATACATGCATACATACATACAGGTGCATCTCAATAAATTAGAATGTCGTGGAAAAGTTCATTTATTTCAGTAATTCAACTCAAATTGTGAAACTTGTGTATTAAATAAATTCAATGCACACAGACTGAAGTAGTTTAAGTCTTTGGTTCTTTTAATTGTGATGATTTTGGCTCACATTTAACAAAAACCCACCTATTCACCATATCAATAAATTAGAATATGGTGACGTCAATCAGCTAATCAACTCAAAACACTTCCAAAGGTTTCCTGAGCCTTCAAAATGGTCTCTCAGTTTGGTTCACTAGGCTACACAATGATGGGGAAGACTGCTGATCTGACAGGTGTCCAGAAGACAATCATTGACACCCTTCACAAGGAAGGTAAGCCACAAACATTCATTGCCAAAGAAGCTGGCAGTTCAGAGTGCTGTATCCAAGCATGTTAACAGAGAGTTGAGTGGAAGGAAAAAGTGTGGAAGAAAAAGATGGACAACCAACCGAGAGAACCGCAGCCTTATGAGGATTGTCAAGCAAAATCGATTCAAGAATTTGGGTGAACTTCACAAGGAATGGACTGAAGCTGGGGTCAAGGCATCAAGAGCCACCACACACAGACGTGTCAAGGAATTTGGCTACAGTTGTCGTATTCCTCTTCTTAAGCCACTCCTGAACCACAGACAATGTCAGAGGAGTCTTACCTGGGGTAAGGAGAAGAACTGGACCAGTGGTCCAAAGTCCTCTTTTCAGATGAGAGCAAGTTTTGTATTTCATTTGGAAACCAAGGTCCTAGAGACTGGAGGAGGGTGGAGAAGCTCATAGCCCAAGTTGCTTGAAGTACAGTGTTAAGTTTCCACAGTCTGTGATGATTTGCTGTGCAATGTCATCTGCTGGTGTTGGTCCATTGTGTTTTTGGAAAACTAAAGTCACTGCACCCGTTTACCAAGACATTTTGGAGCACTTCATGCTTCCTTCTGCTGACCCGCTTTTTGAAGATGCTGATTTCATTTTCCAGCAGGATTTGGCACCTGCCCACACTGCTAAAAGCACCAAAAGTTGGTTAATTGACTATGGTGTTGGTGTGCTTGACTAGCCAGCAAACTCACCAGATCAGATCATAGAGAATCTATGGAGTATTGTCAAGAGGAAAATGAGAAACAAGAGACCAAAAAATGCAGATGAGCTGAAGGCCACTGTCAAAGAAACCTGGGCTTCCACACCGCCTCAGTAGTGCCACAAACTGATCACCTCCCTGCCACGTCGAACTGAGGCAGCAATTAAAGCAAAAAGAGCCGCTACCAAGTATTGAGTACATGTACAGTAAATGAACACACTTTCCAGAAGGCCAACAATTCACTAAAAATGTTTTTTATTGGTCTTATGAAGTATTCTAATTTGTTGAGATAATGAATTGTGAATTGGTGGGTTTTTGTTAAATGTGAGCCAAAATCATCACAATTAGAAGAATCAAAGACTTAAACTACCTCAGTTTGTGTGCATTGAATTTATTTAATACACACGTTTCAAATGACTGAAAATGAACTTTTCCACGACGTTCTAATTTATTGAGATCCATCTGTGTGTATATATATATATATATATATATATAGCTTACAATGTAGGTAAAAAATGTTTTATTAAAAATGTAAAAATGCAGAATGTTTTCTGTGATGGGTAGGTTTAGGGGTAGTGTAGGAGGACAGAATGTAGTTTGTACAGTATAAAAACCATTAAGCCTGTGGAATGTCCTCACTAAGATAGCAAAACAAACCTGTGTGGGTGTGTTCTTCTTTGTTGAGTATCATATTTATAAATCAGCCTTTTATGGCTCATATATGCAACTCATTACAACTCACTGATAATTGAGAGACAGACAAATAAATGTTCCCCCCAAAGTTGTCATATTTGATATTTACATTAACATGATTAAATGCAAAAAGAGGTTTTAATATTAACACTAAAAAATGGTGTGTGAATAATCCAGTAAACACCAGTTGCTTCAGTCCAGTTAATGTGTCAAGATTTTTGAGCAAAAAATACTTGATTAAAAAGTATGACATATCAATCAAAGTTTTGGTCATATTGATAATTTATAGACCCTAGAAATGTGGGTATTAAATATGATACAGCAGGTTAATATATACATAAATGCGCATTATAATTATTGTTCAACAGAATTTTAAAAAGAAAATTTAGTTTAAGTTATGAGAGAATAAATATTTTTTAAAAATGTGGCTATAATGTTGTAACACACGTTACCAAACAAGCATATTATACACAAAGTATATATATATGTATGTATGTATGTATATATGTATGTATATCGCCCAAAGTGGCGATATATCCTGGAAAATACAAACATTTACAGATAGATTATGAAAAATGTAATAATTGAATTAATAAAATTTCAACACAAACGTAACAAACGCCTCCAAATATTGTGAATATGTGAAATATATCAACTTTTATCTGAAGGCGAGTAGCCATTTTAGGTATTGAGGTTGATTTAGTGATTTAAATAATACAAAAAAAAATATTTTTATTACTTGAATATAACCAGGTAATTTAGACGTTAGCATTTTTGTTTTGTTTTTTCTCCCAATGTGCTTTAATATCATTATATGCAGTTAAATGTGACCCCATTAAGAGCAGTGTAATTATTAAACCGTATTAATTATCCAAACGTGATTTTGTTGGATTTAACAACAACAATAGCAACTTGGAGATTTTAACTTCCAGGGCTCCAATGTCACTTTAATGGGCAAATACATGAAGACGTTACAACCCTTATTTAATATTAACCAGAACAAAAATGATATTGAAACAGAGCAAAAAAAATAAAGATGAAAAAAAGGAAAAAGAATAGACATAAAAACTTTTCCTGTAACATTCTTAAAATATACATAAAACAATTTGTAGAATTTCGAAATTAATTTCTATTTTTCTCTCTCTCACTCTGACACACACACACACACACACACACACACACACAGCCAAGTGCACACAAACACACACTCTCACACAGAGGCATGATTTTAAAATGTCGTTTTAAAAAGACCTGAAACACACAGTAAGGCAAGACTGGGTTTTGTGGCGGATGCTGTTCACATTCGATTCTTTGGTTAAGATATTACAGATTAGTCTTCAATGTACAACTACATAAACAGTCCTCTTTATGCAACATGTAATGCATTGCACAAATGTACCAAAATATGATGCTTAATAATCAGATGACACAGTGTCCCGTCTGTAAAATCATACATACTAACCGCTGAAGGCGATTGCGAGTCTAAAAAATAATCGATGAACCGGGATGGATGTCGTGTGTGGATCCTAAACAACAAAAAGAGTAACGAATCCATTCCGACATTCCAAACCTAGAGTGTTTCTACATGACTGAAAGAACCTGAGAACACATGGATCGGAATAGCCCGGATCTTATTGCACATTTTGATACGGAATTAAAGGTTAATTTCACTTTGTGTTGTTCAAAATCCTCTTTTGACCAATGACATGCCTTTTCACACTCAAAAAAACAAACTGAAATATTACAATTTTACATTAAAATACAATGTTTTTGTTAGGAAAATACTCAAGCACCCAGTTAAGTGTAATTGCTTTGGCGATTAGAAACAGTTGAGAAATTAAAAACAAGCGTTACATGCCGAGATTTGTTCCGTCTCGCCGTAACCTCATTATAAAATAGCGAATTTGCCCTCTTTTGTTTTGGACTATGTAACCTGAACTTTCCTGCTTACTCACCAGTATGGCGAAAGTAGACACAAAAGTGATAAGGCACTCAAAATGAGGGCAATCGAGTAAAACCATGCATATGTACTGTCTTTCACAATAATCATTATGGCTAAATGGTTTTCTATGGAAGCTTGTTTCCACCAGGGGACGGGAAAAGACAAAAGTAGTTCCGACTTATTTCACAATTCGGATTTTTTTTCTTGCAATTGCGAGTCTTTATGCCGGAATTCAGAATTTTTGTCTCACAAATGCAAGTTCAGACTTTTCCACTTTTTTCTAGCAATTGTGAGTTTATACCGCGCAACTTTTTCCACGCAATTGAGTGGAACTTTTGACTTTCTTCTCGCAATTGAGAGTTTTTATGCCGCAGATCAGACTTTTTTTCCTCACAAATCTGTTTATGTCTCACAATTCAGACTTTTTCACTTTACTCTCACAATTTTGAGTTATCACAATTCAGACTTTTTTCTGCGACTTTTCCCATGCAATTGAGTTATATCTCACAATTTTGACATTTATCTCAGAATTGTGTGATTTAAACTCATAATTCTGGCTTTTTTCTCAGAATTGTGAGACAAACTCCCAGTTGGGAAAAAAAAAAAAAGCGAAAAAATTTGTGCAATTACTTTTTTTATTATTTAATTTTTTTATTCCATGGCAGAAAAAAGCTTCCATTTTTTAAACCAAAACTTTGCCGTAAAAATGCTCCAAATGCACTTTGCATATCCGTGTAACAGCAGGAGGTAGAAATAACTCACACATTTGCACTTTCCAAAACAGAAAATCAAGCCAAATCGAGAGCAAAACTTGCAAAAGTGTGTGACATTCATGTAACTTGCGTTTTCCTTCACGACAAACATTCAGTGTCTTTTCCTATACAAAACTGTTCGTATTTACAGGACTTTCGCGTCCTTCTGAGCACAATCTGAACCCCGATCAAAGGTAGCAGGCTTCGGTATCTGAACCAAAGATTGTGACAAAAGGACAGTCAGAACAAACATAAGCTATCACAGAGTTCCTGATTAGAGAAAGACTTGTATCAACCAGCATTCCTTTCCTATTCGCTTACGATCGCTTTTAAAAAGAACTTTGCTTCTTCAGAGTCTAGTACCATAAACAGAATTAACCCACCACAGATTTTCAAGACCTCTCCTCTCACAAACCAGTAAGCAAGAAATAGAATTATCCCTGAAAGTACATTTCCTTTCCTTTTAAGGAACACGACTAAATATATAACACAACCTAGTGCAGAGGATCCCGGTTTGTGTTTTGTCCATGATTGTTTCAGGTTTGTCTAATTTCTTTTCCTCTTTTTGTTCATACGTATTCGATGATCAGCGTCTGGAGGTGTTTGGGCACAATGGTCATTCAGTCCTTGACGAGTCTGTAAACGTGATACTGTGCTCCGTGGTCACTCGTAGACACCTCAAACACAAACGCAATGCAAAGCAAAGTCTCTTGTGTGTCTCTGTTTGTGACAACCTGGGGAGGAGAAAAACAATTTAGGGAAAAGTAATATAAGAAAAGTAACTATATACTCGAATCAAAACATGATATATGCTTGGAAATACATTTTATTTAGACTTCATTACAACCATAATGATTACGTTCTGTTGTTTTAATCAATACTGTATACACAACACACCATTAATAATGTCAGCAAAACTGAAATCTGCTTTGGTAGCTGTGCTTTCACTGTACTGAGCTAACAAACACACTACAGTTGAAAATTTGGGGGATGGGAAGAGTTTTAAATACATTTATAAGGTCAAAAATACAGTAAAAACAGTAATACTGTGAAATATTAATACAATTTTATATAACCATTTTCTATTTGAGAATATTTTAAGATGTAATTTATTCCTGTGATCAAATCTGAATTTTCAGCATCATTACTCCAGTCTTCAGTGTCACATGATCCTTCAGTTGATCCTCAAGAAACATTTATTATTACTATCATTATTATCATTATCATCATCGATGTTTAAAACAGTTGTGCTGCTTAATAATAATTTTGTGGCAACTATGAACCATTATCTTTTCAGGATTCTTTGATGACTAGAAAGTTCAATAGAACAGAATTAATTTGAAACAAAAATATTTTCTAGCCATGTAAAGTCTTAACTGTCATTTAGACGGATTTAATGTAATACTACTACTACTACTAGTAATAATAATAATAATAAATAATCACACTGATCACAAACGTCTTTGAGAAGTGAACGAGACGCTGTGTCAGCTGCTAACACTAAGGGGTTGGTCCTGTGGGACCCGGTGTCTGAAGCATGTGTGAAAATCTATTGGCCGACAGCAGACCGACAATGTCACGTGGACCCCCTGAGCGTACAAAACAGTCCCTCCAGAAAAACGCGATTATGCGATTGCTTGATTTCATGCATAATCAGTCAAAGTCCGCATATTTATGCAGGGGGTCGCATTTTTTCAAATACGCCACACAAATTGCCGATTTCAGCAAGCAAAATATGCGGGGCTAGCATGATTTCACAATCCCTGTATTTTCGTTGCAAAAAAGTCACATATATCTTAGCAGAAAGTTGAAAAATGTTGCGTTTACTTCACACAAGTAAAGCGCCGTTATTTCCCCCCTGTTGCCATGGGAACCTTATGAAGTGACGTAATTACATGACGTGAACATCATCTGCAAACCCCGCGGTGAAACCGTGATGAAACACGCAAATCATTCTGATTTGCCAACAAAAATAAGCGCAAAAGAGCGCGAAGCAGTTTCCCGCTGTGTCACATGACAGTGGGGGTGAATTATTTTGCACTCCGTTCAACTGCGTGTTGGACCGCAGACGACGCTGTATATTAGTAGTGTGTGAAATAAGCACTTCATTTAACAGAAGATGTGTGTTTTGTATCGCTACCTCTGTAAAACAGGAAGCACACATTGTATTTTTTTTATATTTATTTATTCATTTTTACAGAAGTTGTTGAATATTCCTTTTGTAAAGTGACAGAACTTGTTTGACTCAATGTTTTGTAAGTTTGATTCATGTGTTAATGAAGGTCTGAAATAAAACAGAATGAGAACTTCAATATTCTGTGATTTAGTAGCTTGAAGTATCAGAAATGACTCTTGACATGAAGGTAGTGTTCTAATGAGAACAGGGTGTTGGTGAATCATCTTTTTTTCCTCTTTTGCATCAAACTGCTATTTCATCGCATAAAATTGCAAAAAAATCCCGCATATTCCATCGCATTTTTTAAGAAAACATGCCGCATAATCAAGGATTTTTGCCCGCAACAATCACAAAAAAAATCCGTGTTTTTCTGGAGGGACTGAATAAAGGGTGCCTGCATTACATCAGATATGCGCAGGCATACGGGACCCTAAGGCTCTGATCCCACTGTCAGTCCAAATCGTATGTGTGTATCCTACTGAAATCTGATCTAAATTATTGACTGTCCACACTATGTATCGCAACTGTTCAGATCTGATTTGTGTGTCCCATGGCGCGATTTCATTTTCCATAATATCTGCATTGGTTTCTACAGCAGTGATGTTGCATTGGTAGGCATTAGCCTGAAGGGGGAGGATCCTGGAATCCACTGCCGCTTCAATATATATATTTTGAGTGATTTATAATCAAGTTATTATCAACATTTATCCCTCTAAATTTTAAAATTATTTACCCATTTAACGTATTTTAAAGGATTTATTATCCTTCTAAATTTCAAACACTAGAAAATAATGATGTATATTGTCTGTACCTCGGACTGAGAGAAAAGTACAACTTATCAGTATGTTTTGGGAAAGTGTCCTGTTCAGAGCAGAGCTCAGATCAACTTCAGCCTTGAAGAAGCTGTGAATCATGTGTATCTATGTATGTGCGCTTGGTGTTCTGTACATGTTCTTTATAGGTACTGGTGGACAACTGGGACTCTGCTTGAGACCTGCAGACACCTTTTCATGACTTAACAGGACATCCTGTGCCTAAGTTCGGGTCCAATCGTCAGTATCATGATAGATGGAGATATGCTTCTGACTATCTGTCCATGTGTGGAAGCGGCCTACGAACTTCTTGTGAGACTTGAAGCTGGCCTCTGCTGATGAAACTGCAAATGATTTTTCAGTAAATTTTCTCGAGTTTATTTTTTTAAATTCTGACTCCGGGTCTTCATTTTATAATATCTGGTCTTTTGGGTCTTTAACGGTAAAATTCCCCTAATCGCCAAAAACAACAACAACAGCAACATGGAAGGGTTTGCAATACAGATGTTGTCTTATTTACAACATGACAATATATAGCCACCGTGCTGGATTACTACGTCTTCTGAGGCAGTGGCAGAAACGTAGGAGGCTGGTTTGCGTGGCTTTATTCCGGGTTGTTGTCTCCACTGGTATCAATTATTTTGTCATTTTCTGCTCGACTTGCATTTAAAATAACCACCTTGTTTCTGCAGCGACTTTCAGCACGTTTCCTATAACACCTGACATGTTTACTTTTTGCGTGGCGTGAGAAAGTGAGATCAATCAGAGATCAATCGGAGATCGATCGGAGATCAATCGGAGATCAATCGGAGTTCAATCGGAGTTCAATCGGAGTTCAATCGGAGTTCAATCGGAGATCAATCGGAGATCAATCAGAGATCAATCAGAGATCAATCAGAGATCAATCAGAGTTCAATCAGAGATCAATCAGAGATCAATCAGAGTTCAATCAGAGTTCAATCAGAGATCAATCAGAGATCAATCAGAGTTCAATCAGAGATCAATCAGAGTTCAATCAGAGATCAATCAGAGATCAATCAGGAGTTCAATCAGAGATCAATCAGAGTTCAATCAGGAGTTCAATCAGAGATCAATCAGAGTTCAATCAGAGATCAATCAGAGATCAATCAGACTTAAACGGATTTCCAGAAATGCGATGAATACGATTTCAAACCACATATGAATGTAGCTCGAAAGGATTTGTAAAAATCGCATTTCGTGTGATTTCTTGCACTTCACACTTGCTAAACATGATGGAATTCCAATCAGATTTGGACTGACAGTCTGAAGGAGGCTTAAGACGTTGCCTTTTGAGGGAACTCGACACGGTGTCAGTTTCTGATGCTATGGGATGTTAATTTCCACTACACCATGCTGACCAGAGCCTTCCCATGCACTGTGAAGGTCAGCAAGCACAACGGTCTCAGGCTAAAGCACTGAAAGACACGTTGGGCCTCGACCCAGAGTAACCTAAATGTGTCAGCAACTAATTAGGACACATCCTGTGACACCACAACCTTGCTCCCTAGATGGCTCAGTGTTATAGGCACTAGAAAAAGTGCCATTTCTTAGACAGCGACTGTAGCATTAGACCAGTCTGAGCCACAGCTGCAGGACAGTCCAGAGGCCTTAAGAGCAGAGCTAACAGGGAAGATTATAGACATAGCCTCAGCTAAGTCCATAGCACTACATCTAGCAGCCAAACCAAATGATAGATGAAATATGGAGTCACTCACAGAAACTCTACATATAATCCTACCAGACCTGAACACAAGCCTAAGTGAGCAGGGTCCTGAAGGAGGCATACAAAGGAAAAATTCCTACGCTTCGAAAAATAACCAGACCAATGGGCTGGAGAGGCAACAGAGAATGGGTCGTTAACTGCGATACAAACCATTCCACAAAGCCTCGCTCCAACCTCCGAGTAACCTGGGGATGGGGATCAACCCCTTCACAAGGAGCATAATCCTGCTTCAACACCCAATGTGATCATTTGGGGAGGACAACAAGTGAGAGAGTGGAATTTTCTGCTGTCAAGCTCCACTCATCTGAAGCGCAACCTAACCGAAGAGAGTGATTAATTCAATGTTCTGTCCTTAAGGACTAGAAGAGAGCAGTGCTCTCGCAACGGTCACCCTCAATTCTCCTGAAGGAGAAATACCAATAAGGGGAAATAGTACTTTCGGGAGATCTGGTGAGAGAACATCAAGAGTGGAGCACCACATCTCTACACCTTCATGCTCTCCATCGCCGATCATCAAAGAAGCGTGTCGACAAAGCTAGTCAACACCTGCTACCTCCATCAGCGGGAGAGAGCCACAGAGAAAGAGGGATGCTGGAGTTCTCTGAAGTTCCCTCTTCCCGAAAGACTTTCCCCATCACCTGTTAGTCATGTCTGCCACATTCCCAACTGGACCTGAACATCAAAAGGTGAAAGGCATTGGCGTGTCTAAAGCCTGCAGCTCAGTCAGTCAGGAAAAATCCTGGTGCCCTTCCTGACTGATTTGGCCACTGCTTCATTAGGTTACTTACTTTTTTAAATTTACTTATTTAACATTACATTATATTATTGCCTGCCCGATGGATACAGGTTATTTCTGAGTTCTGAGTTATTTCGAGTGGCTTTTCCTGATGGATCTCATAGCTATAAAATGGATTTCTGTGTGCGAGGTTACAATCGTTTGTTCATTTTCTACGTGGGTTTCTCAAAAATGCACTTGACATGAACACGCAAGTACGTGCTGAAATGTCAATCGCCCATCGTACTCAAATGCGGAAGAACCGTGGACATTGCTCATTCAGGGAGAACTTAGAAAAAGTGAGATAACGTTACCATAGAATTTTTTTTTGCAATTGTGAATTTAGTATGTGAGTTTATATCTCATAATTCTGACTTTATAACTCGCAATTTCAACTTTATATCACACAATTCTGAGGGAAAAAGTCAGAATTGTGAGATAAAAACTTGCAATGACCTTTTTTGTGTTTGTTTCACACTTATTAGTATTCCAAAGTATTCTAAAGTATTTAGATTAAGTTACTAAACTTGAGTAATGTAACGAAATACGTTACAAATGACTTTTTAAAGCATGTATTTTGTAATCTGTAGTGAAATACATTTTAAAAGTAACCGACCCAGCCCTGCCCATCTGCAACCCCACAATCAACGCAACTTCAGCAGACGTGGTGGAGAGAGCAGAGCTCCCTCACAACGTCCGTCATCCCTCAAGAGAACAGAGCTTTATAATACTGAAGCGGTGGATTCTGGAATGCACTGCCGCTTCAATATATATCTTTTGAGTGATTTATCATGAAATTATTAATCAACATTTATCTTTCTAAATATTAATTATTTCAAGAACTTCAACTTATATTAAAACATTTATTTTCCTTTTCATTTTCAAACACTAGAAAATAATGATGTATATTGTCTGTACCTCTATATGGTACGTTACATACAGTATGTTTTGGGAAAGTGTCCTGTTCAGAGCAGAGCTCAGATCAACTTCAGCCTTGAAGAAGCTGTGAATCATGTGTATCTATGTATGTGCGCTTGGTGTTCTGTACATGTTCTTTATAGGTACTGGTGGACAACTGGGACTCTGCTTGAGATCTGCAGACGCCTTATCCTGACTTAACAGGACATCCTGTGCCTAAGTTCAGGGTCTGATCGTCAGAATCATAAAGGAAGGAGATATGCTTCTGACTATCTGTCCATGTGTGGAAAATTACCAGTTTTGTCTATCCAATCAGAATCTTAGTAATGATGTAGTTAGTGGACTCTGTTAGGGTATAATTGTTGTGGAAATGTGAATGTACGAGAGAGAGAGTGCGGCCTACAAACTCCTTGTGAGACTTGAAGCTGCTTCTGCTGATGAAACTGCAAACTATTCTTCAGTAAAATTTTCTTCAATTTATTTTTTTAAACTCTGACTCCAGGTCTTCATTTATCATATCTGGTCTTTTGGGTCTTTAACTGTAAAAAATCCCCTACACTGCAAATGCATCCGTGAGAGCATCCAACTCCCTTGAAAGCCAAATTTGCTCCAAACACACACAATTTTTGTTGCTTGTTTTTGTTTTATCCTGATTCATTATGGTTAGCCCAATTTAAGTGTTTATATGTTAGACCGAGCAGGTTTGTCGTCACAACGAGCGAGAAATCACCTGTTTTAAACAAACAGAGGAGAGTCTGCTGGTGAAAAGAGGATAAAATAAAAATCAAAATAGGCTTGGGGTAAAACTACAGTAACGTCTCCAGTTCGTCAGCTTAAGATCCTTCCAATCTTTTGGAAGGATCTCAATCCTTCATCCGCACAGTGACGCAGAGCCAAAGCACAACCATAACAATGTTCTTCAGCAAAATTGCATGCAGTTTCGTTTTTACATAACAATACATCACCCGTTTTCTCATTCTTACCTGCAGTATAGTGAAGTTCTCCAGGACACTGTTCATCATATATTTCTCTGGCAGGTGCTTGAGTTTATGGATGAAGTTGATCATGTATTCACACATGGGGGAGCGATGGATCCGATAAACGTACCTCCCGCCCTCCACACGAGCATACTCTGTCTAGGGGTGAAAAAGTTCAACTATAGATGCTGATTTTTCTTTAAAATCACTATTGTCAGTACTGACCATCTACAGTAGACACAGTTGCCTAATGATGAATAAATGGCGAACTCACCTCAACTTTCTCTACCACCTGCTTTCCAAAAGAACAGACTTTAGTGGATACAGTGATGGTCATGTTTTCAGCGCTGCTGTACTGACTGCTGACCCCATAGAACGAGCCTGCGCCATCCTGGACATTACTACTGTTCAGATCAGCCTGAAACAGTTTACATGAAGATCAGTTATGTTGTATCTCAGCAATATAAGGAGACGGGTGATAGACACCAGCTGCATGCGACCCAGAAGACCTGGACTAGTTACAGTAGTTTGTGCTTTTGGAATTAAACTCTGCAGGACTGACATAAACTTATTGATATATGGGTTAATATTGAAAATTACAAACGCATAACCTACTGTACACTGGGTTTTCAGTATTTTCAATATTGTCCGTTTTGAAAGTACAGATTAACAGAAAAACTCACCCAGAACTTGACCAGAAAGAAGGCGTTCTGAGGGCCTTTCTCATACAGCTCCTTCAGCCCTCCCTTCTTCTCGGGGAACTTGTCGTAGATCTGACGGATGTCCACGGCCTCCAGGAGAGGGTCAGTGTAGGAGGGGTTTGTCTGGGCGATGTGGACAAACAGGTGCTTGCTGTACTGTGGATTAACAGGTGAAGAAGAAACATTTAATGTGCTTTGAAGCAAATACATGGACACATTTCTGAATTTTTTTTTTTTTTTTTTTTTTTTTACATTTCTGTGTGAACGGCCCTTAACGGTGTTTTTGAAAATGATTGAAATTAAATAAAATTGAAATATTAGATGAAAAACGTAAACTTCAAAAAACTTTACCCTTATGGTGTGTTTGGGTCATTAGTTAATGTTTTTGCATTGGACTACAGTTCATTGACTTTACTCAGCCAAACATTCGATACTTTTTGTAGTTTTTTTGTGTTTTTTTCCCCCCACATTGTAACACATCTGATGTTCAAAAATGACCAGCCAACAAAAATTGCTTATAAAGCTCTTATTATGCTACATCATCACCAAATATTGCATTCAATCTTGTCAACTTGCTTTCTTTCGATTAGGACATGTTTTATATTTCTTTTTTGAATGGATCGATCATAGGCGTTATTTATCTGAGCTTACGGGCCTCAGTTTTTGAGTGAAAAAAAAAAAACGTAATTTGTAGACAATTTTGTCCATATTAAATAAAATACGAAAAAATTGCACTGTTTATCACACTAGTATGCTTTAATGTGAAGGAAATTTGTTTTGAAATGCTTTTATTTAGTATAAAATGGCGGTGTCACATTTGTGCCGTTCAAAAACTAATAATGAACTGCATTTCTACAGCATTTATTTATCTTTGTTGATGTTAATTACAAGATTTACTAATGCATTATTAAAATCTTCTTAACATTAGTTAACGCACTGTGAACTAACATGAACAAACAATGAACAACTGTATTTTCATTAACTAACATTAACGAAGATTAGTAAATACAGTAACAAATGTATCGCTCATGGTTAGTTCATGTCAGTTCATACATTAACTAATGTTTAAACCTTATTTATTCTATAATGAACCTTATAAAAATTCTGTATCGTATCGGCGTTTCATCCAGATGAATTTACCGTTTTGGGAGCCTGAAACCGCTATTTTTTTGAAAAATGGCGTTTTCGTGTGTATAGCCAAGCCGTATATATTGTGTGAACCGATGTTGTCATCACCACACATCTCAACCCTAGTCAGACACCACTGCGTCACATTGATGTGCCAGGTCTTCTCTGTTTTTAGTGTATCTCTGTGGCAGAGTTACAGCGCCACATACTGGTCTGGCATGTATACTACATCATTTTGAGTCGGTTTCAGTGGTTTCGTGTGTACGCAGATATTTCTTGAGACGACGCCGTCCACAGAATTTTATTTTGAACTAGGAAAAAAAAAAAAACATTGGATAGGGAAAGCTCTGGCATCGTGTGGATGTGGCCTCAAGTCCCTTTGAACGTTTCTCCGCGTCTTGGTATTGAGGCTATGACTCTCATATTCCCAGTAAAATGCTCACTCACAGTGTCGGGGTCTCTTTGGACCTCCATGAAGGCAGAGTACTCCAGCATTCGGAGTTTACCGGAGGCGATGGTCCGGTCCTGCCACACAGGCATGGCAGTGGTGGTCGGGGGGAGGGGGGTGGACAACTGCTCATAACCTGCTGAGAAAACGTGCTGGTTTAGGCCGAGTGCTCAGTCTGAGTTCAGAGATAATCCCAGCGCTGCTCTTACTTGATATGGGCGTAGGCAGTGGAGGCTGAAGGCTGGAGTACGGATTCGGTGCAAAGGGCTTGATGCTAGAAAAACACAGAGAAAGATGAGCAGGCTCTCACAACAACGCTGTGATTAAATCAGTTGTCAGTCTCATAGAAATACTCACTCCTGAGAAGGTCCAGGCTGTCCTGGGATGGGGCCGGGCCAAAACTAGACAACAAAACAGAGAACAATGGAAGTTTGTGGGTTAAGTTAGAGAATTGAGGGTGACTGACTGGTCCTTTGAATCCGAACTAACCCTGGCGGGAGGAGGGTAGGGGTGCGGAGGAAGAGGAGGCAACTGACTCTTCATCACGCTGGCAGAAACGATCTGAGCAGAGGACAGAGCCGCCATGTTCTGCAGGGCTTTGTCTTTGGAAGCCTGATCCTGAGGAAGATGGACACGGACTCATTAGATTAGATTAGATCATCTACATTTTACTATTGCAATTTCTTTAATAGTAATAAATTATTCTCATATACAGACCAAATATTATTATATTATATTCAGTGTTGGGGAATGTTACTTTTAAAAGAAACGCATTACTAATTGCGTTACTTAGTTACTTTTTATGAAAAGTAATGTTACATTATTTTTGCGTTACTTTTTCTCACCTGGGCTTACTTGTTTAATTCAATATATTTAATTATTACAGGTTTGTGTAAAATTCTGAGATTGCATTTCACCGTTTTTATTCATTTTGAGGAATACTGAATTTTTCGTGCAAATGACACAGCGCACACAACACCAATGGGACAGGAGAGCTGTCAGTCAATAAATTGGAGAAAAAAAGTAACTTGCGTTACTTATTATGAAAAAATAACTTATATATTTTGTTGTAAATTGAAAAAGTAATGAGCTACTTTACTAGTTACTTGAAAAAAGTAATCTGATTACATAACTCAAGTTACTTGTAATGTGTTACCCCCAACACTAATTATATTACATTTTATTATATTATATTGTAATAGTTTTGGGGGATGTTCCTTTTAAAAGTAATGCATTACAATATTGCGTTACTCCCTAAACAAGTAACTAATTGCGTTACTTGGTTACTTTTTATGAAAAGCAATGTTACATTACTTTTGCGTTACTTTTCTCACCTGGGCTGGGCTTGAGAGCTGTCAGTCAATAAATTGGAGAACAAAGTAACTTGCGTTACTTATTTGAAAAAGTAATGAGTTACTTTACTAGTTACTTGAAAAAAAGAGTAATCTGATTACATAACTCAAGTTACTTGTAATGCGTTACCCCCAACACTGATTATAATTATATTATATTATATTATATTATATTATATTATATTATATATAAACATATGATATTTCTAAGTAACTTCTAACGATGATCTGTATTTTATAACATTGTATTATAGTTATGGTTCCTAATGGAAGTTCAAGAAATGTATTTGAAGACATTTTCAAGTAACAAAATGTAAAACAACAACAACAACAATGTGTTTTAGTAATACTAAATATTAATAGCTTACTTTAGTATATGACAATATGGAATATTTAGGAAAAACACCAAGGATTTTTTTTAAAGAAATTAATACTTTTATTCAGCAAGGATGCATTAGACTGTTATAATGTTACAAAAGATTTCTATTTCAAATAAATGTTGTTCTTTTGAACTTCATATTTAATGGATCATGTTTCCATAAAAACAAAGCAGCACAACTGTTTTCTATGGTGGCCGAGAGAGCTCAAAGCGCTGCAAATAAGAAAACAAATGCAAATAAAAAAAAAAAAAGTGATCATCAGTTTGACAACACATGTGCTGCAAATCCTCACAACACATGCAAACACAAAAACGCGCTGCATTTACAAAAAGCGCTGCAAATAGCACAAACCACAACGGAAGTGTTTCAAGGGGGACCCCAAAAAGTGACGGACCCTACTAGGACCTGCTTATTATCTGTGTCCAAAACCAGCTCAACTCACCCTTCACTTATTCACTAATCCCTATATAGTGTACGGCATTTGAGTGCACAATGTGTTCACAATCATTAAATACTATAAAAACTGCAAACAAAAATAAACAACTGTACATTATTTCATGTGTTTTTCAGTTTGCTGGAAGCTCACGCTCACAGATGACGTGGTCGTCGAGCGCCTCAGGCGGTCGTTATGATGACGTCACATTAGTACACTACAGATGATTAACCAATATTTTTAAATCATCCACTAAATTATCATCTCTTAAAGTTGAATGAGTTAACAACAATGCCACATATTAAAACACTTTTCTGTTAGTGAAACACATCACATTTAGTTAATGCCTACATAATATATTTTAATATTCTTTAGTTTGTGCTGTTGTCAAGTAGGGTCCGTCACTTTTTGGGGTCCCCTTGAAACATTTCTGTTGTGTTTTGCGCTTTTTGCTGCGAGTTTTTGTATATGCAGCGCGTTTTTGTGTTTGCATGTGTTGTGAGGATTTGCAGCACATGTGTTGTCAAACTGATGATCATGGTTTTTTTTTTTTATTTGCATGTGTTTTTTTTTTTATTTGCATGTGCTTTTTTTTATTTGCATGTGTTTTCTTATTTGCAGCGCGTTGAGCTCTCTCGGCCACCGTAGTTTTCAACATTGATAACAATAATAAATGTTTCTTGAGCAGAAAATCATATTAGAATGATTTCTGAAGGATCATGTGACACTGAAGACTGGAGTAAAGATGCTGAAAATTCAGCTTTGATCACAGGAATAAATTATATTTTAAAATATATTAAAGTAGAAAACAGTTATTTTAATTTGTATTAATATTTCACGATATCACTGTTTTTTTTTTACGAAATAATGCAGCCTTGGTGAGCAAAAGACACTTCTTTCAAAGTGCAAAAAATCTTCCCAGGCTTAAACCTTTGAATTTTAGTACATGATGTACAGTACATGTTAAATGGTTTAGACAAACATGCAAAATTCATGCTTCTAAGGACACATGAATCCAGCCACCAAAACAAAATGCATTATTACACACAGAACATTTGAACAGCGTCAACATTCAGTCAATAAAATACAAGACAAAGAATCAGACGGAATGAAGGAAACAGAAATCTGTCCCAAACAGGAAATGAAGTGATAAACCAGATAGATGCAAAACAATTCTTTTTTTCCCCCTTCATTTTTTTTAAATGTCTGTAAGAGCTAAGTCAGTGTCTATACACATCGTTTTATATACATTGGACTAACAAAAAGCATAATTGTTATAATAAAACCTGACAAGTAACAAGTGACAGAATAAAACTGTTCAGCGTTTACAGCAATAAAAAAACAAATATTTAAGCCAAAAATGAAATGGAAAGCAGTAACAGTGTTTGCTAAATTCATCCAAACTGTGAGTTTGGCGACACTGGCAGCCAAAGCACTGAAGTGCGCAAACTGAAGCTCAAATCAGTGAAAGCTGAGCGTCTGCAGGTGATAAAGCTCTGCAGGCAAAGCAGACTACAAAACATTTCACTTACCAAGTTCATGGCCTAAAATTGAAAGGAAGAGAAACTGTTAAAGGCTGCTGAGGCAAACAGATCAGAGGACACACGGATCGAATGAGGCCTGTGCTTTCTCTTCTGACACTGAATGTTCAGATACCGCAGAAAAGTGCTCTTCAACTACTCCATTCATTGCCCCTTTCACCCACTGTTGGAGCAAAGTGACTTCCTAAAAGAACAATTACAGTTTTCCGCTTCACATCTTTAAGGAGGTCATGTGTTTACTTCCTCTCTTACCAGCCAAATTATTACCATGCAAAAATCTGAATATGCTTGTATATATTATATATATTCACTTATAAAACAGTTCTTTCTAGTTCTCGAATCTCATTGGCTGAGAGCCGTGCGATATTCCCCCAGTAACAGCGCTGATACAGTTTCTATCAGTCCGCTTGTAGCGATCGTCATGGCGGTCGAGCAAATCCACCATATTTTTTATAAATACTACTGTTGTTTTGTTACAGAAAGTAGTTTTAAGATGTTTTTTAAGGAAAGAATGTAGTTATTTAGACCTCAAATGTGTGTCTCATATATAAACATAGCGCATATTTTACAATTTCTTTAGACGCTTTCAACGTCAGCGGCCGTTCAGCGCTCATGTACCCCCAGAGAACAGCTTCATCTCAGCCAATCATTCTGAAATTTGCCGCTGGCTCTTATGTATATAGTGGTTAAAAATATAATTAATATCAAACACACAATCTTTGGTCTTATTAATTTATTACTTGTTCCAGAGCAAAACCCTTTTGCTTGAGGGGGAAGATAACTTAAATCCTGTACTAGAGCGCTGCTTTTGCACGTTTGACTGAATTATGTGCTTGTATTTTTTATTTATTTGATAGTGTTTATCGTTTGCTTGAGTTTATATCTTTTATAATGACTATTGTTGTTAACTGAAATATTTTTTGTTCATTAAATATTATTTTATATAAACAAAATGCTGTGTATTAAGAAAGCGTCTCTTTCCTCATCGGACATTCAAACAGATTTTTATAATGGATATACTATTATGGACATCGACCTGAAGAATGCAGGTAATACATTCTTTCAGTCGGTCTCGCTCTGATAATACTCTACAAAACACAATAAGCTTCAATGAAGCGACTAAACGTTCCTTCGTTACTAGCTCTGAAGTGATGTTTTAGAATTAGTAATGGAGGCTTGGGCTCAACTGTTAAATTGTCAACTTGAGATTTGAATATGTGGAGAAAGGAAGTAGTTCCTCACAAAAGACAATGTGACGAGCAGGGCGGGCGAGAGCCGTGAGGGAACGGCGCGAGGCCGGTGACCCAAGTGATAATGAGCGTCAGCTGCGCGCTACACCGGTCTCGTGTCTCTCACAGAGGAGCTCCGGAAGCATAAAAGAGGAGCGACGACAGTAAAGGACGAGAGAGGACCAGGCCTGGATTTTATGTTGTGTTTTTATTATGTTTGTGTGGGCGGCAGTCACCGTGAGGAACTGCCGCCATTTTACTTTCGTTTTATTGTTTGTTTATTTTATTATTAAAGTATGTTGAACGTTCGGCGGTTCCCGCCTCCTTCTTCCCGTTCTCATTGAACCGTTACAGACGGTTTTTAAAGACACTCCATTGTTGCTCTTATTTATTTACACACTCGTGCCACCGAACTGTTGTATAAACGCAATATCACACTCGTAGCCGTGCGATACGGCTGTATATCAGCACGGTGTGATTATCGAATACCTGATATACAGCCATATCACACACTACTCATGTAATATTTCTCATGAATCAAATAAGGTTAGTAGAACATTATTAAATAAAACAATAACTGTACATTATGAAATGCGTCAACAAAAAGGATTTCTGCAGAAAAAAAATGTTTCTGACATTATAGAATGAATGAATGAAAGATAAAGTATTTCTGCTGGAAATTACATTGGACAATCAATCAATCAATTGAGGTGGGGGTGGGGCAAAACAAAGCAAAACTATACAAGACAACAACCAGCCAAAGGTAGTTTTCTGGTCTATGCTGATTGTTTATTGGTTGATTTTTAGTCTGTTTTTTAAGCAAATTGACTTAAAAATGAGAATTATACAAGCAGAAGCAATCAATCAAACAAAACAACTAGTGGTACTACACCAACTTTAAATTGGGATAATGCAATGCTTCAATAAATGTAAGTGAGTATACATTTAAATCAGAGAAAAAAAGTAGGGATGAGTAGAGGTTTGGGTTATGATAAGTTAGGTCAAGATAAGTTAGAGTCGGAGCAAAAAATAAAAAAATTATTCTTGGCAACTAGAAAGGAAGGCAATATTCAGTCAGCCACCAGAGGCCGCCATTACTTTGCAAGCATGCCGCTCAAATCCATCACAATGTATTAATGCCTGTGGACAGCAAAGATTACCTGAATGCAAAACATCACAAGTCATTGTAACATGCAGGGCGTGTTACAGATAGGAAGGGCTCGTGACTTAAGGAAAAGCCAAGGCATTCTGAACACAGTTAACAGCACAGGTCAGAGCAGAGCAGACTGCAGCGAGGCGCATACCTTCAGCTTAGACTGAATCTCGCGAGATTTTCTCCGAGCAAGAACCTGCAGATGGCTAGACACCTGCAGGAAGGAAGTCAGAGGAGGGAGAAAGGAAGGCAGGGAAAAAAGAAAAGAAAAGGGAGACATTGAACAGAGAGTGAGTAAAAAAAGAAGCCACTAGGTGGCGCCACATCCATACCTTTATGCCTACTTGATATTCCCGCATTTTCTTCCTGGCTAACACCTGTATGTGACTAGACACCTGAGGCAAAACAGGGCCACAGACATTTGATATCATCCAACAGACACATATCTTAACAGCAAATCTGTTAATACAACTAATCTTAGACTACACCAATGAAACTTAAGACTTTTTTATAACAATAATGTTCAACATAATCACAAAATAAAGGCTTTTATATTGAGCCCTGGGGTTCTTGACTCAACGCTTTATGCCAAAATGGTTCTATATAAGGAGAAATGTCTTGTTAAACATGGAATTATTATCCAATCATTTATTTCAGTATGTTTATGAGCTGCTTAATTCATACAGTTTAATTAAAACAGTGGTCATTAATTGGCTGTTGGCAAACTAGCGATCAAAGACTTTTGGCCGAGAATCAGAGGAATCTTTTAGGATTCACAAAATTTGTCAGACAGCCAAAAACGTACAGTCTGAACCCGGATTTAGATATATGCAAATAGCCTACTCGGTTTATCACACCGATCTCGCACTTGTTACAGTGCGTTTCTATTTATAGTGTGGTATTAAAGTTGCACTATGTAGTTTTTCCAGTTATACGCTTAAATAACTGAATAGTATTTTGCCAAATATGTTTCAATTGAACTCACGTGAGGTATATGATTTGACATCGTTTTATTTTACATAAAGGATGTTTCCCCTCAGTGCAGCGGACATTAATAACAATAACAACAATAATAATTTAATCACGTGTGACAAACACACTTGTGAACAGTGTAATGAGAAAAATCTCTAGATCTGAAAATGTTTGCTTTTGTGCATTGCAACATCCACACCAATAGGTGTCAGTATAGAGTATCAGCTTACTTAGTGAAATTTTAATGCAGATCATCTCAAATTTAAGTAGTATAAAAGACAAACAAGGTGCGGAGAGACACTGTAGTTTAATCAAAACAGAGTAACTTACTGTAATCAAGTTACATCACGAACAAGCCAAAACAAAGTAGTCTGAATTAATGACCGACACTGAATCAATTACCATTATCATGAATGTTGTATTTAAAGTAGAATCTTTGGCTTCTCATCTATTGTATCTATTCAACAAACAAGTTGTGCAAGAAAAACAATCACATTACCTGTTTCCTTGTGCGGGTTTTCCCGGTCCGCAGCTTTATGTACCTTGCTATCAACTCATTACGACCTGAAAAGCATCAAAAAGAAACACAACATTAGTAAAAATGTTGTAAAATTAGTATTATGAACAATAATGTAACTGAAAAAGAGATATATCAACACTTAGAACACAATAAAGTGCTTTATATTGTGACTCTTTAATACTGCAGACACCATGTAGAGCCGTATGATTTCCACGAAGATGAAATCCGGTCACAAGAATTCTGTATAAAGTGGAATTTGGCAATTTTTGGATTAATAAATCCAAAATAAGAGTAGGGCTATACAATGAATCAGATATCGATATGGACTAGTGTCTGTGAATATTAAAGCTAAAAAAGTTTCGTCTAGCACTAGCGTTACACGTACTGAAGCACACGCGACGCTCGCGATGATTTCAGAGTCTGCTGTCTCTCACTGTACATGAACTTCACCTGCAGAGCTGCTCTTACAGTCACTTTATGAACATTTCACCGTTTAATTTGATAAAACTATCGACATTTGTCGTATCAAATACACAGGAAGCCAAAGGTCTTCACGGCCCTGTCAAAATAAAAGTTCGGTATAGCTTGAAATAACAGAAATATTACTATTGTACAATAGAGCGTACTTCCATTAATAGAGATATTAATAATAAAAATACAGTTTATTAAGACACAAAAACTCAAATGTCTTCATTGAAATTACAGAAATTGCACAGTAAAAACGTAGCCTACTTATTATTATTATTATTATGATTATTATTAATAATTTAATTTAATTAATTTGATTACATTTTAAACTAAATTCTTAGCTTCAAGAGCTGATTTGATACAATTTTTAATTAATTTACAGTGTTTATATAATAAATATTCCCTGTACTTCTGACAGTAAAATATGCCAAAACAAAGGTCCGGTAAAAAAAAAAAAAACGTGATATACCGTGAAACCGCCAGAATCTTTAAAAAAAAAATAAATAAATAAATAAAAAAACCTGATACAGATTTTTGGTCAAACCACCCAGCACAACTTTTTATTATCTAAAACATGTTAAGCAATAGTTTTTGGCTGCTGTAGTTCAAATGGTTGAGTGCCGCACTGCCACCACAAGGTCATGGGTTCTATTCCCAGGGAAAATATCAATGTACTGTGAGTAGATTAATGCAATGCAAGTCACTTTGGATAAAAGCGACCTCAAAAATATTTTTCTCTTCACATGTAATTTAACACTTTTAAATAAAGCTGGCGGGAATGAAGCCACAGAAAAGCACATAGAATGCAGTAATGCCTCCACTAGCAATATCACAGTAGGGTGTAAAGCCTCCTATGAGACCGTTAGTTTATTAATAGACCATTGAAAGACAAGGCTTGTGACAGATGAGTCAGGTGATATGGGTGGTGACTTGGCAAAAAAAAATAGGGCCACCATGTGTCAGGGCCTTGACCAATCAAGCTGCTCTGAGTGGACAAGTGTTTTCAAACAAAGAGCTATTTATTAAATGAGTACATTAATAAATCTGTGTAATGGCATTAATATAATGATAAGGGGAACGGGCCAGGAAACCAGGAAGATGAGGGAGGAGATAAATTGAGGTGAAGAGATTTCATCACAGTTTATAAAGGGTTGACCTTGTGAACAGCTGCGCAAAGTTTCAACTGTGAATCTGTCTTGACACCACCACCCTCCTCCCACTGGCATCCCACTGACTGACAGCCGGACCACCTGGACCCAGCACAGGAAACCCTGCTCCCCGACCGCAAGCCATATAACACCAGGGACTCATATACAAGCATGTCACCAGTAAACAACATGTTTGGACACTGCGAATGTGCAAACAAATGGAGACATCTTTGATAAGTCGACCCAAACATAAATGAAGTACCATGTTCCTCTACAGAATTCAGGAAAAAGATCCATTGTTTGTGGTGATAGACTGATATAAATGAGCCAGGGCCATTAACAGACCAACTTTTGACCAGTAGTGGCGCTAAACACAACCACAAGAAGTTTCAAACAATCCCCTCCTCTTTTCATTGGCCATTTCGAACGGATAGTCCCAACCCAAACTCATGCCATTGGTTGAGCCAATGTTGTTAGGTCGGGCCAAGGTGAGTCTCTCAATAAATAGACAAATAGATATCATTTAGGGGACTTTCACACTGGCACTTCCATTCAAAACAGAGCATGGTTCGCATGAAAAATTGGTAAATTGCGCTGGGGCACTACCTGAGTTTGGTTGTACCACAACTGTGGCAGGATTCGTAAATACGTTTTAGCCGATTACGTGTAGCCAAATAACATGCAGGGTATGACAACTGTCATGATTTAAATACCAATATAGGTTGTACGGCTGTTCTTTGAATGGAGTGAGTGCTTGATACCAAGACGATACGAGAGATGTCCAGTGTTTTGTCACACCAACCAGAACAAATTAGAGCCTCTCCAGTTTGATTTAATTATCTATTACTGATGAAATGAGAACACAAGCGAATGTCAAAGAGGATTAGCCAGTCAGACAGCCGGAGTAAGAGAGAATCATACAGACAGTGAAAGACAGAACATGTGTAAAAGAGAAGGCAAACAGCTTCAGTTCCAGACACACAGAGGAGACTCTGATAGAGAGAGAGACTCTGGCGCATACCCAGCAGCCTTGAACTCCTGATCCACAGCCAAAAGCTTTCAAAGGGCACCTAACTACCCCCCAGCCCACAAATAGCGTGTTTACGACCCTAAATGAAATGCTGCACTTCCTGGGAGGCTTGGAGAGGAAGAAAGACAGATAAGACTGGGAGTCTGTAGAAGGGAGTGAGGACGAAGTCAGCAGACAGACAAAGACATAGGGATGAAACGAGGACATGACGGAGAAGCAGAAAGAGATCAGAAACACAGATGCCTCCTGCTTCACAACGCATGTGTGAAGGTCACTTGATAGGTTCAATCATTTTTACAAGTGGTCCTTTACCCAAAGTGACTTAAAGTACACTTAGGGTGTTTAAGACCTAATTCCGAAACGGGGACTTAAATTTGTTGCAATATTGCATTTTCTTCTTGGTTCGGTTCATTTTTACTCAGCAACATTTCAAAATGTACCAAAGTGTGTTTATACAAGTCACATGGGAGTACATCTGATCTCTTATTGGACAGAGTTTTCTCTGTGTCATTCATCACGCCATGTAGCTTTATTTGTAACTGTCGAGACAGACGCAAACACTATAGCGGTCATTCCAGCTGTTAAATTACATACTACATTTGTATTAATGCTGAGGCAAATCCGAACGCGCTCTCCCTGGATCACTAACTGTGTCGGGACCATAAATTAATGCTATAATGCAAGTAGAGCCGGAATCAAGGCTTCGTCGGGACAGCACGGAGAAGCGCAATTAAAAAACATTTAAGAGGACGGACACTCGTTGGTTCCCGTTACGAATTATATCGTTTGGTTCGTTGGTCCGTTGGAACCGTGAGCCGTGAACTCGAAGAGTTCGTTTGAAAGCGTTTCGAGATCACCTCTTCCAGAAGGTCTCGGTACACTTGTTTGGTACACTTTTGGTGCGCACCAGAGTATGACTGCTGCATTCACACCTGCCCAAACAAACCGCACCAAGGAGGATAACGAACAGTCATGTGAGTCAACCAAACTAAATGAGGCAGGTGTGAAATTTACATTTAATCATTTGGCAGACGCTTTTATCCAAAGCGACTTACAAGGGGAGCAATTAGGGGTTTTGTGCCTTGCTTAAGGGCACCTTAGTCATGGTATCGAAGGTGGAGAGAGTGCTGTTCATTCACAATCCCCACTTTCAATTCCTGCCGGTGTGGGAATCGAACCAGCAACCTTCAGATTACAAGCCCGACTCCCTCACCATTAGGCCACGACTACTCGTTAAATCACCCTTATTATATCCCAAGAAACAATCCCATTGGAGACTAGAGGCTTCTTCCTACAGGTGTTATGATGTGTTTTGCTTAAGGACATGATGGTAATACCCATTTCTGGGACTCAACCACACAACTTTACAATTACTAGCAAAGAATGACTCTGTTCTAAATGGCACACTTGATGTAGACTTGAAGTCTTAAGGGTTTTAAGGCCATAAATTGTCAATAAAACAAAGATGAATGAGTAATGTTATTATTGGAGTATATAATTCAGTCTTTCTAATTCAAAATGTCATCTTTAATTAAATGTGTTAGTGTTACTTGCTGTTTCTTTTGAAATTTGTTTCTACAGTTTTTTTTCAGTTGTAGGGGAGGGTTTGAATCCTACTTTTGGAGCGGTGGCTTAGTGATTAATGTATTTCAGAGTCCTTCAGACACATTGAGGCTTCATGTTCATGTGGGAGATTCAGGTATGAATCCAGACTTCATTGTGTCTCTATCCCTTTTCTCCTTAACTTTCTGCCCAAAAATAAAAATTCGCTTCCAACTGAAGTCTACCAGGCAACTGCTTACAGTCAAGCAAACCCAACCCTCCAACAGGACCATTTACAACAACTCTGTTCAAGTACAAAAAAGCAACTCTTTCAGTCTCATTAAGAGCTAAAATTGACTACCTGCCACTTTGGTAGGAAAATTAAAGGCTGACCGTTCCACTGACAAAGTGCTGAGTATAAAAAGATATAAACTTCCACTTCATATCAATGTCTGCATAAATACTCCCACAGAACTGACTGAGGTTGAGCCAAAGGAAAGTGCTGATTTGCTCCCAGATTCCTCTAAAGTACGTCCAGGAAAAGCAGGAGTGAAATGAAAGCTGCTTCGCACACATTTATCCCCCCCCAAAAAAGCTCCCTTTAATGGCTCTGGCCTATCCTCCTTTCCTGAAATCAGAAAGGACAACTTGCACTCCAGCTGGGATACGTATGTGATACAGATCGCCCTGATAAGCGAAAGGTGTTTGCATATGTTTTTGTGGCATGTGAAGGTGAAGCCAGGCTTGAGCTCTGATCTTCAATTGTGCCAGTCTTGTTGACATGACTATTTAGAAATGTTAAACTAATTGCAAGATTGCAAGACTCTTTGGACTTGTCCTGTGGGTCACTTGGCAAAAAACCAGTAGAAAGAAATCAGTGAGGATGAGGATTAGCACCTTACCTCTTAGTTTCTCTCTCTTTCAACGATCGTTTTTCCCCTTGACAGTTTCCTCCCAAAGTTCACCCTGGTTAACCCTCCGTCCCACCAGATGCATATGTTTTTGGACGAAAACCACCTGCGTTTTAATAACTCTCCAACCACCCACCTGTTAACTTTGGCCTGCAGTAAAAGACTGGAAACTGCCAGTCAGAGGAAAGACCAAACCAATAGCCAATCAAAAACAGGTGCTATGCCATCCAAATTACACTCTCACAGAATTGTTCCCAGTCCTCTAATTCTACTGGCATCTTATTATCATTTTTTTTGTCTCATGATTCTCAGTATTATGTTCCAGCAAATCTCAAGGTAATGAGATAACACTCCTTGACTATTTTAATAGGGACACTAGCCTAGAAACCTTCAATACAAGAGCTTCACCTTAATGAACTCCAAATTTGTGTACTGGTAGTTGCTCAAGTTCCCCCAAACTCCTAAAACCTTTAACTCCTTTATATGTTACCTTATTTTCAAGTGCACCAAGCAATGTTTCCTCATTTTTCATAGGCTGAAACAGTGGTGTTTCTGTGCTGATTTATTTACGACATACCTTCGGAACAGTAAATATGTCACATATTTACACTAGATTTGAATATTGTGGAAAATGATAGAACATAAACTTAGATTACTTAATGCAGAAACGGGCTCTTTGGGTGATTTCTTGAGATTCAGGGAAAAACATGCAATCATAAGCTCACTCAGTACTAGAACAATATACTGAAGTTAAGTAAATAGTCATTAGAAATATGACGTAGATAAGGTGATTACATGCACACGTAGATAGATCTTTCTGGAAGATCCTGTCTGAACCACTGGAAATCCTGCAGAACATGTTTTGACTCGTTCTGAAGCAGATACGAACACACACCTAAATTGTCAAAACATGCGTGTTGGTCCATCTCCACAGTGAGAGATTAAAAGGTCAAAAAACATGTTTAAATGATACCATTTCAGAATATCACTTCAGGCTAGCACTTATCTAAAGTGGAGAACACCTGAAGAACACAGTTCGTCGAGCATTAAGCCTCTTTTACTGAAGTAAAATGAAACCCTTTGAACCCTTTAGGACAGTGTCCACACCCTGACTTTTGTCAACCCCTTACTGACCCTTCAGTTCTCAACCTCCGCTCCTCCCCAGTAGTCTGTAGTTTCTGTAGTCTGTAGTCATTACATTCATTGATTTCCTCTGTATTTCCTCAGTATTTTGTTTTTTGTTTAACTCTTTGCTTCTTTTAATCAGGCTAATTGAGACTAACTGCCAGAGTTTTATCCGCTATTGGGCTGCGATTAATTCCACTTTATGTCCTTCCCTCACTAACTTCCCTCCGTCTCGTTGACTCGATGTACGTCATTGGTTGTGTTGCACGAGTGGCCACTACTGGAGGAACCCTTGCAATGTATTTAAATGGAACGTCCTAAGCACTCGATCACTTGGAATCTGAGTTGCTGTTGTGACGTCACAATCCTGTTGCATTGTGGTCTATGAATTTGAACTCGCTCCCTTGGTCAAAATCAAGGGGTTGAGAGTCTGTCCAAATAAACTTCCCTTTTCCACTTGACAAATTTGAGCCGAGTGCTTTTATTGCTTGTTTCTGCTTATTTCTCTTTTGCCTGTGTTTTGATGTGGATATTTTATACTCTTTCAGAAGTTGTGTAATAGCGCCCCCTACCTTATAACAGTGAAAACACACTTCAAAATGGCGGCGGGGATTCCCCCAAGTGGAAGAGCTTAAGGAAGTTAATGAGTGTCTAAATGTGGAGTTAAACACAGGCCAGAGAAGTTTATTTGGAAAGACCCTTGACCCCTTGATTTTGACAGAGGGAGCAAGTCTACTCAACATCTAGGCTTACACTTCAGACCCATAAACCACAATGCAACATGATTGTGATGTCACAGCAGATACTATAATACTTGTAGCTACCTCAAGCTGACTGTTAGTTTATTGCATGATTATCATATTTGTTTGTGTTATTTTTTATATTTTCTCCAACAGCCTATATACAGGCCTATAGAATAGGTCACCCTATTCAAATTCATACAGAAAAACAACAATAATATGTAAACAATAAATCGGCTCCGTAGCAGATTCCATGTGATCAAGGGCTTAGAGTGTTACATTTAAACACATTTCAAGTGTTCCACCAGTAGTGGGCGCTCATGCAACATAAGCAATGACGTACATCCAAGTGAATGAGATGGAGGAAATTTAGCGCGGGAAGTGCATCATAATTTGGGCTGCAATCCAATTGTTTTTTTTATGCCCTTCCCTCGCCATCTTCACTCAGTCTTGTTGACCTGGATGTACGTCATTGCTTACGTTGGATGACGTCCCACTACTGACGTAATCCTTGCAATGGGCTGATCTGGAACATACTAAGCCCTTGATCACTTGGAATCCGCTATGGAGTTGATTTACTTGATTTTTTCCCCTTACGAAATTGTTCAATACAGCATTCTATATATGTAATATATATATATATATTTGTTGTGTGTGTTTTAAATATTTAAAAAAAATAATATATCATAGAGTTGTTTGTGGTGGGGTAAATTAAACGCGATATGTGGTGACGTCACAATCATGTTGCATTGTGGGATATGGAGCTGCCTGATGTGTACATATGAAGAAGACTCACTCCCTTGGTGAAAATCAAGGGAGCGAGGTTCGGTCCATATAAACTTCCCTCGTTCACTTCACAAAGTGGAACGCACTTCAAAATGGCGGCAGGGATTCCCTCGAGGGGAAGTTCTTAGGAAAGTTCTTCGCGAGTCCGTGTCTAAAACTGGAGTGGAACGCAGCCTTGGACTTAAACGCAGTCCTATTTAATGCAGATCTTCAATTACTTTTGGTTCCGGAGATGCTGTGCTCTTTTTAAGAACCATAACAGCGCCCCCTACTGTATGAAAACATGGATTGCTGGAAAACAATTGGTTGCGAAACATATTGTCATAAATGATGGAAAGTTATGTATGAAGTATATAGTGAGAAAGGGATAAGGAAATGTCACAAGCTAGAATCAAACCTGCATCATACACATGCGCACCATGGCACAATATTCACTAACTGACGCCACATGGTCCAGACATTTGCACCCATCTCTAGTAAATTAGCCAATTCATCTCAGCAGCAATCTCCTCAGAAAATCCATCGCATCTGGGAAGCTTGTGCAACTGAGATGATGTCATGCGCCCTCTTCTGAGAGGGTCCTAATTCGAAACTTCATGTGAAAACACAACCGTAACTATCAACAAGTTCAATAAATAGCTACTACTAACATAAAAGGATGCATAATGATGAACAGAGCCACAAATTAGCCTTTTTCAGAAAAGACCTTGAGATCATTTACTAAGCACTAGCGTTGATATGCTATTTCTCAAATCCAACAGCTTTGACACACTGGCAATAAACTAAAATGATTGCAGGTTGAGACTTTTAAAAAAGAAACCTGGCAAGACATCAAAGGTGCAGGATGACAAATCAAGCTCATTATGGCAGCCAGACATTGGATGGGAACATCAGATTGTTTAACCAGTCTTCCCATGGCGCAATGAGAGTGAACTTTATTAGAAGAGCTGCTTTTTGTTAGAAGACAGCAGGAGTTTTGCAGTGAATAATGAAGCTCTGATGAACATTAGCGGCCGCCAAATGCTGGCGATGAGGATCGGGACCAAATAAAACCCGATCCTTCAGTTTCCACAGCATACAGTGTTCTGAGACGAAACATTTCTATTCCAAAATATAGTAAGCGGCTTACATAGCATTTTAATGTATGAATAATCAGATGAAATTAAATCAGTCTGTTAGCTTTCTGCTAGTGTGATCATAAACAGTGTTGGGGGTAACGCATTACAAGTAACTTGAGTTATGTAATCAGATTAATTTTTCAAGCAACTAGTAAAGTAACTCATTACTTTTTCAGCTTACAAAAAATATCTAAGTTACTTTTTTAAATAAGCAATGCAAATTACTTTTTCGCATTTATTGACTGACAGCTGTCCTGTCTCCATGTTGAGAGAAGTAAAGTGCAGAGTTGTTGCGTGCGCTGTGTGAACATGATGGGTATTGTAGTTCTAGACTAAATGTGAACATGCATATACAATCTCAGAATTTTATGCAAACCTGTAATAATTAATATATAAATAAATTACACAAACATACTTTATGTATTTAATCTCACTTTATTAACCAATGTCTTTGCTGCTGACCTTCAATGATCTAATTCAACCATAGGAATATGCAAAAATTTAGAAACAAGAGTGTTGAATGGGTTGTTTGAGCTGCGCCCTCTACTGTACAGGAGTAAATATACATTTGCTTCAGCATGAGGTTTATTCATTTCACTTGTTGTGAAAGGACCTTTACATTTGCCAAAAAATAGAACTTTTTTTTTTTATTAAAAAACAACCAAGCAAGCCGAGCCCAGTTGAGAAAAAGTAACGCAAAAGTAATGCAACTAATTACTTTTCATAAAAAGTAACCAAGCAATTAGTTACTTTTTTAGGGAGTAACACAATATTGTAATGCATTACTTTTTAAAGTAATTTTCCCCAACACTGGTCAGAAACAATGCAATATTAATTTTTAGCATATTTAATACAGATTTAAAACAAATGTAAAACCCACAGGAGTTTTTCTCCTTTAGGAAAACTGGACCTAAAATATTGATGACTCATGCTGCACTTTTGTCCAATCAAATGCTCTCTAGAATGAGAACTACAAAAAAAGCACATTTTTAAAACTCTATTTCTAAAAACCAAAGAGAATGTTTTAAATCAATTTATGACATCATTTTGTTTTTTAAATTGATGTTCCCTCATAATCTTTAATCAAAATAACTGCCCCTCCCTCTTGCAGCGACATCTCTTCTCTTCTCGAGGGCGGGGCAACCTGTCACTCACATGAGCTCCACCAATAGCAAACCGCAATCATCCAATCAGTTCCCCATGGACAAAATCAAGCCCCGCCTTACATTTGTTCTTGTTTGAGAAGCTGTTTCACTCACAGAGAAGAAAAGACTCTTGCAACTTCTGTTTCATGCCGACTTTAAGAATGTGAATGCTTAAATCCAACTATTTTCTCAATCGTAAGTTTATTTATGTCTTACTAGTCAGTGGAGGAAACTGAACATTTAATAAATATTGGAAAAAAAAACCTCTTCTGACATATGTCAACTCTCTTTATTTTACATATGTCATCAAAGCAAAAACTAATCAAAAATCAGATTGGATACGTTCAAATTGGCGAAAATTAGTGCAAGTAAACACCCAGTGTGATTAGACTACAGGTTATATGACAAAATGGTTAGCATTGGTACTGAGGTTTACATTTATTTTACATTTACATTGATCAGGAGACAAATCCTCTCTGCAACTTTAGTAAAAAGGTCTCTAGCAAACTCTAAGTGCGCAAAAACACAATCCACAAAGTCACTGGTCCAGTTCTCTTCTGCCTGCATTCGATAGCTAGACTATTTTAGTGCTGTCTAGTCAAAGTATACATTGCGGCCAATGAACTTTTGTGCACTGGGGGTGTTAGAGAGAGGGGGGCATATCAGGAGACGCAGTTCGCTTTTGGATATTGACATCAGGGTCCTGGCAGGAAAACCGTAACTGGCCCGGGATAGGGTTGTTTGTAAAGAGAGTGGAAGGGGATGATCTTGTCATACAGAGAGAGGAGAGAGGGCCCAAGGGCCTCTGTGGGGTAACGTAAGTGGACACAGAGAGTGAACGGATCCTGACAGCCCATGCTACCACAAAAGGACAAAATGCATGGCTGTTGAAACAAACCTTCCTCATCTGTTGCGAGGGGGATTAGAGCTTGTGTGACAGACGTGGGTGGAGTATTACAGCGGAGGACAAGGCCACAGAGTTGTGGAATGCGTGTCCCCTTCAAGCCAAAGAAAAAAGAAAAGAATGTGGGCCAGTCTCCATAAGCCTTTTCAACAGAGAGGGTCAAAGGTCAAACACCCCAATGTCAAATGAGCTCATTTGTGCCAGCAATCATATATTAAATCCTGATGCGTACCGCAATCAGTTAACAAAAGGATTAGGGATAAGTCATGAAGCTCAGTTTATCGATGTTACAGTGCTCGCTAGTTCCAGAGTATTCATGCTAATGATTTGTAACATCACAAATGTAGCAAACAAATTAACTCAAGGTGCTGTAATTGCTTGACACATTTTCGCAGCCAGACGGGAATAATCGCACGAGTGCGAAATATTTTCCCACACTGATTTTGCATGAGTTTGTTGGGTTGACCAACAAAATGCTGAATGATTTGAAAGTGGCTTCACACTCATGACCGGAAAAGCGGAAGTGGCGCCGGCGACTGTGTCATAATAAAAGTCCCGCTGCTCTCGAGGCGTGTGTCGTTCGTCTCTCATTATCAATCGCTCCAGCGTCTCGTTCAGCTCCACAACACTCACTCCTGCTCTGCTTCAGACTACAGTGACGTTAATAATCATCCGTGAACATGATTTCTGCCCAAGTCCCATCCCGATTCTTTTCCACCGGCTGTGAGGTGAAGACCACATGTCCCAAGATTCCTCGCTCAAACTTGCCGTCATCAAGCTACACTTTTTTATTGAATAGGCGACCTCTAGTGGCCAGAAAAACTACATACTGCTCCTTTAAGGGGATTTCACTCATTTTGACTCACTCATAAAGAGTCTTTGCTACCATCTAATGGTGCTAATGTAACTTTTACTGAAGTCTATTTCACGATCAATGGACCCTTTACCTATACCAAATAAGGCATATTATTTATATATAAAAAAATAAGGACGAACAATAATATTTAAATGAACAACAACAGCCATTAGACAACAGGAAATAAACAAGCAAACAATTCAGTCAAATGTACAAAAGCAGCGCTCTAGTACAGGATTTAAGTTAAAAATATCCTAAATATAAAGTTATGAAACCTAAATTTCCCCTTAACCCACATCAATTTGCATCTGGAACAAGCAATGGATTAATAAAACCAAAGATTGCGTGTTTGATATACCCCAAATAAATCATATTTTTAACCACTATCTACTTAAGAGTCAGCGGTATATTCCAGAAGCACTGGCCAAGATGAAGCTGTTCTCTGGGGGTGCATGAGCGCTGAACGGCCGCGGACGGCCTGGAGCTCACATCCGTGAAAGCGTCTAAAGAAATAGTAAAATAAGCGCTATGTTTATTAATAAAACCGTTAGTTGCTGTCCTTGATTCGGATTGGTCAATAGCAGTAGTTTATTCACGATAAAACACGGCTATGACCGTTTCACGTAAATAGCAACGTAAATTGTTTATCCTCAATTGATATTGTTCATTGACGCTTACTGTATTATGTAGAAGAGTATCGTGAGAAAGAGATGGAGTGAGCGAGTTTATTACCTACATTCAGATTTAGCGTTTTCCTTCAGATTTAGGTTTAATTATCCGCTGCAATATCTTGTCCTTTTAACAGTTGAGGGTTTTTCCATGACTGACAGCTCTAGTCAAAGCATGTGTCAGTTGTGTCTTGTTTTCAATGTAAAGTCTTCATTACTGACTGACACACTCATAAAGACAGTCTTTGCCGCCATCTAATGGCGTAATAATGTAACTTCTGTTGCTGTTCACAGTCAGGGACTATTTTTTCCGGCGGAAGGAAGGCATTTACTGATTTTCCTTCATGAAAGTAACACTGATACATATTTTTTGCTTTAATATTTATATTGTGTGGTAACCGTTTTATAAAAGCAATAAGGTACTCGAGGCTAGTAAGGCTAGCTAGTAATAAGGTATTCGCGTCGTGCCTAACAACACCCTTCAGCCGTGACTTATTCACGATAGCACAGCCTCTCGTACATTATTGCTTACATACGAGTCACATATTTGAATAAATATGTAAATAACTACATTCTCAGCTAAAAAAAACTCTTAAAACTACATTCCGTGAAATAATACTTTTATTCAACCAAGATGCATTAAACTGATACTGTCTCTAGTTAATGCTGTTCTTTCTATTCATAAAAGAATCCTGAAAAACACATTCACTATTTTTCGTTTTTAACAATGATAATAATCAGAAATGTTTCTTAAGCAAATCCTCATATTAGAATGATTTCTGAAGGATCGTGTGACACTGAAGATGGATTAAGGAAATTCAGGAATAAATTACATTTTATAATATAATACAATAGAAAACAGTTATTTTAAATTGCAATAATATTTCACAATATTACTGCTTTTACTGGAAATATTCAATCCTATATGTGGAACAAAAATCCTGCTCAATATAAATAATGGTTAAAAGGCTAAACTTTAGAGCCTAGAACCATTTCATTTTTTTATTATTTAACTGATAAGGTTTGGTCCATCTAACTCTAGTTGGACTGTAAACAGATACAAACTGGCCTGCTTTTAGAAAAGCTGTGCTTGGTAGAAGCCAGATACATCTCGGTCATTTATACACTATAAACATGAATCCACTCCTTTAAAGTCTCAAGTATGTTTAATAGTTGATGAGACTGAAATGCATCAAGCATGAAAGCAACTCTGTTTATCGTCAAGTCTGAATCATGCAGCCAGTAATGATAAAGGGAAAAATGTCACACTTGAGTCAGGAGGCTGACTCATGCTTTACTGAGAATGCGGAATTAAACGGGAGACACAGCATTCCTGTCAGTGGATCCCGTGTGGGAACGGGAAAATCTGGAGGTGGGGAGTTGTGTCACCCCTGATTCACTTCAGTAAACCCCCACAACACGGCTTGACCCTTTTTGTCCTTACCTTGTTTCACTACATTTTTTCCAACAAAAGCAGTGCTGCAATAAATAGCTGATCCGTTTTAGGGACTTCTAGGAATCTGTCTGATGACTTCTACTCTCTCATGTTTCTAATGCTTTGCCGGCAAAGTAAATCCATCAAGCAACTCTCGCCGGGGGTATTCAGCTCTCCAAGACTCACCATACATCTTTCCTTCGTCTGAAAGGATGATCTTTCTGCGGCCACAGGGTGGATAAATGGCCAGAGCCTCCTGAAAACTTTGCTCGATGTCAGGGCTCCAGACGCCCTCCGCATCCCCGTCCATTCCGGCCTTGTCCAGCCCATCCACTCCATCCTCCTGCCCCTCCTCCGGGCTCTCGTTGGCGCTCCACTCGTTGGCTGCAATGGTGGCGGCTCCACCTGGGCCCTTACGTGAGCCCTCACACCCAGGACTAGGAGAGAGACAGGTGCCGTTAAAACGGGAGGTCACAATCAAAGGAATATGTTCAATACTGTCATTTAAAAATGAAAATCGTGTAAAAGCAGTATGTTGTTATTATTCCGAAACACAAAAACAAGTTTATTGAAGAATTTTCACACACTTTTTTTTCTACAGTGACCTCATAGTTGACCTCACATTGGACAGTATTCAAAATTTTCTAAAAGCATGATATTTACGATGTTATTTACGATAGTTACGATTCATGCATTTCAATTAAAAAAAGGCTTAGAACTAGTGCTGGGCGGTTTTTGCATGTTTTTTTAAGATTCTGGCTGTTTCAAGGAAAATGACTTTTTTTTGTTTTTTCACTGGACTTTTATTTTGGCATATTTTACTGTCGGGAGTACAGGGAACATATATTATATAAACAATGTAAGGGCAAATAAAAATGCATTTTTAAAAAATGTAAATCAAATCAGCTCATAAAGCTAACAATTTAGTTTAAAATGTAATCAAATTAAATAATAATAATAATAATAATAATAATCAGTAGGCTACGTTTTTAATGTGCAATTTCTGTCATTTCAATGAAGGCATTTGAGTTTGTGTGTTTTAATAAACGGTGTTATTATTATTATTATTATTATTATTGTCTCTAGTAAATCGCAGTACACTCTATTGTACAATAGTAATATTTCTGTTATTTCAAGTTATACCGAACTATTATTTTGACAGGGCCGTGAAGACCTTTGGCTTCCTGTGTATATGATATGAAAAATGTCGCTGGAGCGATTGATAATGAGAGACGAGCGACACACGCCTCAGAGCAGAGGGACTTTTATTATGACACAGTCGCCGCTTCCGCTTCTCCGGTCATGAGTGTGAGGAAACGCAGCTCTGTTTATCATATTATTTGAGTGTGTTGAAGATGATGTTCTAACGTTACTCTGAGCGTTCGCTCGCGGCTGCTTCTTTTGGATATTTTACAGCAAATATTGCAGCTTTAAGCGGTGGTATGAAATGTTGTATGGAAACAACTAAATGAAGATTCTTCAGTACATTTCATTTTGTTCTCTGTGGAAGAAGGCACACAGGTTTGGAAAGACACGAGGTCAGCCAATAAAAGCAAAAAGTCTCCCGGTCGACTTTAGAGGAGCATCAGCTGCCCCTTCCAGACTGTCTTGCAATAATTGGTTAATTGAGACGGCTCAAGAAGACCAGTAGGAGGGTTGACAGTTACTATCACTCCAGATGGCGTGACCATGAATCTCCCTTTGCAGCTGGAGCTTTTCCCACCCCTACTTTAAATAATCTTTCAGGATCATATAATCATTTGCATATGCCCCGTCAATCAGTTTATCCCATTATGCGACGGCGGAAAGCGGAGAATTGGACAGGAAAGACAAAATGGCTGTCGGAGCAGAGGACACACCGAGCTGCCGAGCAAGGCGAAAGATTTTTCAGACTCCTGATGTCAAGTGAAGTTCAGGTGACGAGATATCAGATTTTCAAGGACGTGCTTTACAGCTTTCGTGAGCTGGAGGGTATTAATAGCACTGGTTTTGAAAATCAAGAGAACCCACTGAAGGCACTGATACATTTCCTCGGTGTCAACAAGACAGGCTGAGCAAGACTGGACAATATCATGGTAAAAGTAGACCGTGGAAGTTGTCTGTTCACAAATCTTCAGTAGGGTTGAGTGCATATCAACATACCGTTGTGTTTTCAGATGATGTGACTGTAGTCAAAAGTCAGTCAATGTCAGCTTTATTGTCAATTCTGCCATATATACAGCACATACATACAGAGAATTGAAACTCTGTTACTCTCAGACCCTAGGTGCATACAGGTGACATTAACAGCAACAACAGCAACAAAAATAAATAAATAAATAAAATAATAAATATAATAATTATTTTTTTAATAAATAAATTTTAAAAAATAATAAAAAAAATATTTAAAAAATAAATAAATAAAATAATAAATATAATAATTTGTTTTAAATAAATAAATTAAAAAATAATAACAAAAATATTTAAAAAATAAATAAATAAAATAATAAATATAATAAATATTTAAAAATAAATAAATAAATAAAATAATAAATAAAAAATTAAAAAATAAATAAACAAAATAATAAATATAATAAAAAATATTTAAGAATAAATAAATAAATAAAATTATAAATATAATAAAAAAAATTAAAAATAAATAAATAAATAAAAGAACTGATGTGAACTTGACCAAATTCAAAGCACATCAAAAGCACTGCAATATTTATATTTGCTTCTTATTTCCGTGCTGTTAACAAAATCATATGGAATATTTTGCGATTACAACCCCGCAATTAACATTTCAATGCACTCCATAAACAACTGTATAAACTGCCATTCAAAGGTTTAAAGGTTCAAAGGAAAATACATCCAAAACTGTTTTTAATACATGTTAAAATGTAATTTCCTGTGAATTTTCAGCATCATTCCTCCATTCTTCAGTGTCACATGATCCTTCAGAAATCATTCTAATACGACGATTTGATGCTCATATCTGATTATTATCAATATTAAAAACATATTTCTGTGGAAAACATTTTTTATTTCAGGATTCTTTGACGAATAGAAAGTTCACCACATTTACTTGAAATGTAATCTTTTGTAACATTATAAATGGCTTTACTGTCACTTTTGATCAATTTAATGTGTTCTTGCTGAATGAAAGTATTATTATTATTATTATTATTATAACTTCTGAACGGTCATGTGCAGTGATCTATAATAACAGCCCCGGACTTCTCTAAAAACAAACAGGCTGGCATTCATCTGAAGAAAATTATCATTTGGGATTCTTTGCCGAAGTCACTGAGGCCATATGCAAAATCAATCTGAAAAACAGAGTAAACTAATAAGAACTGCCCACAAAGCATTTTTGTGGCCAAGGATATGGTGAGCGCTCCGCTCGCCTCATTCAAGCTTTTTCAATGAATGTATCAAGTGCTAAGCCATTTTTAACTAAATTTTGGGTTATTAAATGGTGAAAAAAAACAAAAAACATCAATACGGTACTTGTCTAGCCTGCGTTAATTCACAGATGTGACATTCTTACAAAAGGATTAAGGATTTTAAAGACCCATCCCAACCACGGACTAATATAAAATGGCAAATATGCCACAACTGGACTTCAGAAACCGCCAAAGCTGGCACACAGAGAGAGAAGGGCTGACATTCCAGACATGCCCTTATTAAGAAAGCTAGTGTCGCTAACACACTCTCTGTCCATCTCTCTCTCTCTCTCTCAGGAGATCTGTTGTGTCACCCACACCTCCGTCCGTCCCCTCCCGCCCTCCTCTCTCGCTTACGAGCACCCCAGTCCAAAAAAGGCCTGAAGAACAGGGAAATCATAGAGGGTGGGAGTGGGAGTGAGGGTTGCCTGACCAATTTAGGCATCCACTAAAGCTCAGGAAACACACAGAGCTCCCCAAGGACAATACTGCTGTTTTAGGTGTACTGGGTTCAAACCAGCGCTATCAAGACTCGGGTTCCTAGGCCTGGAACAGTTCAGAACCAGCCCATGGAATCCAGCAGCTTTTTAATAATAATCCGAAACAATAGAGAGTCGGTCTCGAATTGTTCTGCATTTTCTTGCTTGTGTTTGGTGTGTATTGCTGGGGAGTAAATATTGACCTTGGTTTCAAACATGTTGCCTTATCTGTGAGCTGACATCATGAAAAGGTCACCCGCCGACACCAGCAGCGCCTGGCCTCTGAACAGACATCGGGTTACAGAATCAAGTGACAAACCAAAAGCATCCAACACTCTTGATGGATTACCAGTGTTCATTAAAGAAGCATCTTGTCTAAACCTTTAACCATCGCTTTGTGCTGTTAGAAACGGGCTACATTCGTTTGAGCAAACGGTTGAATCTCACGAAAGCCCAAGAACACGTTGGCTTCGCTTTTCACCCCAAAATTACACTGACGTCATCTTGGTCACCGTGATTTTGCCAAGTAAGACATCAACATTCCTGTGCGAAAATGCAGTCTTAACCCTATCCCTACGCCTCAACCTAACCCATAAGATATCACTGAAATCAGAGGGAAATGATCGGCGAGTAACACTGAAACTCTGATATAAACTGTAAACTTATCCCTAAAATCTGATTGATTGGAATGTTGTTCCAGGATCAAAAAAGATGTTGATTCAGGAACATGCTGCACTTGGTGAAATCAGCTTCGCCTCAACATCTTCATTAAAATCAATAAAATGAAATAAAATCTTATTCTCATTAATATTTAAAATATGATTTTAATAAAAAACTATATAGGATTTTTTATTTATTTATTTATTTTAATACTTTAATTCCTGGTCTCATTGGTAATACGTAGGTATACGTAAGTTTCAAAAGACACATTTTTCCGTGTTTTGAAAGGTGCTGAAACGTAAAATATTGACGTATTTAAAGCACTAAAACGTAAAAGTGTAAAATATTTACGAATCTTTCATGTCAAAGATACATGTATAATTTCCCTTTTATTGTTTTTAGATAAAAGTAAGATCCCTAAACCCCATCCAGAACCTAAACATTCCCATTTTATACAGAATGTTAAAAGAATAAAACATAAAGGAGAGGAATGTGTAGGAAAATGATAATTTTTGTAAAAATATAACATTAAACTGATATTTTGAGCCACTAAACCTACACAAAACCATTTCTTAAAACTAATTACCGCTATAAATAAAAGAATAACAGACAAACAAGCATAAATCACAATAATTTATTTATTGAAAAAAAAAATATCAAAAAGTGGTACCAAAAGTACTTCAAGTGATGATGAGTTGCGACTGACGGATGCTGAAGACGAAGATTGATGGATGAAGGGCTGAATTTGGATCTGTTCCTTACAAACGTATGGATTCTACAGATCTGGAGAACAGCGAACAAATAAAATTGATGTGATTCGTGAATTTATGTTGTGTTTTGGTGAATCTTATTGTCAGGAGAAAACGCCTTCTGTGTCTCACAGCAAACAAACTAAATATTACTAAATGATTCAACAATTACAGAAATCTTATTTAATCTAATCATTTTTAAGATTTCAAAGTGTAGTCCTGTTTAACATCATGTAATCCTCTGAAACGAGTTCACAGCACACGACACGAACAGAAATGTTATTCCATATGAAGTAGATGATCAAACTGCTTTCAATAAATTCGACTAAAAACACGTATTGATGCGTTTTATTGCTGTTAATACGGAAGTATTTTTACATTTCAGTGCTATAAATACGTCAATATTGTACGTTTTTGTGCGTATGAAAACGTAAGTAAATGTACTTGTGGTAGAACCACACTTTCTGTGAAAATACACACGTATTCTCAAGAGATCATGTTCTGCAAGGATGTATTAAATTGATCAAACATGACAATAAAGATGTTTTTAATTTTATAAAAAAAATTCTATTTCAAATAAATGTTGTTCTTTTTAACTTTCTATTCATCAGAGACACATTAAGCTGATGGTAGGCCGTCTGTGGGAGTTTTTGAGGGGTGTTCAACACGCTGGCTTTAGTCGGGCTCACGTCGGCGAAAGTTTGCCCAATTCATCATATTGAATCACCGCCGAACTCTGATTGGCTGTTCAGTTTAGCGAACGAGTCAGTCCACCAGAATAAAAGCGAGCAAGACGGAACAGACAGTTTTATATCATCTTGCCGGAGCATTCCAATATGCGATTATTTTCATAATAACATGAGCCGACCGGAAAGAAGAAAGTGATCAGCGGGATTGATGTTCAAAATGGTAAGCAAGCACCACATTGTTTACGGTTTGTTTATCTGCAGTCGTAGTTTTGGTTTCCCTCTTTGAAAGATGAATCTTGATACCTGCAGCTATAGACTAGTTGAGAGTCACCTGACAGTTGCATGTGTTCCAGACTGTGTTCAAGCACAGCTTTCTGGACCAGAACAGCCAACGCGAGGTGAAAACGCCGCTAGCTCTTTAACGTCGGCTTGGTGTGTCACGGACTTTACAATGATTTCTGAAGAATTATGTGACTGCTAAAAATTCAGCTTTGCATGACAGGAATAAATTACATTATAAAGGGAACGTATTATGCAAAATGGTGTAGAATGTGTTGGCAGTGTGTGTAAACAACCACCCTATAATGGGAAAAATCCACCCACTCCTCTTTTATATTCCCCATGAATCATAAACCATGTCTCACATCGAATCGTTCACGTTTTCTACACATTGTGTAACAGGCCCCGCCCCCCACTGTTAGCTTAGCTCCTCCCCCGAGTGAGCCGTACACAGTCTGCCATGTTTATCTCCTCACTAGAATATTGTGGAAACACAAGCGTAGCTGAGACAATCTAAATGTTCTGTTCTGTATCAATGAGCACGTTTTTCCATTCTACTGCACTACTTTTCCATTGCTTTTCTATAAACACGCTAGACAGACGTGTTTGACGCGTCTCGCATCTTTTACGGCGTCTTATGCAGGAAACAACGTTCACTCTGGCACACATTAACATAAAAAAATGATGGAAAAATAGCACAGAAAAGGGTCCTGTTAAAACTGCCTCATTTTGATTTAGTTGCCGAAAGATGCCCAATGCGACTTTCTCCATCGAGTCGCTGAATTCTTAATTTAATTTTCTGGGGGTGTTTTACAGTAAGGGTGTTGAAGCGCCGAAATCAACCGGCGGGAAAAAAATTCACCCACGGCAACAGCTTGAAAGTAGCCCAACTTGCCAATACTGTTGGAGGCACGAGCTGTAAAGCAGGGTTGCCAGGTTTTTACAACCCCACTCAATTGCTACTCAAAAATAGCCCAAAACTAGCTCAATTGAGTTTTTGGCGGGGTTCCCCTGGTAATATTTGCATTCCGGGGCTAAATGTCATGTTATCTGGGATCGCTTCAACCCACAAACATGAAAACCCACTGCAACAGTGTTAAACAGTGGACTTGGCAACACTGCTGTGAAGGCACAGCCCACTTCTGGAAGGGGAGCAGCAGCTCATTTGCATTTAAAGATACACACATTTAGGGCACGGTATAATAAATGATTTGTCGGATATTTTGAGCTGAAACTTCACAGACACATTCTGAGGACACCAGAGACTTATATTACATCTCGTAAAAAGGTGCATAATACATCCCCTTTACAATGGAAAACAGTTATTTTAAATTGTTATCAAGAAATATTTGGTGAGTGTAAAACACTTCTTTCAAAAACATAAAAAAAAGTTTCCTGAACCAAAAGATTTGCACATCATAGTAACTGTTTAACCCTTAAACTATGCTGTTTTTTTAAAAAATATGTTTAAATTATTTTATATAATATATAATTGATTGACTGATCGAATGATACTTTGAGCCGAGATGAGCCAGAAATGTTTTTATGAATCAGAGCAAGACTTAAGAGGTAAGATATTCTGAGCTATACTATGATGTTAGATTAGCCATTTACACTACTCCGTTTTCAACTAAAAACACAAATTTTGAAAACAGTACTGTTATCGTCTCAGTGCAAACAAAAACGCAATTTCGTAAAAACAGTGACGTCACATGTATGCGTATTACATGGTCAGGTGCGTTGTGTTTCTTTACAAAGTGACATCGCCATCTACTGGCCTGGCATGAAAAATTCAGCAGTGTTAACTGTTTTAGTCAATGTTGTTGTCTGTATGCGAAAAACACAAAGAAAAAAACGTTTCCATTTTTAATACATTATTGTCGTGTAAACGTACCCTTAGTGCAATTCACAAATTCAGTCTCGGTTTATCTAACAGGGGTTAAGCAGCACAGACGGGAGACTTGGAAAAACAGCTGCAATGCTTGTCAACAGGGAAAAGGCCTTTGCTCATCAACAACTCTCCTCTTGCACACTCCTCACCAACACACACACACCCTTTCAGAAAGAACAACAGGGCAACAAGTAGACGAGCAGCTGCTGCCCTAGATCAGATTACAGATAAGGACGGCATTTTAAGGCATGGCCAAGTAATGCTGAATTCTCTGATGGTTTAAAATAATATATGAATCTAAATGCCATGCGTTTAAGTGTTTTTTTACAGCAGGCAACTCGACAAGATCCTGCTAACACTGCCCTACATGGAGAAGGATTTTACAGTATGATCTTCAAAACTGTATAAACCAAAAGCCTTTGAGAAATACCGTGCAAAACATCTTTTTCAGGAACACATTTGTACCCAATTTGCACAACGTTCAAATATATTCATTACACCGTCTTGGATAACAGTGAGCTAGTCCACTGACACGTCCAGAGAGCTGGCGGTCACTATAACGCACTTTACAAACATTCTGCATGTGGCAGAAAAAAAAAAAAAAAGATAAAGATGTTAAAAAGAGGGAAGATTGAAGTGCCACTCTCTCTCTTCCGTGGACCCAACCCATGTCAAACCTGTACAACCTGTTACTGCAGTTTTCTCAGAGCTTAAGGCACCCCCCCTCCCCCCTCCAATGAGCATCATTTAAATTTACTGTATATTTCCCTCTTACTTAAAGAAGCAATGCAAGAGGCCATAATAAAACTATAGATTTTTTTTTATAAGTAGTTTTAAAAGTCAAAAGTTTAAATTTTTTGGTTGCAAAAAAAGCAGTAATATAGTGAAATATTTTTACCATTTAAAATAACTGTGTAATATTTAAAGTATATTCAAAATGTAACATGATCAAAACTGAATTTTCAGCATCATTACTCCAGTCTTCAGTGTCACATGATCCTTCAGAAATCATTCTAATATGACATATATATATTTTCTTTCAAACACATGAGGAAATGAAGAATGTTGTCTGAATGTTGTGTCACCTGGAGGCACACCGCCTGTGCGTTTCTGTTTTTAGACCATTTAAAAATGTTAAATGTACAAATAAAACCGATATTATTTTTAGCAAAATGAACACCTATTATTTCACTCTAAATGGTAACCTTTTGGATTGGACGAAAGTATGAGTTCTGTACAAAATTCATAAAAGTTTTTACGTGATTTCACGTGAATCTGTGCAATCCCACTTGAATTTGAAAGCTTTTGTATGAATTCATCTCGTATAATGGTTACGGTCGAGTTGGACATTAAATGCATTAAAGGCACTAAATTGGAAGAAACGAAGGTCTTTGTTTTCAACGTTTTTGCCACTTTTACTGTTATGGATAATAGAGAGAAGACGAGACAATATTTGGCAAAGAAGAGGTGAATAGGAGTGTTGCGAGCTGAATTTGAATCCCATTTCCCACGTGTCAGGGAACTAACCACCACGTATCTTTTTTAATACAGGTACAAACACACTAAAGAAAGCTCTGATCCATTTGGAGGAAGTGGAAAGAGCAAAGGGACAACAGAGCTTTAATTTCTAAAATCACAACTCTCTGGAATTATCATTGGTTTCAACCACATTGGTTTCCTGAATTAAAGTATGAAACATCAAATGTTACAATTTACTTTTGGATGCATGACAGATCATCACAAATCCTTGCTTCTCGGTGGTGTTTTCTGCTGTAAACCCTAGCATGCAGCCACCCTAAACCATCAATTATATTGCATGTTTACATATGAATTATAATGATCTCCAACGGGGCTTCCTCTCAGAGTCCCAGATGCTCTCTGTCCATCACCCAATTTCCTCTCCAGACATTCACAGACCCTAGATCCTGACAAGCACGCTTGTGGTTGCTAACATGTGGCCCATAGCATATGTAGTCATTCCATAGCATGTCAACTCGGTGGCAACAGTTGTCGAAAGCCAATGAAACCAGACTTCAGTGAAATCACCATTGAGGAGAACCATCTCAAATCACACAAACTTCACCCTCCACAAGAACAACGCTCTGATCCAAAGACTCGACTCACCTGATTTTAATGCTAGCATTGCTAAGGGCGACACTCAAATAAGCATAGCATAAATAAAAATGTATAAACATTCATTTAGAATTACACTAAATCAATACGTTTCAGTACATCAGCCATCTTGAATACATTTGTCACAGTGCTTTCTGAGATTAACTTCTGTGTAGATATGTGCCAAGCTGCCTTCAATCAATCGATCAAGCCGTCTCATCAGGTAGCATAATTAGGTTGCCTACGCTCTAAAAACTGCTGGGTTAATAACCCAAGTTGGGTTGAAATGGACAACGCCAGCAATCAAGTTGTTTTAAATCACTTTGAGTCTCATTGAACTCAACTACTGTTTAAAAATTACTATATGGAGGCTTAAAATGAACCCAGAATAGGTGGAAATTATAACTAGAGCCAACAGTAATAATCAAAAGGTGAACTTTTATTAATAAGCAATTTAATAAATGTTTATTGTTTAAATATTATTCATTAACCTTATTAATAAATGTTAATTTCCAACATACTTTGGGTTCATTTTAAGCAAGCAATACAGTCATTTTTAAACAACAGTCGAGTTAAATAAAACATTAAAACAACCCATTCACTGCAGGGTTTGTCCATTTTTAACCCAACTTGGGTTGTTTTTAACCCAGCATTTATAAGAGTGTACTTTGAGGAGCATGTGTTCAGCTATAGACCTACAGCTCACCCAAAAAAAAATTTGGATTTTGCAATCCATTTTTCAAAAACACTGTTTGGAAGTTAGTCGGACCGACACCAAAAACAAACGTGTAGCCAATCAGCATTAGTGGGTTTGAGTGTCATGGATTGTCTGGAGCTGCTGTGCTGTTGGTGTATGTACTCTTGTGTACTGTATGTTTGTTTTTTGTGCTTCCTTGTCGGCGTTTTATTTTTCGCGAAGCGTTATTTTGTTGCGCGTCAGCTGTGATAAACTCTCGCAATACGTGTATAACAGAGGCCAGCTAGCGAGAACCACTGCGCACTGATTAGCGTCATTGTTAGCGTCTGCCAGCAGCGATCGGGATGGTGTTCGAGACCGACTCGGAGCAGGGCGGTTAGGATTGGAGGATGAGTTTTGGAGGCGGAGCAATGAAGAGAGGAGTGTTTGTTTTGGTTGATTTCAAATATAAACAATGTCCAACAGCGTTTTTGAAAAATGGCTTACCCCACCTTTAAGTCTTCATTTGCTTATGTCATTCCAAACCTATCATCTAGTGAACATTTCAGCACACATACATACAGCTCATAGAATAGTGGCGGTTTCTTAATTCTAAGAACGCAACTTGCGTTCTCTTGGAGACCCGTCTTGCCAGGCTAGTCAGAAGAACGAACTGCACGTCGTCCACTCGCGATGACTTCTGAGAATTTTAGTCTGCACACGATATCATCATCACTATCAAGAGTACTTCCATGCGTTCTCTGTACTTGCGTTCTTAAGGATTGGAAATGAACTTCGAAATGGCCGTATTAAACACAGAAACACTTTCGAGAACCATCAAGGTTTGTTCTCGCGCATCAAGCAAGTACGGATGAGCTTCAGCTGTTATATATGATTAAAGACTAAATTTGTTCATCATATGAAGTGATCAAGACTCTACAGAAGACTTGGATTCAACTGCTCGATTCATTAAAAATGACGATATAATATTAAAAATTCCTTCACTTGTACTCTGAAGCTGAGGTTTGGATCAACACGAGGGCGAGTAAACCAAGAGAGACTTTAAAAACGCTGTCAAAACTCAGAACAAAGCATCAGTCTTCATATATGCCTGTGGGCAGCTCGACAAAAAGCCCTCCAAATAGACCTTTACTGAATTCTTCCATGATATGGCTAAGAAAACAATACAGTTGTACACCGCATGAGGAAACAATCCGTCACACATGTCTAAGTTCAGACTAAATCGACCAACACCAGATGATCAACAGGAAATTGAACCAAAGAGTGACAATTTTGAAGTCTGGATTTACAGACGCTCCACACCTGACCTCCAGGTGCCGAGAGACGCAAAGAAGGGTCAACCCTAAAATCTAGCCCTAAAGCAGGGCAGAGTTACTGGTGTAGATCAGTAAGTGTACCGGTCTGAAGCACAAAGAACACACTGCGAGGCTATTTAAAGCAGTGAGCTCACCAAACACACTTGTCATGTTTTGCAGGCCTTCTTGAAGCTTCACAGCCAGTGTTAAAGAGACAGTTCACCCAAAAATGAAACTGTCACTCATTCTCATGTTGTTCCAAACTTCTGTTGAACACAAAAGAAGATATTTTAAAGAATATTGGTAATTCTTTAATTATTTTCTTTCCTAAGTCAGTGGCTACCGACAACAGTCTGGTTAGCATTTTCTTTTGGGTGAACTACCCTTTTAAGAAAATTCCTTCCCTCATTGGCTTATATTCATAGAGTAAGAAAAAATACATTGTGAATATATTCCATAATATTACTGCCCATTTGAATGAATATAATAGTGGAACTGTTAAATAAATGCCAAAAAAATCATGAAGATATTATTCTTGTAACAATAAGGATGACTATAATTGACCCTCCACAAACAGTTTGATTGACAGCCGACCTGACCAATCATAACCCCGAATCTGCCATTTTGTCTGACAAAGCAATTCAAAACTCAATTGTGTCTTTCCGCGCTTGAAACAACATTCCTTCTGATGTTCATTCATGTTTATTTGATGCTATAAATGAACTAGTATGAAGAGATGATCGGTTCACGAGGAGCTACATCGATCTGTCACCACACATTAAACACACGCTATACGCGATTTACTGTTTAAAAATTACGATATACTAAATATGAAACTGTCGACGTGTTGTCAGTGTCCTCTTTGTGCCGCGATGTATTTTTCACTGCGTGAGAACATGATGTGTGGCGTGAGAGCGCATCGGACATAGCAACAGCAACTAAAGGGGGCGGGTCTTAGCGAACGGTCGATTGGATACACCTGAAGGCGTTTCTAAGGAATTTGTTGAATATCTATTAAAGCGTGAGAAGACTTCATAATTTAACAAACACTCTGATGGAAACTTCTGGAATTTTTTCTCTTGGATGTTATAGTCGGTCACATTCGTTACAAGAAATTCTCCTCTGATTGCTCACGGTGACCTTACTCAACCTGAAAAACCTGTTCAATCTCTGCACGGCGAAACTGAACCGCGTTCAACCGACACGTGTGATGACTGGACCAAGATGCAAGGGATCTTAAAAGACTATTTCTGATGAATGGGATTATTACACTCCCTTGAACAGCTGTAAATGAATCATCCTGGACACTGATCATTTTATACGCGTTAGAATTCAAGAGAGAGAAAATACTAACCAGGAAGATTTCCATTTTGTCATGAACAGGCTTGGTTTTCTGAGTAATTCTTACAGGCTTAAAGCTCATTAACCTACATGAAACTGCCATATTACATGAGTTATTCACAGGGTTGGGGAGTAACGAAATACAAGCAACTTAGTTACGTATTTAAAATGCAAAATTTGAGTCACTGTATTTCATTACAGTTACATTTTAAATGTGTGGTAATCAGATTACAGTTACATCTGAAAAGTGTTTTAGATTACCAAAGTGATTACTTTGAGTTTTAATGTCATTTAAACAGCGATTGGTGATTCTCTGACTCTGACCGTCTGAAAAAGAGGAGTTCAGTTTCATGTTTTCCACTGTTTTCATGTTTTGTGATAGTTGTTTGTGAGTCATTTTATAATTGTAAAAAAGGTCACTGAAACTTTTTCTCACAATTTGTTTTTTCCCTCAATTGTGAGTTTGTGTTTCACAATTCTGACTTCTTTTTCTCAGAATTGCGAGATTTAAACTCACAATTGCAAGTTATAAAGTCAGAATTGGGAGATATAAACTTGCAATACTGACTTTTTTTCTTGCAATTGTGAATTTAGTATGTGAGTTTATATCTCATATTTTTGACTTTTCTCAATATTACGATTTTATATCTCATAATTTTGACTTTTCTCAATATTGTCAGTTTATATCTCATAATTCTGACTTTATAACTCACAATTGCAACTTTATATCACAATTCTGAGAGAAAAAGTCAGAATTGTGAGATAAAAACTTGCAATGACCTTTTTTGTGTTTGTTTCACACTTATTAGTATTCCAAAGTATTCTAAAGTATTTAGATTAAGTTACTAAACTTGAGTAATGTAACGAAATACATTACAAATTACTTTTTAAAGCTTGTATTTTGTAATCTGTAGTGAAATACATTACCCAGCCCTGGTTATTCATATTACAACCATTTTTCTTGGCAAGCTCACTTTTGTAAGGCACATCAACACCAATGATTTAAACTTCTAGCAATTTATTACAGAAAAGCTTTTCCGACATGCATGACCCTGTATTAATATCTAAACTAAACTAAATTATGCATTTAAAGGCATGGTTTTGGACACACAGCTTACTTACATCAGGCCATGTGGACAATTACTAGAAATACAGTAGTTTTTACAAATAAAAATGTACTTTGACATTTGATAGTTCTATCATATGCATATATAAATAACTTAAACATGTATTAAAATGAAGAAAAGATGACTGACACCGTGGATAACACACGCATTAGTCAGTTTAGTTAAAAACGAAAGCTGTATGAGCTTTAGTTCATATTCAGAGAGCACGAAATCATAACTTTATGTTATTAACTGAATTAGTAGTAGGCTACAAACTTCCTCACACTCATATTCTACTGACGTGTATCGAAATATCAGTAATAAGTTTACATGTGTAAACCCACGTGTGTGAACGCGCAAGGCAACATCAGTGAAGCACTCCGAAAAAATGCCAAAAATGAGAATGATGTAAAAACTGCAGCGCGAGCGCAATGACTGCATGAGACAAAGGAGCGCAATAAGAGTTTTGCACTTACCTTGAACGCAAACCTCTGCTCTGCTGCGCGCAAAAAACGGATTTCAAGCTCTATCTCGTGAGCTCATTTACAAATGCAAACCACGCTGATGTTTTTGAGGAAATATTTCTCCTGATTTGACAGTAAAGCTGGAATGTGAAGTATGACTTCGGTATGAAATCACGGCGAATGCGAGCGGAGCGCGGGAGGAGGAGCGCGGCGAATCTCCGCCCCACTCAAACTTCACGAGCAAATCTCGCGCGTGGGCATCGCCGGAGACGCGCTCATTGGCTGCGCGCGCGTGTGTGTCTCAAAACCGAGAATGCTACTTATCTGGACTGCATTTTTTGGGCAGGACTGGCACTTTTATGGCAAGCCATTTTGACTTTTATTCATTCTTAGGATATTCTTGATATCAACAAATCAATTTTCACTAGTTAAACTGCTAATTCTTGATATCAGGAATTACATTTCCACTTGTAACAATGTTAATTCCTGATATCAACAATCCATTTCTTGATATCAACAATTCAATTTCCACTAGTATAAACTATAATTGTTGATATCAAGAATTGTATTTTCACTAATGAAATCTCGCCATAGGCTGCCATTCAAATTCAATTGTTGATATCAAGAATTCATTTCTTACTAGTTGAAATTCCAGTTTCACACATCAGAATACAGTTCTTACTAGTAAAAATGCACATTTCTGATATCAATAATTACATTGTTACTAGTGCAAATGTCTATTCTTGATATCAACAACTGAATTTCTACTAGTAAAAATGTTCATTTCTGATATCTCAAATGCATTCCTGATATCAGAATAATTTCTGATATCTAAAACGGCTTTCTTACTAGTAACAATCACATTCATGATATCAGAAATGAACATTTTTACTAGTAGCAATTCAATGGTTGATATCAAGAATAGACATTTTAACTAGTGAAAATGTAATTGTTTATATCACAAGTTCATATCCTGAAAATGAATAAAAGTCAAAACGGCTTGCCATACACTTTCCTCTACTGACTCAGCTAAGCTAACTAAATAAACTATAAAATATGCTTGTTTTGTTTTAATTCATGCTAATTTACTCTTGTTTACCAATTAGTTGGTGCATTACGAACATATAAAGAATTTAGAACAACTTAAGGGTGAGTAAATGGTGACAGAATTTTCATTTTTAGGTGAACTATCCCTTTAAGGAATGTTATATTTTCTATGAATTTCATATTTATTAGATTTTAGATAACTCTTTACTATCAGTCCATCAGTTAATAATTTAACAATGCATTAGTTACAGTATAGCTTTGTTAACATTAATAGATAAAAATACAACTGTTCATTGTTAGTTCATACAGTCCAGTATGTGAAGTTGAGTTTATTTACAATCACTTTCAAGACAAAACTTGTATCAAGATAAAATTAAATTAAACAACACCTATTTTAAAGGATTGGTTGACTTTTACCCCAAGCTTTACTCACCCCCAAGCCATCCTAGGTGTATATGACGTTCTTCTTTCTGATGAACACAATCGGAGATATATTAATCCTGATGCGTCCAAGCTTTATAATGGCAGTGAATGGGAAACAACGAGTTTGAAGCTCAAGAAAGTGCATCCATCCATCATAAATGTACTCCACACGGCTTTGGAGGGTTAATTTAGGCCTTCTGAAGCGAAGCGATGCATTTGTGTAGAACAATATCCACATTTAACACGTTATAAAGTAAAACATCTAGCTTCCACCAGACCACCTTGCATATTAAACTTAATAAGGAAGGTGTGGGACGTAGCGTATACGTTTTGAACTGTTTCCAAACAGGTTTCCCAGACACTCCCCCCATCTCGTTCCAGAATCATGTCGACAGGGAGTTTCTGACATGTTACAATTCTTGGTTGCAGTGTTTACAAGCCTATAACTGCCACATAGACAAGGATCATGTCTCAGGACATGTATTTCAATGATATCTGACAGGTTGTATGAATATTTTATTTTTCATACAGCTACTTTAAAGTGAATAATGAAAAGGATTTGAGTGGAAAAGTGTACATTTTCCCTTTTAATCTCTCAATATCAGTAGTGGAGAGGATTTGTTGAGGACTAAACATGTTTAAACAGGTGGGAAGACCATGAATTCACAGCAGTCTGGTGTATTGAGACCAGAAAGCCTTGTTGAAACAGCACCACCTTAAGGACGACTTCTCCAGTTCATCATAAGGAACTCGTAGAGATAAATCAAAAGTCATATTTGTGTGGACAATTTTGTTGAACACATTTCCCCTCAAGCTTGTTTCACTGTTAAAAACAATGAAACTGTAGTACATGTAGTATTTATTGTAGAATCATATGGAGATTTCTGAAAAAGAGTAAATATATAAAGGCATGCACATTTTGAATGAATTAGTATAACAAAAAAAACCCCAACAATATGATACTGTAATTCAGTAAACGTATTCTAATAAATTTTGAAACAACAATATGTGTTAAAAATGACTTATGTATTCATATGTTTTGCACCTCAAGTGTTTGAGATAAAAACATATATTGTATTCATCACTTACTTTTGATATAAAAAAATCCACACATTCATAAATCTCATTACAACACAAAATAAAGTAGTTTTTCAGTCATTTTATGTAGCCTGTATTCATTCCATGCATCTGTGCACTACATGTGCATGTGTGATGCCTAGCTTTGACTTTCAGTTCATCTAGGTAAGCTAGGGGTGCGTTCACACTTGTAGTTCGGTTCGTTTGGTCCGGACCAAAAAACAAAAACAAAACATATAGTCCTGGTCCTCTTAGCGTTCACACTGGCATTTTTAACAGCGAACTTTAAGTTACCGAACCAAAGGCATAGAGATACGGTCACGACCTGATTGGTCGGCTTTTATGACGTATATTTCGCGACGGAGCTCGCTTACCGAACATTCAAAACAACGCTGTGTTCTGGATTAAACGCCATCATTTTATGCGTGTACATATGCTTTATTTTTACCAGCTGAGAACTCACGAAGAGCTCATAAAATGATCAAAACATTCAAAACAGCAGCAGGATTTCCTCCGTTGTTTGCAGAAACAAATATTGATGAGGCTCTTCACCTCCTCGTTGCTCCACGTTTGCCCTCGACTCATTTTGGATACGCCGATCTTCCCACGTCGTCAAATCAGCTGACTTGTAGCATCACATCTTGTGACATCACGTCCTGTTTTTGGTTGGTTTACATGTCTTTGGTCCGTGTTGCGTCCATATATCAATTGAACCGCACCAGAGTTCGTTTGGAAGCGGACCGAGACCCATCTTTTTAGCGGTCTCGGTCCTCTTGTTTGGTGCGCACCAGGGTTCGGATGGCAACGTTCACATGTTCAAACGAACCGCACTAACTGAGCAATCGCACCAGGGTTCGTTTTAATCGAGCCAAACATGACAAGTGTGAACGCACCCTAAATGTATCCCAATCACATTCAGGCACAGTGAAAATCATAAAAATGTCCCACATTATCAGATAGCACATCTTTCTTCATCTTGCATCCTGATGAAGAGCTTGTGTTGATGGCAAAGATGTGACTCCTGGTCATAAATCTGTGTGCCTTGTGTTCATTCGCAGGCCAATTTGCCATCAAAGCTGGACAGAGCGATGGCAAAGGCTTGTACTGCACACATGGGGTAATTATAGTCCAGAGTGAACATATCATCTGCCACCCTTCCAAACTGCATCACGATGTAGCTATCTGAAAAAAAGAGCATTTGCATTTTACTCTTACATTCAGGCTATAACAAGCACAATTCCAGCAAAATATAGATTTATCAACAGAAAAAAGGGCAATTTATAAGAATTTGGTCTTATTGAAAAGATGTGTAGGTTGAAGAGTTAAAGGACATTGACAGAATCACCAGAGTCACTCACTGTCTTTGCTGTGGACGATCTGGAAGTTCTTGACAGAGGCTTGTGTGACCCGTCCAGAGAAGTTGAGGACGTAGGAAGCGGTGTCATCATTCCAAACTGGAGTTTTGTTGTGGAGTTCAATCAGGTTGTCCATCTGTCTGTTCTGGTAGCGCACAAGTATATTGTCGTTGTCCTTTAGGTAAAACAACAGAATTGATGTGCTTGAATGAATTGGTTATTGTACACTGAAAAAAGTGTAAAAAGACTGTGTCATTTATTTAAAGTGCATTTTTATATCGGTCCAATCGAAAGTCAAAAAAGCAAATAACACTCCTCATAGAAAAGATGAGCATTTTCACTTGACACCATAGTAGCTGCGTTGCGTTTCCATTACCTATCAAACTACGCAAATTGAAATAGCGAAATGAAACACATGAAAAAGCTCCCATATATCACAAAAAAAGTTTTTACATGCACAGATGGTTTTCCAGGCAATTCGAAAAAGGACTATTTCGCAAAACTTATTAACTTTAACTTAAAACTTAAAAGTTACATGCATTACAATATTGCGTTACTTCCTAATTGCGTTACTTAGTTACTTTTTATGAAACGTAATGCGTTACATTTCTTTTGCGTTACTTATTCTCACCTGGGCTGGGCTTGCTTGCTTGTTTTTTAAATAACAACAAAAGAAGTTCTATTTTTGGTTAATATACGTAAAGGTCCTTTCACACCAAAAGTGAAATGAATAAACCTCAGGCTGATGGAAGTGTATATTTACTCCTGTACAGTAGAGGGCGCAGCTCAAACAACCCGTTCAACACTCTTATTTCTAAATCTAAAGTACTTTTTGCTTATTCGTACGGTTGAATTAGATCATTGAAGATCAGGAGCTAAGATAATCATAAATAAAGTGAGATTAAATACATAAAGTATATTTTGTAATTTAATTTAGTTATAACAGGTTTGCGTAAAATTCTGAGATTGCATTTCACTGTTTTTATTTATTTAGAGGAATACTGACTACTACTAATGCGTAATGCATGCTCACATTTAGTCTAGAACTACAAAACTCATCATGTTCACACAGCGCACGTATCAACATATCAACAAATAACAAAATCTGAATGAATGCAGAATAAAATCATATAGTCACCACTGTGAATTTACAACCCAGGCTCATTAGGAAAGCATGTCTGCGGCTATATTTCTTCAAACTTGAGATAAGGGGCTTCTTGCACATTTCATGACACTTTAAAAGTGAAATGGTCTGTGAGTGTTGTTAAAATGTAATGCTCTATTTCATTTGAAAATGACATAACACCTAGCTTAGATGTAAATAGTGTTAATAAAAGCAAACTTGAGATAAAAATGCATTTGCTGAGCAAACATGCCATTTTTTCTTGCTTTTGAGCTCTTTTATTGTGACTCATTTTCATGGGACTCATACCCAAGCAGTGCAGTGCTGGATCAGGTGAGCTACTGAGCAAGTTTACTACAATAAAATAAGCCACATATATGGTGGTAAAAGTGTCTTGAGGTCATAATATAGTATTGTGCAAGGAACCGCACAAAAATAAGTCTTTATTAATCAATAATCTGCACCTGTAATCATAATTTGTGTGAAAAGGAATTAAAGTTGCTGGTGTTTTACTGCCACTAGTGTTGATTTCAGTTTGTATGTATATTAGGGGTGTAACAGTACACAAACATGACAGTTCGGTACGTACCTCAGTATTGAAGTCACGGTTCGGTATGGGTTCGATATATACAGGGCGAGAAAACTCATAAAATTGCTTCTTTTTCTTTTCTTTTTTAATTAAACAGTGGTTTATTGAACAAATTGTGTCTTTTTCTTTAAAATTTTCTTTTCAATTATAATGAACATTTTCTGAATAATAAAAAAAGCTAATGCCATAAACTATATATAGGGAGCACTTTCTTGCACATTACTATAATATTAACGGTTACAGTTAACAACAGAGACCAAAATATTTAAAAAATTCACTTGATATTTATTTTCAGATATAATAATCAACACTTAAAGAAATAAGAAAAAACATGTAAACTGCACATAACTGCACAACTTCTAAATTATTATTCTTTTTTTTTTAAATATGATCATTTACACAGTTACTATCCTAATTTTTTCATGACAAATTCATTTAAACATATATTAAATATTTAAAACAGTACTAAAAGGTAAAGTATATACAGTATAAGCTAATATAGTGCATATATTAAGTGAAATTCTCCCCTCTAGTGTTCATTTCTCTAGTGAATTAAAATGCTGTGGACATTAATTGACTTGGCTGAGGTAAATGTAATGCTGAATGAGATATTATTCTCAAGCTGTTTTATTAATGTCTTTCCGCGGTTGAAACACTGGTTGAGAGATCACACACATATCTAGATTGTCTATTCTTCTTCTCCTGCTCTTTTCCTGTTCTGGTCTGTTAGCAAACAGTGTTGCATTACCACACGCACCAACTTTGGATCGCCTGTGACTGACTGTATTCGTCATCTTACTGCATGAACTAAACCGCGACTTCTGTATGGTTTGGGAAAAATACCGTTGCACCCCTAATGTATAGGTACGTTTTTGAAATTTTGCAAAAACATTAGGGTAAAGCACATTTTTTCCAGTGAGCCTTTATTGTGAATTTACTTGCTTGCCTTTGACGTTACACATCAGATTCAGATATAGCAATAACTGAACTCACTGTTCGTGGACATATCGGCACTCGCTCATTGTCGTCATCCATGCCTGGGATGATCACAGTCATTTTTCTGGGCCCTTTAAACCCCAACACATTTGTTTCCTGGACAGAAACACAAGTATTTGAAACATCTGAAAGATTTTCCAACCTCCAGTCGAGGAACTGAAGTGAGCACTCACGTAAATGATAGCCGCTAGCTCTTGCCGGGCGTTAGACATGTCCCTGAGGGCACGGTCAGGGTTGAGACCGTTGTCAAACACTGTGAACTTGGTACCCATGAGATTGGACCTAAAAAGAAGAGAAGACACAAAGCATAAAAAGTGCAGTCGCTCAGCAATGATGCTTATTTTGCGTACATTTTATATCAGACATGTTACCTGAGCTTTCCGATAAAATTATCTCCACCCCGTGACAGGTCAGTGGCATCTATGGATATCAAATAATTTGACGTTGCACTCTTTTTTCTTTTTCGACCAGCCAATAGGAAGACCTGCAAGACGGAGTGAAATGGTTAGTCATCAGTAGAACTTAAACCCATTGATTTTCTAAATACCACTTTTAACCCTGGGTAAAGGAACTTTTCACACTTGTAATTTAGAAGCGGAGTTAGCACTGCTTTTTACTAGGGTATATGAAACTCTGCTCCCGAAAGTTAGCAGCATTTTTGCAGTGTTAACCTCACACTGCAGTACAGTTTGAAATGATGCAATGTTAGAAGGTTACGGCTAGATGCTTAGCAACCGAGAGTCTCGTATCAGATCCAGTCCTCCCTTCACAGAAAGTATACCTGTTTTATAGGGCCTCCGAACCCCCTTGCTCTCAAGAAGGATTTAATGACTAGGGCTGTCTTTCAGTTTAGTTTTTTATTTTGGTTTCAAACGATTGTGAATTCACGATGTCACATTCCGTTCCTTGCCTTTAAAGGGGTGCGCTGTTACCCTTTCTACATAACACCCAAATCATGTCAAAACATGTAATATGTAGAAGAGTATTGCCGAGACAGAGAGAACCACATACAAGTATAGGCTACTTTGGGGTTCAGGCGTGTGCTAAAATGGACAAATACACTCAAAATGTCAATCCTGTCCGTCCGTGAAGATGAACAGTTACGATAGTAATAGAATGCTTGACAGTATATTAGATCTGTGTGCATTATTAGTCTTAAAGTTACAGCAGCCTGTCTCTGTCATTTAAAGCTGCAATATGTACAATTTTTGCAGTAAAATATCCAAAAACCACGAGGCCAGTGTTAGTTGTATATTTTGTTTAGTTGAGTACTTACAATATCCCAAATGTTTCCAACTATTTGTAAATCGTGAGAAAATCGCAATTTTAACCAAGGATCTGGGACATGTGAAGGAGTCGCCTGTCAATGACATCATATCCACGTTTCCCTCGGTTTCCGGTTTTATTTTGTAGAAACCATGGAAACACCAAAGAGGCTGTAATATATTACATGTGGAACACAGACAAGGGAACGTCTGTTTTGATACATTTATAGACAGAAAACTAATTATTGTAATATAGCTCAACACGTTTAGTCTTATTGTTTAAATCTAATTCTCTTGATTTTTTGCGAGTACCATGTTTTACCATGTTTTACCACGCCTCAGAGAAAAACACTGTTTTGTCAAGTAATGTTAGCAAACATAGCATAATCAGATGCAGTTTTATTTATAGTAACAGAATTTTCTCCATCATAAAATATGTTTTAAAATTGATTGCATGCCATTTATCAACACAAGCGATCCAGCATTTAATCATTTAATCTTTTATCTTACTGCAGTGAACAAGTGTCTCACAGCAGCCGCGAGCGAACGCTCAGAGTAACGTTATAACATCATCTTCAACACACTCAAATGTGTCTAATATGATCAACAGAGCTGCGTTTCCTCACACTCATGACCGGAGAAGCGGAAGCGGCGACTGTGTCATAATAAAAGTCCCGCTGCTCTCGAGGCGTGTGTCGTTCGTCTCTCATTATCAATCGCTCCAGCGTCTCGTTCAGCTCCACAACACTCGCTCCTGCTCCGCTTCAGACTACAGTTAATAATCGCATCCGTGAACATGATTTCTGCCCGAGTCTGTGAGGTGAAGACCACATGTCCCAAGATTCCACGCTTGGAAGGTCATCGCTTCAAACTTGCCGTCATCAAGCTACGCCTTTGTTTTGAATAGGCGACCTCTAGCGGATGAAAAACTACAAAGTGCTCCTTTAAATGAGAGAATCATTCACTGTTGTATCAAATCAATGTATATTTAATTAATACAGTGAAGACTGAAAGTCTTTTTTTTTTTTTTTACATTTATTTGTAGCTATTTTCATTAGTAGGCTAAATTGTTTATTTCATTCATATCTTTTTTTTATGTTGTATCCGTCCTGTAATTCAACTCGTTGTTTGCTGACAGTCACTGGTCTAAAAGAACAGATTAAAGGGGTTTGGGGTGATTTTGGTTTTTTTTCAACCCAATTTCACAGGGAAACATAATTTTAAGAGGTGGCGATTTCGTACACTTTAATTTGTACAAAAACGTATGATTTCATTATGAAGGACCACCCTTAACCCCGCCCCTAAACCTAACCATCACTGGGGTTTAATCAGATTGTATGGAAATGAACAAATGAGGTTGAGTGAATTCACATGAATTAGCCACCAATTCAGAAAAACTCAAAATAGTTATGAATTGTACCATGACATTATGTTGGGTTTTTATGAATCCACTAACAGCAAAGTTTTACGAGATAATTCTTACCTTTATAGTCCAAAAAGTCCATTCAGGATAAACTGATAGTATAGTCGGGAATATATGATACGAGGACGTGCAATTGTAGAGCCTTTATCTAATCATACTATCACATGTGGCGTTCGTCCAATCAGCGATACTGACGCCGCAAATATGCAAATAAGGGCGTTGACCCAGGATTTAAGCATGTACAGTCTGAAATATGTGCTAATGATTAACCAGGATTAATTGTTAACCCCAGGTAAACTATGAGCAATATGAAAGGGTTTAGAGTGACCCAGGGTTAACTATTTCAAGTGTGAAAAGCCCTAATTTGCAAACGCATGACTTTAGTGGAGCCATGCATTTCAAAATATTGATGCACTATCCTCTCATTTACTACAAAACGTTATAGAATTGTCAATAGTTCTGTATGAATTTGAGCTAAAATGAATTTGAGTGAGTCACCTTTTTCTCATTGTCTAAATGGAGGTAATAGGTGGGGTAGAAGCCTCTGTCCATGCCGCGCTTATCTCGCGTCAGTTTACACTTGATGGTGGTTCCTTGAGGCGCAGACTGAAGAACAAACTCCTCGAGGTCATCGAACTCAATCTCCGGTGACGGAGGCCTCTCCTCCTCCTGTCACAAGAGAGATATTACTATTCAGATTTTTACAGATTATACATTCTTTCCCTCAGGCTGACATTGCCTCAATCCGCAGGAGTCTTACCTTTTTGCTTTTCTTTCCTTTGCCTTTCTTCTTTTTGGGCACTTCTGTTTCCTCATCCTCACTTCCATCAGATTTAGCAGCGCCTAAAATGACAAGCATTTATATAGATATAAGCAGCTTTTTACAGATCAATATTGTCATTATCATTAAGAAAAGTGAAATTAAAGCGATCGTATTTAGTTTAGTTTACAAAAATTTTAAAAAGATTATTTTACAGTGCGCAAACAAATTGGGGAAGCATATGTGGTTGGTTACAGTAGTTACAAAAATGTCACAAACAGTTCTTTCACTTACTCTTTTTCTTGTTGTTCTTCTCTTTGTCCTTATTACTCTTGTCTTTTTTCTTGTCTTTGTCTTTGTCTCCTCCAGCTTGAAACATGGAGTTGGCAGTGGACTTCTTTTTGCTCTTGCTGGGTTTAGTCTCAGGCTCGCTCTCGTCGCTGTCGGACTTAATGGCTGGAGCTGACATTTAAAATCCAGTCAACAAATTTGACCATTACACTTTTTATCAATACATATCTATCAAAACACTATAGTCACACTATGTACAAACATGCATTGTATTACACTACTATTTTTTTTAAAATTGTATTTAATCATAGACTACAAGAAATATCCGAATCATACTTGACCACAACATAAAATATATATTTAAATTATATTTTGCATAAAGAAAATTAAGTTTTAACACTTTTAGATATACAGCGTTTGCATTTTAACATGATTTTTAAAACTATTTAAACTATTTTTCATTACATTTTCTTCCAAATATTTTTTTTTCAGGCAAGATTTGTGTTTGTGTGTGTGTGTGTGTGTGTGTGTGGGTATTCCCTACGTTATGGGGACCAAATGTCCCCACAGATATAGTAATACTAGTAAATTTTGATCTTGTGGGGACATTTTTTTGGTCCCCATGAGGAAACAAGCTTATAAATCATACAGAATTATCGTTTTTGAAAATCTAAAATAGCAGAACATTTTGTGTGATGGGTAGGTTTAGGGGTAGGGGTAGTGTAGGGGGACAGAATGTACAGTTTGTACAGTATAAAAACCATTACGCCTATGGAATGTCCCCATAAACCATGAAAACACAACGTGTGTGTGTGTTAAATCACAATAAAAAATATGAATAACATATCTTTGTTTCACTTTACAGAAATGAGAATTCATAATTGTCCTGAAAATATTGTAACAATACAAACAATTGCAATGGTCTTTAAAAATGCTTCATTTTTTAAAATTATTTTATTTTATTTTGATTTCAAGTTGAAATATGACCATTTATAGCATCAAAAAACATGAATGAACATCAGAAGGAATGTTGTTTCAAGCGCGGAAAGACGTGAGTACACATAATTTTTCAAGTTCACCAACGTTCAGACAAAATGGCGGATTCGGGGTTATGATTGATCAGATCGCCTGTCAATCAAACTGTTTGCGGAGGATCAGTTGTTAATGTACAGTGTTTTAAGAAAAGTGAAATTACCTTTCTTTTTTGAGATAAAATCTGGTTTATCTCCATTTATCTGAAACATAGAAGCTGGCTCCTTTTTTGCCTTAGATGTCTTTCCTTTGCTTTCTGATTCACCTTTATTCTCTGCAAAGATAATAGGGGGGGGGGGGTAGATATCTAGTTTCAACAATGATGGCTCGCCTACAACAACAAATGAGCGATAGAAGCCAATATAGAGTTCGTTCACAGGGTATTTAGCTGAGAGCCCTTAATTGACAAGTTAGGACCAGTTCCCAGAATTCCCCTGGGGTATTAAGGTGTGCCAGCTTCAGATAATCAGCACAGCTTTAGATGAACAACCCTTCCTTTCAATATGCAAATGAAGCTGTTAATTGCTCAACAGGCTCCATCACAACAACCAGAGAGCCAGCTAACAGAAATATAAGAGCGTTTCCCTAACATTCCCATTGAGTGCGTGTTCTCTGAACATTCAAAACGACCGGCCTTTTTAAAAACAGTATTTCTTGGTTATGTGAACGTTCAATATTCCATTTTGGGATGTTTCCTTATGGCAATTTGAATGTTGTTGAACATTCTGAAACATGTTAAATGAATGTTCAACAAAACATTTCTGAAAAAACCTTCCATGAACGACGACTAACTGTCAAAATAGCACTAGCTCAGTATCAGTGGGCCGTTAGTTCTTTCATCAGTAAACATTGCTGAACTTTTCAAACATGCTCCTGGGCTTCTACATTAAACTTGAAACTCAAACGTTTCTCACTTTTAATAGGAGGCCCCTTCCAAGAGGAGGTCATCTCTGTGGGTTTTCAATCATCTAGGTCATTGCAGATTGTCTGGTACAACATATTAGTTAGCAGCTGGACTTTGTTTTCCATTTGTTGAAGTTGTTTCTCCACTTATTCGAGTGGCTTGATCAGATGCCCCCCGAGGAGCTCGCCATCTGTCTTTTAACAACAGGGAAAATGAGGCCAAGCCTTTAAGATGAGCAAACGAATCCATAGCTAAAAACAAGAGTTAAATTCACTTGAAAGTCCCCTACTTCAGCTTATAGACAAACTGGAGTGGTGATCTTTAAGACAGCTCTGCCATATTGTTCTGGCTAATCTTCTTAGCTCACGAGATCTAGCGCTAATCCTCTTCCTGAGCAGCAAACCCCCACGCATGTGTACATAACGACATTAAGAGCTACACACACTGAAGCCATTGTCTAAGTTTCCTCCACCTAAAGTGTTTTGCTCTGAGGGGGAAGTAAACCTAAAAAGCTCAAACTGTTTTAAGGGACCAAAAATACCCTGTATATACCCAACACCCAACAAAGTGCAAAGTTCAAAGTGACTCCTATAATAACAGAAATGCTACTTGACCGTTGAAACTAATGGAACAAAGCTCAAAGTGAACCTTGGCCTCGCTCATTAGCATGCATTCAAGTGTGAATACGCTCAACTGACCTTTGGCCTTTGATTTCTTTTCTTTGGTGTCAGCAGGGGAGCTTTCTTTGCTGGTTTTCTTCTTTGTCTTCTTCTGTGAGGTCTCCTCTTCGTCATCCTCATCATCTTCATCCTCAGAATCTGGTCAAAATGACAGTTAGAAACGTCCATTTTAAAGGACACGTCATATAAACGATTAAGGCAATTTTTTTTATTGTTTTTTAGTCTTTATTTGTCTGTGCATGTTATTCTTATGAATAATCTTAAATTAAAAACTGCCTCTGAAATTTCACTGGTCACCAAGGGTCATGGTTTGGCTAGTTATCGAGGCAAGCGACACAGAGACAGAATGAGGAGCTAAAAATTAATCGTCAGATAAACTGCAAAAATAAGTAAATACATTTGGAGACGATTTTAAGCAAAATCGTTGAAAGCCCATAAATATAATTACTTGCAATGTGAGACGATTGTTTATTATTTTTGACCAATAGCTGCTGCTGACAATTAAACGGTGTCAATATGTCAAATCTTTTCAGAGATACAGCCTTAAATGCAGATATTAAATCCATAACTTTTCACGCATAATTTGATGAAATTCGAACAAACTTTGTTTTTGAAGAAAACCAAAATGGTGGACAGGAAGTTTGGATGACTATGGCAAAATTGGTATCTATGTTCTCAGCATGATCCAAGGAATTAATTATGACCCGTTTCATTACAATAGGGATGCTGCACCATATCTAAAAAGACAAGTCTCATGATTTTTGGTCAAACTGTTCAGAAGTTATAAGCTAAAAACCCATTTTTCATATCTCATGACCACTAGGTGGCACTGTGTTGAAATTGTGCAGTTACCCACGGATCATGGTTGTCATAACACACACCAAGTTTGGTCAGAATACGCTAAAGGGTTACAGAGATATAGACTCATGTCCATTTGGTGAGCTCTTTTTCTAATTTGTTTGTGCTTTATTCAACAACGGTTCGATTAATAAACTTGAATTCCATGTTTTTTTGTTTTGTTTGCTTGTTTGTTTTGTTGAGATGGTCTGAAGATGATCTCACTCAATGTTTCATGGAAATCGGACGGTTTAGGTGGCGTTCAAAAAGTAGGTTTTAGTAGATTGGTAGGCCAATTATGTTCTCAGCATGACCCAAGGAACCTATGAAGACCATTTTCATTACAATATCTAAAATTAATCGAAAGTTAGCATTTTTTTATCTTAATTATAATTTTTCACCACAAGGTGACACTGCCCCAAATCTTTTCGAGTACTTTCAAGCCATACTGTCGAATAGTGTGGTCAAAAGTACCGACCGCGACACCAAGTCGGTACTGAAATTTTAAAAATGCAGGGCTTTGAGGGCTGTTGAGCGGATTCATAAACACCTCTGATTCACATGCTCATCAGATATGTCTGTGATTGGCTACAATGATCAACGCTTCAATAACATGTTGTAAATAGACATCAATGACTAATATGACCAACATTTCGTAATGATGCCAGTTTGAATAGTGTCTGGGATTTATACAACTTAACTTTTATCAAGACACACCTACAAATGATTTGTGTGTGAGTTAAATATTCTGTTTAAAGTATTTCATACAGTATTAAGGAAAAATTTGCTACTTTATTCCCTGCCTACGACTCATGTTACCTGCATACTGTAAGACGAGTGGTTTAGAAAATGTGAGGATGTTTAAAGCTGCAATCCATAACTTTTGGCGCTCTAGAGATTAATAAACAGAACTGCTTGCTTGTTTGTAAAATGGATTCATGGATGCATTCTCATTATATAGTTACTGTAAATTTTGAGCACAAAATAGTTACGGACAAAAGCTTAAATAAATATCATTTGTTACTAACTGAAGGATTAAAAATGACTTATACCTTTCTTCTTCTTAGGAGTACTCTTGGGCTTCTTTTTTGTGTTCTTCTCTGTTACTTCTTCTTTGTCCTTCTCGGTTTTCTTTTTCTTTACTGTTTTTCTCTCTGCTGAGAAGTGAAAAGAAGTTGTTTTAGCAACCATGGATAGTACAAAATGACAGTCTAACAAAAGGTGTTCAAACAGTAAGCGCTTAAACAGATCTGAATGTCATTTAATAATCAACTGGAACCTGTAACAATCATTTCCTGTTTGGTTTCATTGTTCCTTCTCGTTTGTTGCCATGATTTCTGATTAAGTTACTGATGATGATGATGAATAAAGTGTATCATTTTAAAACTGAAAAAGTTCTTTTTTTGTGAAATGTTTTGATAAAACCAAGGTTTTTTGTTATCTAATGCAATGAAGTTCATACAATTTTTGGTAACACTTTATTTTACAGTGTCATTGTTACATATGTTACATGTATTTACTATAGTAAAAACTAGAAATTATGCTTAATTACATGTAACTAACCCTAGACCAAACCCTCATCCTAATCCTAACCCTATAGTAAGTACATGTAGTTACTTGTCATTACTCAATACTTAAATGTATAATTACACTGTAATACTGACACCTTAAAATAACGTGTAACCAAATTTTGAGTTTTTGGGAACTGTACAGTATTTCTCCAAGAACAGAAGTGTGTGGCAATTCAATGTCCATGTAACCATTGTTCTGTGATTATTTTACTTCCTAAGAAGCATCCAAATAATTCAAATCCAGTAAGATGAAGTCACAACAGTGTGGGACTGTACTGTGTGTCTGTGTGAGATGTGTAATGTCTCAGACTGACTCTTTGAAGGCGTACTCTGCTCCTCGCCTGACAACTCTTCAGTCTTTTTAGCTTTGCTCTTTTTTGGTTTGTCTTCGGCTCCACTGGCCTTCCCAGAATCTCCCTCCGGCTTCTTCTTTTTTGTCTTCTACATGGGCTATTAATAAGGACAATGAATCACATTTACATTTACAGTTTTCTTTTGCATGCTTGTACATTTTTGTGCAAAGTGAATTGTTTTGAACTTACCCATTACCAGACATCAATGAAAGCAAGCGAAAGGATGCACATAGTACTTTAGAAATTTGCATTACATAAAGTCACCATGAAATCAAAATGGGCAATTCTCTTTAATAGCAATAGCAAACCACAACCATCCAATCAACACCCCATGGACATTATCAAGTCCCACTGCACATTTTTTCTTGTCTGAGAAGCTGTTTCCCTCGGATAGATATCATAATAGAGAAGAAAAGACTATTGCGACAGCGCCGATAGCCTCGTGGGCAGCACCGACATATAGTGCCGGTGCGTTTTGGGCAACCCGAGTTCGAGTCCCGGCTTCCCGCCCCCCCCTCTCTCCCACTTTGCTTGCTGTCTTACCATAATAAAGGCAAAAACGTAAAAAAAATAAATCTTTGACAAAAGAAAAGACTATGGCGACAACGCCGATAGCCTCGTGGGCAGCACCGACATATCGTGCCGGTGCGCTTTGGGCAACCCGAGTTCGAATCCCCCCCCCCCTCCTATAATACCATAATAAAGGCAAAAACGCCAAAAAATAAATCTTTGACAAAAGAAAAGACTATGGCGACTTACATAAAGACACGAGTCTAATATTAAACACTTTTAAAATGATGCATTTCGCAATGCATTATGTAGTGTGAAAACCATGTCTACACTTTTCTCAACATTTTCTGTACATTCAAGCATTGCTCAAACAAAGGACATTAAATCTGTTTAACCTGATGTGGCACATTGGTTTAAGACCTCTTACGTACAGAATGTAGAAGGAGGAGAAAGTCGAATTCTTACACAATGTAGGCCGGACGTCACAGCCTGCTTCCGTACTGCGCGGAGTGGGGAGCACGTAATCTGATTAGTTCCAATCTTATATGAGTATTTATAGACCTCTGTTTAACAAAGAGCAAAGACAGTAGGATCCTTGATTTCTGCCGGCATGAGGAATTTACTCATACATTATGGAAAACCCCTCCATAGACAGTTAGCCACAGAACATTCAGTTTTGTATGTAAGCGAGGTTCTGTTTGACAAAAACATCCAAAAGCATCTGCTCGGTTGGCTGAGAAATATCGATTGGATAATTGTTAATTATAGTTAATGTTTAAGTGCATTTCATAATTTCAGCCATTTCTCTTTAAGGAAAAACTCTTTCGGGTCAGTGAGTGTCCTTGATCAACCCCTCTCTGACATATTCTCTCCTCCCTTTATGGTTAAAAATGGATACTCAGGAAAAAGGAAACACATGTATAAAATATTTCCTGTTTTTGAAAAACAAAAAAATATTAAAACCTGTTCTAAAGCCCGATATGTACTATTTTCAATGGCAAAAATATTCTAGAAAAAGGGTCAGACTTTATATTAGGTGTTTTTAACTACTATGAACTTACAAAAAATTATGATTGTTAGGTCCAATGCACTTTATGTGTTGATGTTGTATTGTGTGCTACGGTTAGGGACAGGTTTGGTGGTATGGGTAGGGTGGGTTAATGTGTAAGGGAACTGTGTAATCAAACATGTAATTACAGAAATTAATTACAGCTGTAATTACATGCAGGTATTTTATGTAAAAACGTGCAAGTGTACTTTATCAATTCATTTAAATGTACATAGTACATAGTAGTTAAAAATACTTGACATAAAGTAGGACAAAAAAACCTTGGCATTAAATTTGCACCATTACTTTCATTTTAACCTGACATTTTGATCAATACACAGACACCAGGACCCATCTAGATCAACGACAAGAGCACACTGAATACATTCGCTGCAAATTTGACGTGCTTTCCTTTCTAAAGCCTTTCTAAATCGTGCCACTAAGAAAACACAATCAATCAAAGAGTCACTTCAGTCAATCCAGATATTACACAACTCCCAGAATATATCTAACCTAAAGGCAAAAGGCTTCCTTGGCTTACTTAATCAAGAGCCCAAATGTATTGCGCATAAGAACCTCAGGTATTTTATTCAGAAAGAAAAAGTTAAGTCTAAAAACACCTCTTAAATGATTATTTCACTTTGAAATGAAAAATATCCTGACGCATCTAAGCTTTATAATGGCAGTGCACAGGAACAACGAGTATAAATGTACTCCTCACAGCTCCGGGGGGTTACTAAAGGCCTTCTGATGCCTTTGTGTAAAAATATGCATATTTACCAAGTTTAAAATATCTACCTTGCGCCAGACCGCCTTCCATATTCAACTTACGAAGAAAGTATAAAACTCTCACAGTTCAAAAACACTTCAAACTCATTGGTCCCGTTCACTGCCGTTATAAATGTGTGTGTGTTAAGCAATTGTAAAATAATTATAAAAGTAAATTTAAAACATGTATTATATTTCATATTGACAATGATGTTATTTCCAGAAAAGACCGGTATTTTTTTTAATGTAATATTGGAGCGAAACAGTTTTTTCAGTTAATTTTGTTATTAAACTTTATCAAAACAAAGTTTCTGGACTACGGAATGTTATTCGAGTTCAAATCACGCTCACACAAGAAGAAGCCGCTAGAAAGATGAGAATTTAGATGGATTGCTATCACAATAAAGTTTGGACGCATCAGGATATTTATTAATATTTCTCAGATTGAGTTCATCAGAAGTTAAATACACCTAGGATGGCTTGAGGGTAATTTTCATTTTAAAGTGAACTAATCCTTTAAGGAAATCTTTATTCTTGCATTCTTGACACTATCTATAATGGAATAATGGCAAAATAACATTCTGAAATGACTTTTACTATAAAGTTACAAACAGGGTTGGGGAGTAACGAAATACAAGTAACTTAGTTACGTATTTAAAATACAAAATGTGAGTAACTGTATTTCATTACAGTTACATTTTAAATGGGTGGTAATCAGATTACAGTTACATCTGAAAAGTGTTTTAGATTACCAAAGTGATTACTTTGAGTTTTAATGTCATTTAAACAGCGATTGGTGATTCTCTGACTCTGACCGTCTGAAAAAGTGGAGTTAAGTTTCATGTTTTCCACTGTTTTCATGTTTTGTGATAGTTGTTTGTGAGTCATTTTATAACTGTAAAAAAGGTCACTGCAATTTTTTCTCACAATTTGTTTTTTCCCCTCACAATTGTGAGTTTGTATTTCACAATTCTGACTTCTTTTTCTCAGAATTGAGAGATTTAAACTCACAATTGTAAGTTATAAAGTCAGAATTGGGAGATATAAACTCGCAATACTGACTTTTTTTATTCCAATTGTGAATTTAGTATGTGAGTTTATATCTCATAATTCTGACTTTTCTCAATATTGTGAGTTTATATCTCATAATTCTGACTTTATAACTCACAATTGTAACTTTATATCACACAATTCTGAGGGTAAAAGTCTTTTTTGTGTTTGTTCCACACTTATTAGTATTCCAAAGTATTCTAAAGTATTTAGATTAAGTTACTAAACTTGAGTAATGTAACGAAATACGTTACAAATGACTTTTTAAAGCATGTATTTTGTAATCTGTAGAGCTGTACCCAGCCCTGATTATTCATATTATTAGATTATAGACTAATGGATAACAATCTTAGAGAATCTGGACCTGTGGATGGGTTGTGGCATTGCCATCTAGAAATGACATATTTTCTGTCAAAAAGGCTCTTGAAAAGTATGAAAATCAGGTAAAACTTTAGTTTAGGGTGCAAATTCTCACTTTAAACAAGTTGCTTATGCATATTACTAGCATATTGGCTGTGTATTAGTACTTATAAAGCACATATTAATGCCTTATTCTACATGACAATATTCTGATCCCTTAATCCAATACCTAAAGCTTAACAACTACCTTATTAACTATTAATAAGCAGTTTATGAATAGAAGCTTATTGAGGCAAAAGTTGTAGTTAATAGTTAATATGTGCTCCCCATACTAAAGTATCACAACCAGAAAACACTAACTCAATCAAACAGACTTGTATTAACTAATTTAGGCTTGTTTAGGTGCCTTCTAGTTCGTAGAGCCACACTGTTTATGCCTGGCACTCAATTAACATTTTCTTAAAACACCCAGACTCTTAATACATTGAAATTTAAGACATCTTTAACTGCATATAGAAACTAGAAGCTCTTTTCTGCTATAAGACGACACAGTTAGGATGTACCTTCTCTGCAGACATGGTTATTGAGATGACATCAGTTCAAGAGTAAAAGTCCAGGCAGGAGAGCAGATGAAGTGGTCATGTGTGTGTATATGAGTGTGTGCTGAGGGCATCAGTGTGCCTGATTATGAAAGCTAGTTTAGTCTGGAGAAGTTGATAATAGGATTCAGTGTAAAGCCCATCTGCCTCCGGAGCAACCACAACAACACAAGAGGAGCGTACCATCTACTGCGTCAGCTTATCGGCGGAACAAGTGGAAAAGTAGTGCTATAATCATATCACTGAGATACTATTATATTTTTGTATGAATATATTTTCTTTTAAGTTTTGTTTTTTGCCTTTTTTAAACGTCACACTGAAAAAAAAAGGATTTACATGAACCCATTTTATAAATAACCTAATTAAATAGTCTCAAAGTGATTTTAATTCGTGTCACATGACTGAATTATACGATTATATTAGCATGGTTCCCTAACTGGATTTTAATATGGTTTCCTAACAGGATTAATTCACTTTCTTATAGTTTTGTGTCACATGACACATGAATTATGAGATTGTATTCGCTAGCAATAGCACATATTAGCATGCTAAATAAGCATGAAATGCTCTTTGGGGAAAACAGTGATGTTTCAGATCACAGACTGAGCAAATGTTCCTCTCTTCTCCCGGTAATTCCAACATAATTGAAGATTAAATGCTATCATGCCTCCCCATTTGCTCATCTTGCTCAAAAACACATAAAACAACACTTTATTTCAACCGACTCATTAAGTCCCAAACAAAACATGCATGTTTAGCGAAAATCGTTTTCAAGTACTTGATTGGCTGATATTCGCCACAAATAATTTAATGTAATAGATTGCAAGTTTTAGAGAATTACGTTAACTGAAAGCAAAGAAATCAAGTTTAGAAGAGAAACACAATTTTGTCGCGTAGATCGAAAATAATATGATCGATGAGTTTGTATTCATTTTTAATTTCAGTTTTAGTTAAACAAATTAAATTAAATGAAAATACTAGCTGAAATAAGTTAATATGTATTTATTTCAAGCAACAACATTTTTTTTATGGTTTTAGTTTTAGTTAACTTTAATTAAATCATGGCAACACTCTGAATAGTTGTAGCATGCTTTTGAATACGACAGTGTTAATGTGTTTGGTCTAGATCTGCTACGCTCAGGGCCTAAAACTAACGTTTTGACACTCGTACCAACGGCTGGTGGCTTAAGAAAATGTACTGACCATAAATATTTTTTACCAGCCATGAAACATAGATTTAAATGTTATTCAGTCAAGAGCAGTGAGTGATTTTTCTTTGTCTTTTGTTGTTTGATTACCATTAAAAATACAGAAAGCGGCAGAAATATTAATTAGGCTGCTGTCACTTTAAGAGCCAATGCACACATCCAATATACTGATATATGTGTGTTTTCTTTCACAATTGTTTAACGTAACTACGTTAAACATGACTACGTTTACGAGGATAGGGGCCAAGATGGGCATTTAGACATAATTTTGTTTGAATCTGTCTGTTCAAGGGCAAGAAGATGTGAAAGAGAGCTCAATTCAGTAATTGTTTGCTGTCGGAGATGCGCAAACAAAATTTCCCACACAGCGCATGAGCAATAAATTGAGTTCCGTTTCGCATCTTTTTGAGCTTGAATATTTTGATTAGCAAGGATTAAACTTTTGTGACCGTCAACAGTGCAGAGAGTCATTCACATTTGTTCATGTTCTCACAATATACTCGCCATTACTCGCATTTGGCACTTGGAGAGTGTTAATTTTAGGCCCTGGCGATGGTGCTGCTGCTGCAGAGCAAGTATGGACTTGCAATTGCTATTATACGCTGCTTTGAGCCTGTAAAATATGCTGCAACTACATGAATAAACATAAATCCTGTCGCAGATCTAAGCAGGTGGAGCTGGGGAGGTGGAGGAGTTCAGAGTGCTACAGCAAACACTGAACCAGACTATTTAAATGTAGAGCAAGAAATCTCATTGCCTGCAGGATCAGCAGAGGCCAATCCGCTCGTGCCATGTAGTAAATGATGTAATTGTCAGCAGATTGCATGAAAAGGATCAGCTTGCGCCATCTAGAGTTTCACGACTGAACTACATATTAACCCTGGTGAGAGGTTGAAACTTTTCTTTTACAATTGTTTTAGCATTCAACGTTTAAATAAAAAAATATGCTGTCAGACTTTTAGACCCACATTAAAGTATGCTTGCACTTGAATCTGAATAGACATAGATTGAAACATGCAAAAACCTTCAAAAACACACTGATGAATGACTCACCTGGCCTGACCTTTTGGAGTCGTCATTAGGGAGACTGAGAGAAAAATCAACATTATGAGCAAAGCACACACATTTTTGACATAATTCATAATGAAGCAGAAATCACTACTCACCTGTCTTCTGTCCAAACCTCCTTCAAGATCTCTTTCTGCAGAGGCATCAAGTGAAGATAACTGAAGATCAGCAAAACCTCAAATCAAATATCCAAAGCTCAAGCAATCAGTGATAATCTCAGTATTACTTTACAACTCCTAGCTATATTTTTACTATGCTTTTTTTCTCCATCCAATCTTGTCCATTCAAGTCCTGACACGCATTGCAGAAATGTCTTTTTGCACTTGAAAACATAGAGGTTGGGCTCATCTTAAAAGGCCAATAAGATGAGAGTGCTATTTCCCAGCATGCATTTAGCATTAAATGTACGCCATCTGTCATTGGGAGATGAACCAGCATCTACCCGTTGACAAAACCAGTCAGTGGAGGTCTTACCCATCCACCTGCAAAGATTTAATAGGATTGCCATCAGAATTAGAGGGCTGCCACATGTCTCTGTGGGGGATTTGCTACATAAAGCTCACACATACTAATCATTAAAATAATGCTGTATTAATAATAAAACAGATGACTATAGCAAAATCCAAAGCCACTGATGTATTTCATCTTACAGCATGACAGCGATTTATTTCATTATACAATAATGGTAGCACTTTATCGTAAGTTTCCATTTGTTAATATTAGTTATCGTAAACAATATTTATTCATCTTAACATTCATTTCAACATTTGGCTTGCATCTGTTAACTAACACGAATGAACAACAGGATTTAAATTAACAATAGATCAAAAAAAGATCAATAAATGCTATAAAAACATTTCTCATTGATAGTTCATGTTAATGCCTTACCTTATTGTAAAATATTTGCATATATAATATATATAGATATAAATATATAAAATATATTTTTCAAGACATATATATATATATTTTTATATATTTTAAAAACATTTCTCATTGATAGTTCATGTTAATGCCTTACCTTATTGTAAAATGTTTGCATATATAATATATATATATATATATATATATATATATATATATATATATATATAAATATATAAAATATATTTTACAATAAGGTAAGGCATTAACATGAACTATCAATGAGAAATGTTTTTAAAATATATAAAAAAAAAATATATATATATGTCTTGAAAAATATGTTTTATATATTTATATCTATATATTATATATGTGTACATTTTACAATATATATATATATATATATATATATATATATATATATACATATATCAAGATTATTTCTGCTATCCTAATTTCTGCACAAAACACCCTGATTTTCATGGTGAAGAGTTTAAGGTTTATAAACATAATTTGGGCATTATTATTTTATCTTTAAATTAACCAATTAACTATTTATTCGTATTTCTTTCTTTTCTTGTATTTCTGTGTGTAGTTACCAACATGTGCCACAAGAGGGAGAAGTATTGCAGCTTATGTTGTGGCGCTGAGAACGCTTGTTATTTCAAGTTCTAATATATTTTAAACATGACAATATTTTAGCACAACTTTCTTTTTATAGGCCTGAGTAATGTATAGAAGAATTATGAAATGTATACTATGCATGTTAATGAATAAAGTGCATTTATCCTTTTTTTCTCAATTTTTATTGAATATGTCATTTTTAAATGTATGTGTGCTTTTTAAAGCCTGGACTAATTAAACCTCTCCATTTCTTGTCCCTGTACTCGCACGTTTGTAGGCTGGCTGCCAAGTGTTGAAAACAGGGACTGCATCTTTAACCTGTAGCTTTAATTATGAGCCTCGAGTTGAGTGTTAGAGTTCAGTGGCCTGACATACATCTCCTCCTGACCCGAGGGGTCCAGCTCTGTCCTCTATAGCCTTCTCCCTTGCGTGATTAGGGCAGTCTAGACTAATGGATCTGCTGGCTGGCCTGCTCTCTCTGACAGCCTTCCCAACAACTGGCATCGCGCCCAAGAGAAGCTAGTGAATTGACCCACTGTGGCGAAGCTCCTCGGGCCTTAAAGGGACAGTCACGACACAATCTGCCGCCGAACGAGGGTAAGTTTCATGTTTGCAGAGGGGAAATACACTGTTTGGATTTTGATTTTAACTCTTGACAGAATCAAATCACAGTAGTTTATATTTTATTACGTATTGGGAAAAGCTCCATCAACTTTATCTCCTATGCCTGTGAAAAAGGACACTGTTTTAGCATTTTAAAGTGCAATTGACCCTTGGCAAACAGTTTGATTGACAGGCGATCTAACCAATCATAACGCCGAATCTGCCATTTTGTCCGACAAAGCCGTCTAAAAGTAGATTAGCGTTGTTTAACTTGAAATATTGTGCACTCACATCTTTCCTCGGTTGAAACAACATTCCTTCTGATGTTCATTCATGTTTATTTGATGCTATAAATGAACTAGTATGAAGAGATGATCGTTCACGAGCCGCTTGAAGGATCTGTCTCGACACATTAAGGAGCCGCTGTACGGTATTTAGTGTTTAAGCTGCTTTAAAAAATTACAATATTTTAAATATGAAACTGTTTCATACGTTGTCAGTGTCCTCTTTGCCCTCCAATGTATTTTTCACTACAGGAGAAGTGTCAATTAGTTGAACTTAAGAGTGTTTTTTTGTCCACTTAAGTACACTTAACCCTTCTGTGCTGTTCGGGATGTTTTCATCCACTATGGGGAATTTTTGAGTCTTAATTTGGCCATAACTTTCTCCGTGTTTCAGCAAATGGAATGATTTTTGGTGACAAATCTTATTTTGACACATATTTTGGGAAAATGCTTTGAAAATTTTCAAAAACTCAACAGTACTCTGTGGGCAAATTCACTAACCTTTCGTTATGTTCGTGGCTGATTTTAACTGCTTTAAAAATGTATCAGATAAATATTTTTTTCAAATTTTTTTGCTTAAATCTATGAATCAACCTCAGTCCTGATCAAAACTACTAAATTTAAAAAAAAAAAAAATCAGGATTTTAACTCTTTAATTGCCAAATTCATAAATGATGTCACTGATTTGGGAAAAAACGTGTCAAAGATTAGAAACAACATTGGCTTTGATGCGTTGTTAGTTTTTGTGCAGCATCAGATTTTAACGTTTTAAAGAGTTAAAATCCTGAATTTTTTTTTTTTAAATTTAGTAGTTTTGATCAGGACTGAGGTTGATTAATAGATTTAAGCAAAAAAATATTTATCTGATACATTTTTAAAGCAGTTAAAATCGTGGCTGTTTTCAGCCACGAACATTAACGAAAGGGTCGTGAATTTGAACAATGCACAAGGGTTAAGTTCCCGGTAAAAATCCCCCCCTCAGAAAGTACCTGCTCACGGGATAGTAAGGTTCTATCCAGTACTAGTACAGAAAGTATCCAGTACTTTCAGAGGTGGGACTTGAGTACTGAACATGCTGATTGGTCGACTCCACGCTGTGTGTTTTTTCAACCACCATTTTAAAAGTCAGTTGCGGTGCGTGCAGTAAGAGTTGTTTGCTATTCGATTCAACAATGGAGTTTAAAAAACATGACTGCTTTAAGCTTTATTACGCCAAAGACTGTAAAATAACACAAGACGTGTCACTCGTATTGTTTTGAATGGGAGAAAGTGACGCGCAATATGGTGGAATAAGGGACCGTTCACAAATTGCGTATAAAAACGTGTGGAAAGCACGGCCGCAAGGCTTTCTCCACCTTTCCAAAGCTCTTGCACTCTCTTGGCGTCTATTGTTGCTATTCAACCATGAACGACGATGCCACGACGATGAGGAAGTTTCAGAAAAGGATAAATAGATTTTTACCCTTGCATTACTAGATATATTTATGGAGATGAGATATAACAACCACCCTGTACAGCTATGTTCAGCTGTTGGGCTGAGCTTTTGATGTTTTGTTACGGAAAGGCCGAAGCTGATTGGTTGGTTCTTGTCACATGACCTGCGGTGCGCCTGTGGCATTCTGAAAAGTTGTGAATTTTTCATCTCGCTGCGCCTGGAAAACACACCGCATGCGCTTTGCGACCGCGTCGCTTATGAGCAGGCCTGCCGCGCGCCCTGAGCGCGCGAAAGACAAGATATGTGAACTTAGTCCCACCTTCTAAATAAGAGCCAATCGCTGATTGGTAAAGTCATCACATGCAGCGGCCGTTAGAGGCTCCGGTTCCTATAGAAACAGTTAGACGTAGGCCTCTGAAATGAGACACAAGCACTAAAGACTGCGTGCGCATTAAGGCCAATTCACACCGCACCAACCAACGCCAACAAACACGTCTGCTGGAGTTTGTTGGACCGGTGTGATACCCCTGTTGGCGTCTGTTGGAGTCTGTTTTCACCCGACTGAACATGTTTAATCGGCGTTTGTTGGGTCGTGGAACCTCTGATCAGTGTGGTATGGTTTTCCAACAAACGCCAACAAACTCTGACGTAATCTGACATGACCGCGAACCGTTGCCATGATGATTGTTCATCGCTTGTTCATCGTAAAAATAAAATACAGTCAATACATATAAAAGTTACAATACTCAATTGAAATAGTCTGTAGTGTAATCCGAGCCGTTCAGCAGAATCTGCTCCTCTGATGCCATTTTTACTCATGAGAAGAGGATTATTGTTTTCTATCAATACTGGAACGTGCGCGTGAAGAACTTTACATAATAAATAGTAAGTGGCCTATAGCATCCAAATACTTTGCGAAATGGAAATATTTGGATTCGTGCCGAAAGAGAGAGGTATAAGCGTGAGAGCAACGCAAGTTTAGTTTTAAATGAATTCGTTTTGGCTTGTTTAGCTACAAATGGTTGTATAGGCCTTTGATTGGTCACGCTAAAAGAAGTTTAAAAACCGGTGAAGGCCGTACAACCCCAACGCAAGTCATCAGATAGAGCGCAGAGCGCTTCAGATTTCAGGTTAGTATTTTTATGTTTGCCTCGATACTTTAAAACAATGAAAATATATATGATACTATATTATTAATCTAATAAACTTGCCTAAAATATTGTTAACATGGTCACACGTATGTAGTTGTCGATCTCAATTTTTCCCAGTCAGACTTGACTCTCTGTGACTCGTTTGTCGGTGTTTGTTGGTTTTTCATAACATTCTGAATCCAACGGCCAACTTGTTCATTGGCGTTGGTTGGTGCGGTGTGAATTGTTTGATTCAGCCTGAAAAATACAGTTTTTTGTCATGATTTGAGAAACAAAATTTATGAGACAGATTTCATTGGAGATTTCAAATATGAAATTCAATCGAAAGCTTGGCGAACAGCTTTGGAGAACTTGATGTTTCCCCATTCAAAGAGATTTCAAAGATGGACGCCGAGTGAAATGACTCGTTTTAAAGGGACTTTAATTAAGCTTATATGCGAAAGAACTGGAAAGTCCCGTGCAGTCCTACGACTAAACCGCCTAATAAACTGCCACTGAGGCAGAACCTTTTAAAGGACATCTTTGGTACAATTTTAGCACATTTTTCTGTAAAACTTGAATTAAGTGCACATTCAGTACAATTAAGCAAATTTAATTTTTACAAGGGAAATGCTGCCTATAGTAAGTGTATGACTATCACATGATGTGGATAGCATAGCTTGTATTATGTGGTGAGAGTTTGATAAGTGATGTTTTATATAGTTGATATAGTTTATATAGTTCTGCTTCTCAGCAAGCTTAAGCACAATTTGAGGTATTGAGATCTCTTCTGAAACTGTATAGGGAGAAATACTGAGGTTATCTTCACAGGAGAAACATTTATGTTCAATTTAATCTCAGTACTCTGAGGAAAAAAAGAGATAAAAAAGTATATTTTAGTCCATCTATTTACAAAGCTACTAGCTATAAGAACTATTTTCATCCGAGCATAAAAGTTACATGTGCTCTGTTATAAAAAGAAGTGAGAATACTCCATAGGCAGCATTTTAAGGCGTCGTTCCTAAATGTTAGCGGCTAATTATGCTGCCTAAATTTAGCCAAATTATAAGACAGCGTGACACCCCCCCCCCCCAGAATTCATTTCAAGAAGCTCAGCAAAAAAGGCAGAGAGAAATGTTGATTTGAGTATTTTTACACAATATTTGTGCATGATACATGCTTATGTGAATTGTTAGCTAATATGCTAACAGCAAAATGTTCAGGTTTTGGAGCAGAGCCCAGGATTGATCTTTCTCAGTGTATAGTGTTGGTATGAACATCATGAGCAGGGTTATACACACCCTGACAGTTTTTCAGGTACAGAACGCTCTGCATCGAAGGAAATCCAACAAAAGTAAATGAGAAACAACAGTTAATATGAGACTTGTCCTTAGGGGACTGAAGCACAGGGCAGTGTGTGCCTTATTCTGCACACACACTCACAAGTACAAAACAGGGAGGGTGTTAAACAAAGAGGAGAGCAGGCGATATAATGAAAAGGAACAAAAGGCACACGGGAGGTGTTCTCCTTTTTAATAAAGGGCTGTCAGATGATTTGTCATGAGTTTACAGTACAGCCGGCTCCTCGCGCTTGAAAGATGGCATATTCTGTCATGCTGACGTCCTCATAGAGAGCAGATGGAGGGCAGTGTGAACAAGTGCACATTTCTCCCTCGGGGCGTTCTCAAATGCTCCTGCCCCTATATCCACACACACGTGAGTCGTGTATCTACAAATACATTCATATTGTGCTGCTTCTTTGGACACTTCTGAACTCTGTCGCTTTCTCCTCGTCGCTCTACTTTCCCCTTATTCTCAAAAAAGTGTACTTATTTCGGTAGTAAAATGCTATATGAAGAATATGCTATGCAAACTGTAATGTTTTCAATGAAATGACAGTGTATTATAGTTTACATTGACATTAAATGCAATTAGATGAACTTTTTTCTTAAAATATGAATGGATATTTGCCAATTATTAATGTAAAGCTGCTTTGTCACAATTTGCATTGTAAAAAGCGCTATATAAATAAAGGTGACTTGACTTGGATAGCATAAAATATGAATAAAATTTTATTCAGTTTTTTCCCCATTTGTTTCTTATGCTCAATGTAATGACATTTTAAAAAAATATATAAAATCAATAAAACTAAACTTTTTTTCTGGGTCTCAGGAGGATATGTAATTTCATAATTACTTCTACTGTTTTTGAAATATGGTTAAAGTGTAATGCCAAATGTACTGACAAGCATGTATAATAAACTAAAGTATACTTTACTGACATTTTTATTGAAATTTGCAATTACATAATTGTGTATTAACTGATGAAGTTGCAATTTAGCACAATTAAAATATATTAACTTTAAATGTAATATGAAATAGCACCACAGTTAAAATTATAATCAAGCACTTAAAAATAAATACAAATATGTGTACTTCTTTAAAGTATGACAAAAGATTATTAAAACATAATTCGAGTGGGGAATGAGACGTTGTGTTCTGTTGCTGAGTATGGAGTCACTCACAGCAATTCTACAGCAACTCTACATATTATGATAGTTATATTTTTTATATTTGATAGCATATTATGATAGTTCACTTTCAAATGAAAATTACCCCAAGCTATATGACTTTCTTCTTTCTGATGGACACAATCAGAGAAATATTAATAAATATCCTGACGCATCCGAGCTTCATAATGACAGTGAGTGTTACCAAATGAGTAGTTTGCGTTTCCACCAGACCGCCGTCCATATTCAAATTACGGAAAAAAAAAAAACATCACGTCAGTTACACTTTTTCGGTAAGTTGAATACAGAAGGCGTAGGACGTAGTGCACACTTTTCTATTTTTTGTTCATGTTTGATGGATGTGGATGGCACCTTTCTTCAGCTCATACTCGTTTGGTAACGCTTACTGCCTCTATAAAACCCCAGGGGTTAATAAAGGCCTTCTGAAGTGAAGCGATGCGTTTGTGTAAAAAAAAAACAACAACCTATATTTAACAAGATATGAAGTAAAATATTTAGCGTCCACCAGACCGCCATATTCTACTTATGAAGAAAGTGTAAAACTTACGCTACGTCCTACGCCTTCCCTACTTTAACTGTAACACGTGTGTGGGAATAAGTGCTCGGAGTACGATGAAGGAAGATACTTAAAGTCATTTATTAATAATAATAATACACAGGATACAGACAGGTCGATAGACAGATCCACACTAGTAACGTTAACAACGAACAAGGACTGGACTGACACAGAGGCAATATATACACAGAAACTCAGGAGGATAACGAGCAGGGCACAGGTGACAGACATCTCTGACAAGACACAGCTGAACTAAACGAACTAATGACGAGACAATCACAGGCGGGAGAACAACACAGAGAACATGTGACAGAACTCAAAACAAAGAGCACATGTGACGGATGACAGGACTAGAATACAAAACAAAGGACATGTGACAATTGACAGGACTGACGAATACTAAACAGAACACATGACCGATGACGAAACAAACGAAGACAATGCAAAGAATACTTGACAAGTGACGGGACTGAACTCAAAACAAGGAACATAAGACTAGAGACAGGGCTGGGGAACATAAGAACAGACATGTAAACAGGCATAACTGTGACAGTAACTGACGCGACGCCAGTTCCGTTTTTTCCGTAATTTGAATATGGAAGGCGGTCTGGCGGAAACGCAAATTACTCGTTTGGTAACACTCACTGCCATTATAAAGCTTGGATGCGTCAGGATATTTATTAATATATCTCCGATTGTGTTCGTCTGAAAGAAGAAAGCCATATACACCTAGGATGGCTTGAGGGCGAGTAAATCTTGGGGTAATTTTTATTTGAAAGTGAACTAATCCTTTAACACAAGTCTTAAGGAAGCGGCGTACCAAAGGGAGCGTGAGAGGGAAAATTTCTATGACTGTCCAGTCTAATAAGCTGGAGAGGCAACAGAATGGATTGCTTACGACGATACAGTCCATTCTGCCCCATCAAAGACCCGCTCTGACCTTTGAGTTGCCTGGGAATAGGGATCAACCCATTCACAAGGAGCATAATCCTGCTTCAATACCCGATATGATAATTTGGCAAGGATGACAAGTGAGAGAGTGGAAAAAGTTTCCATACTTGATCTCAACTGTTCTATTCGTAATCTTTTCCTGCCAGGGAGCCCAACCCTACTTTAACCCCCAGTCAAAGAATTGGGAAGGGCGACACTTTCATCTGTCAAGCTAAATCTTACAGATATTCACAAAGGAGCATAGCCCTGCTTTAATACCCAATATAATAAATTGGGGAGGACAACAGGTGAGAGAGCATACTTAGCCTCATATAATTCACCAGTCCAGCTCTTCTCTTAAAGGATACCTGCCAGGGAGCACAACTCTTCTTTAAACCCCAGTTTATGAACTGGGGAGGGCAACAGCTTCCATCTGAGAGAGTGGACTGCTTCTTGCTGCTTAGTACAGCTTAGTCTCAGCCTCAGACATCACACCCGCCTACCACTGGCTGAACGTCTGATGCATATGGTACACTTAACTAGAAACACTTCAGGAATTTCAAAGTCATCATCTGATTGGTTGAATTCTACAGGATATCCGGGAAGCGTGTGTCGCATTCTTTGATGGTCCACCTGGAAACAAATGCTGTGACTCCAAACTCCCTTGTGGAAGAAACCGCCGTCGTTTTTACAGCTGCGAAAATGAGTGCTTACCAGGTCTACTAAACACTGAATTTTCAAAAGTATGTAAAGTTCACGGCTTCATTGTTGCAATAAACTTGCACATCATTCTTGAATGAGTAATTGAATAGATGCACGCCAGTCTGTTATTGTAGGGACATCGACTTTACATTTTCACGCCCCTAACATGACGCGGAACAATACAAACTATGATTGGTTGCCACTCATGTCAGTCAAATGTCCTCTTGGGTGGTTCTTGACCAATGAAAGCTGCGATAGAGTCCAGACCTTCTGCTGACAGTGTGAAAGTCTGGCTACGTACACCTCAGCTCTAAACAACGAATATACTAACCAACCCTTGAAAGGGGAGCCTACAACCCAAATTTAATTTTTTTAATTGGGGAGGGTGACAAGTAGGGCTGCCCCCTAATAGTTGACCAGCAGTTTGTCGACTAAAAGAGGCTTGGTCGACCAAGATTTTATTAGTCGGTTAGTCGTAGAAAACAAAACCTCCACAGGAAGTGGTGAAGTCACACAGTCCGTGAGGAAGAGATCATTAACAACAAGAAATCCAGTCATTTGCCTATCATTCACTGACCTCAAATATGACTTATCACTTGAAACATGTAAGTAACTTTACATGTCCACTCACATAGCTTGGCGCATATTACTGCATGACATGGAAGATCTAAACTGAAAGATCTTAACTGCCGAATTAGTAGGGGAACGCATTGGTGTGCATCAGGCATAAAGACCCCACCTTAAATGCTGGAGAGAGTGCCAACTTTCAACCCACAACATCTCACTCTGACTCACCACCTTCTCTGGGTAAATAACCAGACACATCTGCTCATCTACCTCCCTTTTTTTGGAGAGAGAATAACGAGTAAAACCGCAGGTCACCTTTATTGTGACTATTCACTGTTTGCTTTGCCCAGTCCTAAGCCTCTGCAATAGCAGGATGTGAATCTCAAGCTGGTCCCTTCGGCATGTAAGTGAGCAGACCTATCTGCCCTCTCTGTCTTCCTGCCTCATTTATTAAAACTGGAGAAAAAGAGCGATAGGTGAAACAGCGGTCACATAAGCCTCACTCAGGCTGTAAGTCCAAATCCAACTCTTACTGCACGCACCGCAACAGACTTTTAAAAACGGTGATTGAAATAAAATGCTGCATGGTGTCAACCAGTCAGCATGTTCAGTGCCCAAGTCCCACCCCTAAAAGTTCCTGAACTTTGAAAAAGGACTTCCTCGTGTGCAGGGACTTTCTGAGGGGAGGAATTTTTATCCGAAACTTCATTTAGACCCTGGTTCCTGCGGTTGAAACACACAGAGTACCACCCCAAAGTCCCTAGTTCCTGGGGAAAGATCCTGAGGTGGAAACAGGGAAAGTCACTTTCTCAGGGACATGCATGTCTACATCAGAAAGGCTTTCAGGAGCGGGCACTAATGACCCAGACAAAAACTGCTCGTTTGATCAAGCCACTTCCTGCTTAGCACCTGACCAGGTAACTAAGCCTGGCCGAGGCATGCATCATAGCTTCCACACTCCTTTTTTTTTCTCTTTTTTTTAATGTAGACTTCCATTTGGATCAGAAGAACTTGCAGAGCAGGCTTCCCAATGCAAAAATGGCACTCAAAGCAAGGAGAAGATCAAGAGAAAGAGGAACACCCGTATCAAGCTCCACCCTCTCAGACAAATAACTTGCTCTCAACAAGACTGGAAGAGGCCACTCCTCAAAGCGGTGACTTTCTGACTCACCATGAGAGCAATGGAGCTAACAGGATAAGGTCAAAGACGAGAAACGCCCTTGACACGCTTTGCCTACAATCCCAATTATCTATCCCACCTTGCCATGTCGGCAGCCACGGGATCCGAACCACGAGGTGCAGACGCTTGATTCTCATCCCTCGAGAGACAAGCATGAGCATGTAAATGCATCACAGTGAGTGCATTAAGCTCCCTCAAGAACCAAATGAGTGCAGACACCTGTCTCTCGTCCCTCAAGAAAGAGTCAAGCAAGAAAAGAGCTTCCTGCTGTGAATTCATCACAATGGCCCGGTTTCCACTCGGTATTGAGATGCATTTTGGTTGATCGGATCACATGTGGATGAAGGAGACACATACCCATTTCCATCTGGTATTTTAATATGTCTCTTTTGTCCACTTTCAACCACTGTCCTGGTTTCTTTGAGGGTAGGGTCAATGGGCTTGGTAAATGTATGGTTTTTCCAGATGTTTCGATCTAAGCCCACACATTTTACATATAAACGCGTCCAGAGGTGATGGAAAAACATACAGTGAGCAGCAGCTTTTATTTATGCTCTAACAGCTGCAAGACCAGCCAAATGCTTTGAAATGGTGAGAGGACATTGTGCTTGGTATGTTTTTCATCCTCAAACCAAAGTTGGGTCTTCAGCCGACAAAGTTTAAAACCCATCTGGTTAGCGCGCTTCCCATAATGTTTATGCATTAGGTCTGTAGGTGAAGAGTAGGTGGTCTTTAGTGGCTGTTTGAACACATTCAACCACATGAGCGTTTACACTACAAAAGCAATCTGGTTGAATGTGTTTTCGACTACCTCTAGAAAGTTGACAAAAGTGGACAAGCTCAAAATGTTTTACACTCCATTTAGCGTTGTCCACTTGTGATCCGATCAACCAAAATGCATCTTAAAACAAAGCGAAAACAGAGCCAATGAGTGCATCAAGCTCCCCTCGAGAGCCGAACCCGCTCCAACAGACTCTTCTCTTTTTCATGCACATACAATGTGGCTTCCTGAAGACAACAAAGCTGATAATGTTTAATGCAGGCACACTTTTATATGCACTCATACCGTCTGCCAACAAGATTATTTCACACATGCTTCGGACACGGGTTTCCGCGGAATGTGTCCCCAGAGTGTCAGCAATTGATGCAGACTTTCCCCTTAAAATGGAAACATATAAGGACACATATAATTCATTAGGCTATTTTGATTGATTATGAGCTAAATACAATAATTGATATAATATTTAATTAATTACAATTATATAATTATAATTAATTACCAATTAAACACAATAATGTAGATGGGAGGGATTTTATTAAAAATGTTGTGCTCATGTTTCATGAATTTTTAGCCTAACAGAATTATGACTGATTTATAAGTTAACCCCAGTTTGTGAAACCATTCGCATGGATATTATGCATTTAATTTAATTACAAACAATTTACTTCTTCGATTTACTACTTTCTTTTCATTTTATGAATGAGATCCATTGATTGTGTGTGTTTGCAATCATATTGTGTAAAATGTATTTTGAATATGTCATTTGTTGCTATGAAACAATCTTACAGTTCAGGTCTCACAAATGAGTGGACAGATTTGTGATGCCCTTTGTGGTTCAGATATAGCAGAGGTTACTCATTAACTAAAGATATTTATAGTTGGGGCCACTGTACGGCTCTGAACCTAGCTAAATAAACACACCTGTTTCTCTAATGCAAATGTCTATACAAAAATAAACTGCATATGCAAGTCATTTTTGTAATGTTTCCCTAGTTAAACCATAAACAACACTAGGCCCTTATGCTACTCTTATTAGTTCATTTGGCGGTGAGCACATTATGTCAGTCAGTTAGCAGAACATGATGGTGCTACTTAAGAGTACGGGTATTGTGGGAAGCAATTTTATTAGTTTATTCAAAGCATAACATAAACACAGGGATATCAGGATCAGGGTTTAGAACGTTAATAAATGCTTCTTGCTGAATACTGGGACTAGCCAACATTGATAATAAGATTCTGCCTTTAACAATAGTATATCTCAATATTTATACTCTGAAAAAAGCCTAAAAAGTTTGTTTTTTAATCAAATGGACCATTAGTTTGACCAAACTATCATATCATTAGATGGATTGAATATAATTAATGCAAGGAATATAATAGTCAAGTTTAAAATAATCATTTTCCATACCGTAAATGAACACAAGGAAGAAAGATATTTAATGATTTTTTAAATTTTTTTTTTTTATGCAACACGATAAAGAAAGATTAACACCAGTGTAATGCGAGTTACTTAATCAGGTTATTTTTTCCCAATTTCTAAGTTATTTAAAGTAATACATTAAATATACAGTAAAATATCTGAGTTGAACATGATGGTTGTAGTTCTAAACCAAATGTGAGCATGCATTTATCTTTTGCATTTCAGAATGGCAGTGCAGCTGAAAGAGTTGCACCCTCTACTGTACAGGAGTGAATTTGCATTATTCATTTCACGTTTGGTGTGAATGTGAAAGGGCCTTTACCTTTGCCAAAAAATAGAACTTAAAAAAAAAAAAATCAACTCATGCCCGGGTGAGAAAAAGTATGCAAGGATGCAAAAGTAACATAACGCATTACGTTCCATGAAAGTAACTCAATATAGTTGATTTATATAACAAAAGTAACACAATTAGTTACTTTTCAGGGAGTAACACATTACTTTTAAAAGTAACTTTTCTCAACACTGATTGACAGCAATATTTGCTTGCTTAAAAATGTTTTAGTAAAAAATAATAGTATAAATTACCAAGTATAAATTTAGTATATATTACTAAGTTAGAAAATCCATTTTCGAGTAATGACAAACAGTTTATTTAATTGACCCAGTTTGATTGACAGGCGATCTGACCAATCATAACCCTGAATCCCCCATTTTGTCCGACAAAGCAGTCAGGGGAGTTAGTAGATTAACGTTGGTGAACTTGAACTTGAAAAATTGTGTGTCCTCACGTCTTTCCGCACTTGAAACAACATTCCTTCTGAGAGGGCGGGTCTTGCGAAGCGTCAATTGATGTTCCTGATGTTCCTGTAGCTCATAGTTAAACAATGCCAAGGTCAATACCTTTGGGACGCACAAACTGAAAACGTATTCTTAGAATGCACTGGAAACTTTAAATGAATCAGCTTTTTTTGAAATCGAGAGCAGATTCACAGAAATTAATCAAACTTTAGAATTCAATTGTCTTTTTTACGATAACAGGGTCTGAGTGTAACCAACAAAATCCTATTGAACACATATAAAAAATATTCCATTTAATTGTATGTGCTGTGGCTGTAGCATTTTGGAAAATTTCAGCCTGAAAGTGTTGCCAAGCCACAAACATACTGTACAGACAGTCTATACATGGTCAAAGCATTATAGAGCTTATAAAGACGCCATATTAAAACATTAAATGCAACTATATTTTACTTTCATAGATCAGCACCTGCACCCTTCCACATTTTTAGGGTGTGTTTGACAGGTTTCAAAGCAACATCATGACACCACTTCAATGTTGCAACAACACGAAGGCCTGAGGGCTCGGGGTGGCGTGTTGTGATGTAGCAATTTCTCCGAGCTCTCCCTCTCCCTCTGAGAATCTGGGATATAGAGAGAGACATGTGTCCTGACTTGACCGCGTTTTACAGGCGGGGCCATTGTTGATGAGTAACTGGCAATAACCGGGACAATCAGCTGCTCTGTTGTTTGTACAGAGACACTATTGAGCCTGTCTCAAACACATACTCAGCTATGTATTTATCTTGCTCTTGAACGACAGGGCATTTTATTATGGTTTACTTTGACCAGACTGCCAACAGAAAACCAGTGTCCTGAGCTGAACCTGCTTGTGTCAGTCACCTGCTAAAATGCAAGTCGAACATGTCCGCACAGGTTAGCTGCGTGTTTGGATAATAGTAGCTTGCCTTTGAATCACACAAATGGGATTGTGAAAATTTGATCATAATCAAATCATAATATCCCCGTATTTCATGTAGTTTGGGTTGTATTTTCTGTTAGTTTTCTTTATATATTCTGTGTATGAGGATATGTTACACTTGTCCATCTGTCAAAGTACAATTGACCCTTCGCAAAGACCCGCCCCCTTTAGTTACTGTTGCTATGTCCGATAAGTCATGCGCTCTTACGCCACACATCATGTTCTCACGCAGTGAAAAATACATCGCGGAGCAAAGAGGACACTGACAACACATCGACAGACAAGACAGAAAATGTTACTTTTGATATGAATCAAAGTTTCAAATTTAAAATATTGTAATTTTTAAAGAAGTTTAAAGAATAAATAGCGTATAGTGTCTCTTTAATGTGTCGTGACAGATCGCTGTAGCTCCTCGCGATCATCTCTTCTTAGCATCAAATAAACATGAATGAACATCAGAAGGAATGTTGTTTCAAGCGCGGAAAGACGTGAGGACACACAATTATTCAAGTTTAAGTTCACCGACATTAATCTACTAACTCCCCTGACTGCTTTGACGGACAAAATGGCGGATTCGGGGTTGTGATTGGTTTGATCGCCTGTCAATCAAACTCCCAGCGAAGGGTCAATTGAGTTTGATTGGACTAGCAAAATTGACAACAATAAATATAAATACAGGTAACCTTTTTCTCCCATTTAACCCTGATTGCTATTCTATGTTTGTATGATTATGTGGTTATTTGCAGTTAGCATTTAGCATTATTTTTTCCCAACCACCTGCAACCTTATCAGAATAGCACCTGGCTGTCACCATTTACATTTCAAATCATATGTTTATAGAGGTTATAGTAGATTAGAGATTCATCTGTTTTTCTCCACCAACGATAACACACTTCCATCACACTCGCTGAAAAGAGCGAGGCCCACTTCAGTCTCTTAAGCACTCCAGCGGAGCTTTCAGCGCGGCACTTACGAGTACTTAGCAGCGTCATATTTCAAAAATATGTCAGGTGGACCTGAACAGGAGGAGGCTGTCCCTTGATGAAGTGGGCAATGACAGAATTCATGGTGGACGTCTCTCAAGGCAGAGCTATGGTCCATTTGGAGTCATGTTTGAGCTTCCCCTGAAATATGAGACTGAGCTGTTTGTGTATGTACTGTAAAAATGAATGGTATATATTAAATATCATTCATAATTTTACCACATATTAAAATTTCACACATTTAAATTCACCATGTTTACTAAACAACAAGCTTTAAATAAAGCATGATGACCAGCAACTCTGCTGACTGAGCTCTCACATGCACAGAATATTGCTCCAGACAACAAATATTTTAAATATATTATAATGTACATGGCTGAAGGTTTGTTCACACCAACATGAATGTTTGTCATGAAAATTTGAGCTGATTCTCTCATGCAGTTTGTCCAAGATGCGCAAATTAACTTGCATTTTCACTCTCCGACAGTAGATGGCGCTTTTAGAAAATGAGAGATACTTCCAGTTCACGAAGCGCTATGCAGTTTTCTGACATCTGACTGTCCTAGAGAAAGCAAAAAAAAAAAAAATTAACTTTGAAAACAGACGTTCAGGTTTTTGTGTATCAAATATAACTGTAAACAGATATCCTACGGTAAAGAGACAAGACTGCCAACTCTGGAACCTTAACCCTAACCCAACACCACAGACACCAAAATTATATATATATATATATATATATATATATATATATATATATATATATATACATATATATAATTAACTTATATTAATTATACTAAAAATTAACTAATTGCATTTTTCAATACTTAATTGTGATTAATTATAAACATTGGCGTTTTAAATATTTTTGTATTATAATAATTTCACTGTTACTCTCCAAATTAATATAAAAAACAACTTAAAGACAGTATATTTTAAATATCTGTTTAATGACATCTTTTTATGAATGAAGGCCAGTAACACTGATACTAATACTGCTACTGATGTCTCTATGAAATTGATATTTTTAAAAGCATTAACTATAGACATTCAACATTTCAGTATAACTAAAAGCTATCAATTTCAACATTTATTAGTCTTTAAAAAATCCTGTCATAATCCTCTGTGTTATTGTTTGTTTATGCATGAAAGAAAACTCGATACTGGCACGTCTTTCTATGCACACAAGACATGTGTGTGTCACATGACACGACATTCACAGACAACGCGTTCTCGTTTGTCTAGTGGCGCTTGAATGGTTTAAAAGCATGTGTGTGAATCTTATAATATAACGCTAGCCAAATTATGACTAAAACGAATGCTTCATTAAATATTGCATTAACATTATGCATTAACACTGATATATATGTATAGTCAGAAGGACACGTCCTGACTCGATGAGAGGAGGAGCTGGGGATGGAGGAGGGCAATTAGCTCCTGAGCAACTTGATAAGCTGCTGATAATACTTATATATATTAACTTATAACATTCTTATAATATACTGATGACCTTATGAATGCTGTGATAGGCCTCGTGTTCCTATAGGTAAACGTGGATCAGCTGAGAGTCAGCCGACTGACGTGACCTGCCAGAACTAATGCTACGCTTGATAAGTGTATATATATATTTCAATAAACCAACACATGTTATCATTATTGCCTGATATCTGTACTTCCCTGTTGAAAAGCACCAGTGACTACTGACAGGAACATGCACAATTTGGAAAAAAAGGGAACTATTGTAGGTAGGCCTGACGGGAACTTGCCCTAAACAAGCTCTGCAGGTGGAGACAAACATAGATGTGACAGTCAAAAAAACAATCAGTCATCACAACCCATCCCATTCGGGCACATGCATTACACAGAATTCAGGATCACAGACACTCCTTTGAAAGCGCTTAGGCGCAGGTGGGCTTTGAAAGGTACGCATTACTGTTCTGGAGTAACCAGAACCGATCAGGATCCTGCTTTCAGTTGGCTAGATGGCATGTGCAGGAAATGGTAAGTGCCGAGGGAGGAGTACACCTCACACACATGAAAAGGTGCTCTGATCTGTCCCACAACAGGCACACAGGGTCTGACCTAGATTCCCCCTATCCTGAAAAAAGCTGCTCTGCCAAGTAAGGCAGGGTGGGAAGGGCTGAGCCATGGCGCGTAGCTTTGCCCCATCTCTCTCTCTCTCTCTCTCTCTCTCTCTCTCTCTCTCTCTCTCTCTCTCTCTCTCTCTCTCTCTCACTCTCTCTCGCTCTCCCAAACATGGGCGGAGTGTAGTGTGGCCTTTTCAAACTCACCCGGCTGGCAAGCAGACTGGCTTTTGGAAGCAAGCAATGCTGTTTTGAACCGCTGCCAAATGAGACAGGCGCAGCTGAAACTTTTTACAGCCTCCCCTCACTTCGACAGGAAGAGACACGGGGAGCAAATTTGTAGGAGAAGGGGGGAAAGAAAGCGCGAAATAAATCTTTGTAGCGTCTGCAACTAAGGCACTGCATCAAGGATTTCCTTCTGTACTTTCACGCTCCTCTAATTTGGCAAGGCGCCACTCGAAAAGGTGTTTAAAAGTGATGTTTTTTTCTCTCTCTCTTTCTGGGAGGACTGAATGGGGAACGGATGTGCAAGGATGTGAAGAGTTCAGCGAGTTCAGTAAATGAGAAATATGTAAATGCATCAATAACAAAGGAACTGTGACGTCACGCGCTGTGCTGCCCCGGACACTGCCTGCAAGCAGACGGGACAAGCGTGCACACATCTGACAAGCTGCCATCTGCAGACCATAAAGAGAATGCCTGTTTTACATCACAACTCAGGAAGATGACCATGTGAAGTCTGCCGCTGCAACAACTGACACGTTGTAGTCACTTCCTCTTTCATGGTAAGGACTTGAGCACCTGACAAACTTCTAGTGATATGACTCCGCTGCAAGCTGCAATAACTTCCCCAGCGCTTATTTGAATACCGTTTTGCTACTCTTAACTAAATGACTGCATGCAAAGTGCAAGTGTCAAACACAAGGTGAGTCATAAAACCTAGTGGGATCAGCCAACTGTGGTGTCTTTCAAGGCTCTTTGAGGAAGTACTACGGACCGCTCATGCCATGTTTCCCTGATAAAGAAATCCAAAACGCAGGCGGTGGCAGAACAGCCTCTAGATGTGTGTAATGATTAGCGAGGACTATAACTGGAAGGCTCAAACTACCTGGGACGGATGCCAAATGCTGACAAAGGCAATCATTGCATTCTCAGGGGTGAGCAAAATCAACTCTTCGTCCACTCACACTTCTTTTGGGAGGGTTATTTATATTCCTCGAGATGCCACCGAAAGCATCGACTAATTGCTGAAGGAGTCGGTCACATGCTTTGGCTAAAGGGCACGAAAAATCCCGTAAGTATTAAACTGTTCCGAATCTGGTGTTACTCTGATCGAGTTTTTCCTTTAAATGATCAATTCTGACCCCCTGCTTGGAGAAACTGGGACTGGGACAGAGGGGCGCAAGCTGACCCTCTTGCATTCCCATAAATACGAGTTTGTCATGTTTTGCTTGCAGGCAGTTGCAAAAACTGTACCTGTTTCCTGCATGGCAGATCCTCTCCTCTTGATCTCTGCTTTCTTTTACGTTTCTCAGTCCCTTTCTTTCTCCACCTCCTCTCTCCCTCTCTCTCTGCTTCTGTCTTTCACTTCGCATCCTGTGCCAAAGTGGGCAGGGAGAAAGAGCTCGTGGTGAGGCGGGTGAAGCGGAGGCCGCTGTACGTGCTCTTTCTTCAGCCACAACCCCATGGAAGAGCATGTTTGGTGGTAGCACGTTTCTAGGTCTCTCTCCTCGAGATAGGCGTACTACGTGCATGAGTCTACTCTTCTCGCCGCCATGACCCTGCCTTGTGTTCTTTGATGTTGAAGCCTCTAGTCTGCAGGTATTCTGCTTTTTCTTCCCCCCCGCTTTCATACTTTGTAATATTCCACAGATTATTTAGTCACTTTTTAAGCAATTCTCTTAAAGCATCATTGTCGGTCATTTTACCCAGCTGCTCTGGCTCTGTTGTCTTCCTCTTGAAAACGTGTCTTCTTCACTCCTGAATCCCTGCCTCGGATTCCGCCATTTCTACCACGCTAAATGGCTTTCGGTCAAATTATTTGTCGATTGTACTTTTGTTAAATGTTTTTTGGATCGATGCTGTTTTTGTTTTTATTTTTTTCAAGTGTTTTTTTTTAAGAATCTTTTTTTCACGATTTGGTTCACATTCCTTCGGATAGCATGCATGTTTTGGGCAGTTCATTCAGGGGTTTAAGTTTGTTTAAGGAATTTGATGTTTTGAACGTCCAAATGGTGTTTGGCTGCTGCCTTAATGCTTTAGGAAGGAAAATAAGAGTGATGTTTTTGAATATGATGGCAGTGACTCAGCCTATAAAATGCCTCGTAAGTCAAATATGCATTGTACATCCCTCAAACTTCTGTACGCAAATTACCTTTTATCTTTGTTGACTACATTCCTGCCAGTTTTTTATCTCTCTAAAAAAGGGCTCCTGAGGGCATGTAATTTGCATTCAAGAAAAGCATAAATAAAGTTGATTTTGCATGTACAGTACGAGAGCATTCGGTTACTTGTTTGGCATTGGTAGATATAATCAAATGACTTCTTTTTGTATTCAGCTGATATTCTTTCAAAAGGTAGGATTGTTCTGTTTGTATTCGACTGCTTTTTTGCCTGTTGCATTTGCAGTGCAAATGAGATGAACGACAAAACAAATCGAGTGGTGCTAGTTTGGGAAAGAAAGTGAACTGTTCAGGAACTATATTGTGTTTTAGACCAAATTACGTTTGTTATGCAAATAGGCAGGAGTAACTGATCAAACTGCTGAAAATACTGATCAGATTTTACATACAGAAAACTACAAACATGATGAATTTAATATTTGCTATAGCAAACTGATTAAAGACTAAGTTTTAGTTATTGAATGTAACATTAGAGGGTGGTTCCAATCCATCGATCTGATGCATTTTATCAGCTATCTTGTTAATATTTTGTGCATTTGTTATTTTTGTGAAGTTCACATTAAATCCCTTTAAAACAGGCTGAACAATCGATGACGTCTGCTTTCTTTAGAATAGAGTTGATTTTTATTTTATAAGGCCATTATAACTTGGACGAAATGATACTAGTTGACCACCGAAATTCAAAATGCATCGATGAATGTGATTTAAATCTGAATCACACCTTTTTTTTAAAAAAAATTACAAAGAAAAGATCTCAAGATGGCGTCGACATGCCACGTGTTTGTGTACTACTGTATTAAGTGCATTTTACTGAGCGACTTTTTAATGCAGTCTCTTTAAAATAACAGCAAACGTTCCTTATTTAGCAGAAGATCGGCTCTCCTCGTGCAAACAAAAGTGGAAAAGGAGTGAAAACTAGTGGTGTTGGGTTGAAATAACACATGATGTGCTGATGTTTGTTCTTTTGGCTATCGAGCAAGGATTTTTCTTGAATAATGTTCTTTTTGCGCTTTATTACTCGTCAGCACGAGGAACGAGGGCAGGTAATTTGCTGCCTTGTACAGTAAAACTGAGGCACAGAAGTTTGCGCATACATGTTTATTTTGCTCGGAGACAGAGAGAGATGGCAACAGGAAAAAAGTGGAGCGAGAGAGGGAGGAAAGGAGAGCATTTCCTCCACCCCCTGTTCTCCTCAGATGAACTTATCATGTAGCTTCATATTTTCTCTCCCTCCCTCTCTTTTTTTCCCCTGTTCCCATACAGCCTCGCTCCCTCCTACATTTACTGTAGCTGACGATCAGATGCACCCTGGGCTCCGACCCCACATTAACAAACAGGAAGTTTCAAAACAAACCCGGTTTAACCCTCAAAATACTCCCCGCATACACAATCAAATCGACAACTTCATGCAGGAACAGGCAGAATACAACACCAGCTTTGTAATCTCCAAGTATTTTGACTTCATTTTTAAGGTTTTATTTGGAAGAAGTGTTTAGTACCTAAAGCGTTCGTTCACGGCGGAAAATTCGCTGCAGGTGAGAAAACACTGCTGTTCGCCTCCAAATGCACAGACACGCAGCATATGCTCGGAGCCTATTAGTTACACGGCCCCAGACGGGGGCAGATATCTAAGTCTAATCTGCAAGGTCTTTGTATAAACAAGGCAAAGCAGAATCCTTATCGTTGAGTTTCGATGAGTAACAGCAGGCTCTCCGGAGACCGCGTGACAGAGTCAACCAAGGTCAAGCCAAGCCCAACTTCCTGTTTTTTGGGGACCGCTATTTTTGCAATAAGGGCGTTTCTCTCTGGTGTAGGTTGATGACAGGGGATCATAAGCTGAATGATTAATGACATTTTCGAGGAGTTACAGCTTTCAATGGCTTAACGTTTGACCGGCATCAAAGCAGTGTGGGAGGAATAACTGTGGAACAATGTCACAGGTTCAGTAACTAGAACAGGAAGAAATATACAATGATTCGTACAAACACAGAATGTGTTTGGTGTAAAAGTACCTGTTGTATCACACATGGACTCACCAATGCTGATCTGCAGCTGTACAAACAGACGATTACAGATGAGAAGATAGTGACAGTTGCTATTAATAGTAAAGAATGAAAAACATCTCATATTTTCTTCTTCAGTTTTTAACCAAGGCAAATGTGCGGTTCTGAAGGGATTTACAATGGGGAAGCTCCCCTCCTACATTAAATTAATGCTGCACAAAGGCATTGTCTCAAGTTCCGTATTTTTTTCTTGTAATTGTGGCCTCTTAGTCTTCCTCTGCCAACATCCCCCACCCATCAATGCTCTACCCACCACCCTCTTCTCCGTTCATTGAAATTCAGCCTGGCATACAGGCACTGCCCCTTTCTTGGCACCAGACTCAGGGACTCGGCGACAGAAAGGAGGGGAGAAAATTAAAATGAAAACAAGAATAGGTACCAGTTTCTCAATCGCTTAGCTCGTGCCAAACATTTCGCCGGTTTTGTCGGACCTGACGCGAGATTATCGATAGGCATTTTCGCTGTATGATTTTAGCAAAAATGGTAAGCGCATATGGTCTTGGCAACCATAACGCAGTGGGAGGCGTTCAGAAGGCTAATTGATTTGCCTGTTTACCTCCTGCGATTGGACGGGCACGAGAGCTAACGGCTGTGTCCTTTGATCGCTAGGTAAGATAGAAGGCCTTTTGTTGATCTGATTCTATTCTTTTTTTTCTCTCTCTCTGTCTCTGATGGTTGGTTTACCTCTTTTCTGATTTGCAAAATCCTCAGACAGGGAAGCAAGATGTTCCTTTGTGACTGTAAAATGCTTGGTATACGATTATGCCAAGAGGTGGCATAGCTGATTCGTAAACAAATGCAGGCAATTAAAAATGGCAGCCATTTATTGAGAGAAGCAGAGAAGGCTTTAGCTGTTGCTGGGTGTCTTTTTAATAGCTACTTTGTCGCAGAGTGGGATACATTAAACCGAGATTATTTCAACAAATGCAATAATAATGCCTTTGTGATGTTTTTCATATATTAGAGACACCGAAACCTAGTGAGCTGCCTACGTAGGGAGCATTTTAAGGCATCATAGGTGCACTCCTGACGTGAAGGCGGCTCCAAAAGGTAAGATTCTTCGCTTTAGCCAAATTCTCAGCTTTGCATGTGTCTTCACAGAGAAGGTAATCCCAGAATGCACTGGAAGCTCAGTGAAACTAAGGCGGTGAGAGAAAGGTTGATGACGTCATTATATAACAAAATATCTTTAAAAAAGTCTCATTTAAAAAGTGTTTTACTCAGTATTTCAGTGTGTTCTGTGTGATTAGCGTAGCAACATGCTAACAACAAACTCGACTGAAATCAACTGCGTTCGAGTCTTATCCTTCCATATTTGTATGATCCACGGAGTTGCTGCCGTCCACAGTCAGTCATTTAAGTGGTCTATGCTGCTGCCTATGTAGGATGCTGACTGCAAGGCAGTTCACTAGGTTTTGAAAAACACAATTTAATTTGTAAAGGGCAACTGCACACTCTCTTAATTCAGATAAAGATGCTTATTGTCTCTCAAAGACGCTTCTAGCGCTTTCACATGATGCCACAACAGTTATTAACTTATTTTAGTTGCTAATCTGGATTGCCATATGTAGGCTATAGGGTAAAGCTGATTTAAAATGAATAAACATGTTGAATTAATAACATAAGACACTAATGCCTGCAACGCTATGAAGTATTATAGATTTGTTAGTGCTAAGTTGCTGGTCCTAACACTATGACTTTGTGCATCCTGTTTAAGAGGCTTTCTGTTTAAAAGTCAAGCATACGGAAGCGCTTTGTCTCTCTAAAACTAATCAATAACCTCATTTGAATGCCATTATGTAATCTAGTTTTGTAAGAGACTTACAGGAAAATTGTTAGCGTTAAGCTCTGACATTATCCAACATGTCATTTTAGTAACAGTGTTATTTTAGTATTATTTATATACTATAGTTTTCATTATCATTTTGAATTTGCTTTTAATTTTATGTTTTACATTTCGTTTTAATTTTAGTAATTTTAGTACTTCAATTTCAGTTTTGCGAGGCAACATTTCCTTTGCCCAGGGAAAGTTTTTTTCAAGTTTAGATTTTCATCTAATATTTATTAATATTTATTTTTTAAAACAGTTTTAGTTAACGGTAATACTGTTTAGAATACGTTGGACAAACCTTATATTGTAAAGTACTGATATGGTACTTTGACATTGATTCTATACTGATGGAATTGCTTACATTGTCATTTATAAAATTAGGATAATATGTTCAATTCGCTCTTGAATTAAAGGGTTAGTTCACCCTAAAATTCTGTCATCGTTTACTCTCATGTTGTTCTAAACCCATTAGACATTCGTTCATCTCAGAACACAAATTAAGATATTTTTATTAAACCAGAGCAATTTCTGTCCCTCCATTGACAGTTACGCAACTACCACTTTGTCACTTCAAAAAGTTCATAGACATTGAATTGAGCGGTTTAGTCAAAGTTTTCTGAAGAGACACGATCACTTTATATGATGAACAGATTGAATGTATTCTCATATTAGCATAGATTAGCGAACAGAGGCTCAACCGTACATGCTTGACGTACGAGAATGAACCTCATTGGTTCTTGCGGAAGCTCAAATGTGATGCGTAACACAAGGATGAACCTCATTGGTTCTTGAGGAAGCTCAAACGTGATGCGTAACACCAGAATGAACCTCATTGGTTCTTGAGGAAGCTCAAACGTGATGCGTAACACGAGAATGAACCTCATTGGTTCTTGAGGAAGCTCAAACGTGATGCGTAACACGAGAATGAACCTCATTGGTTCTTGAGGAAGTTCAAACGTGATGCGCAACACCAGAATGAACCTCATTGGTTCTTGAGGAAGCTCAAACGTGATGCGTAACACCAGAATGAACCTCATTGGTTCTTGAGGAAGCTCAAACGTGATGCGTAACACCAGAATGAACCTCATTGGTTCTTGAGGAAGCTCAAACGTGATGCGTAACACCAGAATGAACCTCATTGGTTCTTGAGGAAGTTCAAACGTGATGCGTAACACCAGAATGAACCTCATTGGTTCTTGCAGAAGCTCAAACGTGATGCGTAACACCAGAATGAACCTCATTGGTTCTTGAGGAAGCTCAAATGTGATGCGTAACACAAGGATGAACCTCATTGGTTCTTGAGGAAGCTCAAATGTGATGCGTAACACCAGAATGAACCTCATTGGTTCTTGCAGAAGCTCAAACGTGATGCGTAACACCAGAATGAACCTCATTGGTTCTTGAGGAAGCTCAAACGTGATGCGTAACACCAGAATGAACCTCATTGGTTCTTGCAGAAGCTCAAACGTGATGCGTAACACCAGAATGAACCTCATTGGTTCTTGCGGAAGCTAAAATGTGATGCGTAACACGAGAATGAACCTCATTCTCATATTTTAGGAGCTTCCGTTTCCTAAAACTGATGTATAAGTTGGTCGATGTTTGTATGTGAATAAAAGCCTAAATTAAATCTGTTCATCATATAAAGCGTTTCTCTTTAGAAAATTTGGACTAAACCACTCAATTCATATGGATTAATTTTATGATCTCTTTATGAACTATACGAAGCATCAAAGTGTCAGTTGCATAGCTGTCAACAGAGGTACAGAAATCACTCAGATTTTATTAAAAATATCTTTGTTTGTGTTCCAAAGATGAACGAAAGCCTTACAGGTTTGGAACAATATGAGGCTGATCCAACCCTTTACAGCATGACAATCGAAAGAAAGCAACTGCGTTATTTTAAGTTTGTCCAGTCTAAGCTTCGGTACAGTGTCATTACTTCTGTTTTGGAGAATAACTTGTCATCCGCTTAGTTGTGTATATACATGTACAGTTGGAAAAGTATGAATATGATTATTATTTCGTTTTGTGTCATCAGAATTTAGCTTTTGAACATTATCTTCATGCAGTTTTCATAAATATTATGCGGGCTCTTTCATGCAAACTCTTTCCTGAAGTCATTAAATAAAAGTGTTGATAGACCTATCCAACTGAAATAGCCATCAAAAGGATTTAAATATTTCTGCAATATCTGTTTTATGGTCTGTATCTTACGATTCTCTTTTCAGTTCCACCAACACTGAAAGCAACACTAATACTCTCTTAAATACCCATGTCGTAAAAATCAGGGCAGTTGTGTCTAATTTGCATTAGCATTAGCATTACATATTTTAAAAACTGACTAAAGAGGTCATTTACATATGAAAAAAAAATCTAAGCGGCACTAAAATGGGCTTAAATATCTGGCAAAGCACCAAAAGCACTGGTTAGTCCCCATCAAGGCGATTACCGCACACTGGGGAACAGAAGGGCAGACCAGTTCCCTGTGTAATCTAAAAATCCAAACGCCACATCTGTCAGACCATATTAGCATACTTCCTCTTTCACAAATGAGGCATCATACATGGTCCTAAAGAAACAAATCTACCACAGAACAGCTAACATAACATCTGCTGCATGCTAAAAGCTTGATTTATAAAGCTGATGGTGTTTGTGAACATTATAACTATGTCAAAGTTGCGCAGCTTATGATTGACCCGACCTTTACCGAAAATTGGCACGGCGGAGTCACGACATGCCTCTTCTTTGTGTTCGAGCAGACCGCGTCATGTGCCAAAACTTTTCAATCGCTGCACCCCCCACCCCAATGGGGCAAAAAACAGAAGAGCATGTGTATGCTAATTAGCTAAGAAGACTTTTGTATGTTAACAAATTGCTGAAAGTCAATTCACTGGAAGAGATTAGCATAAACAGACATGCTCCGCCACTTACCGCCACACAATAACTTCTTTTATTGTCATTTTTCCACTTGTTTTTCGTCAAGGTTTGCAGTTCAAGAATGAGTGATACTGAATTTTAACAACATTCACATTTAGGAACTGATTTAGTCGGAGGCTAGAATGCTGATGTTCGAGGATGTTTAGGTTCGTCACGCATGCTAATGGACACGAGTGTTCAGACTTTCACAGTATATCTGTTATTTTTTGTGTGTATGAAAGAACGCTATTGACTCGAGGAGGAATCTTGGCTTTCTAGTGGTTGTACAGATGCCAGACGTCCCCCAGTGCTTCGAGAGGGAGACCCTTACTCTTCCAAACAGCCTCTGAGAACAGTGAACGCGTGAATGGCTTTTTCAGGCACGTCTCACAGAGGTTGTAAGAAACGCAGCCTAAAATGGCCGAAACGCCGCCATTTTGTTTTCCCACTATTTTGCTGTGCGGAATAGCAGAATCAGCTTTGTTAAAGCTACAGGAGACAGCTGGGGAAGCCATGTTTTACATCGTCTGTTTACTTCAAAAGCGTAGCTTACGCAATGTTGTCTCGTTGGAATGAGCTCAGTTTTTGGCAAAACGGGCGCGAATTCCTGGCGAAGGATCAAGACTTTTTTTCTTCATGATCCAATGCCAGCCTCACTAGAATGAGTGAGTAATTTTGCTTTGGCTTTCAAAATTAGCACTTCCCTTTTAGCCTGCATCCTGGTTCAGCTCCTCACAGTTCCTCAGTCTTTTTCACGTTTGATCGTTTCTCCGACTCAAATACGCACCGCTGACTCGAATCTGGAGAACACGCGCATGCTGAGCTTTCGACTACTGTTGTTTTTTTGGCAACTACATGGAAATAAGCAGCGCTGTGATCTATGACAGAACCATTCGGGTTGTGTGACTGAAGTCAGACTGGTGCTGAAGTCTTTGCATAGATTGACACCAAATTGAACTTTTTTGACACTTTGCATCAGATAATAAAATATCACACCGCATGGCGTCTGCAAACAGACGCCGCACAACCTTTACTCAGAACGAACTTCACTTTTCTGAGCCATTTTTGCAATGACATTTAAGCAGCCGGTGTCAAGATGATTTGCACTGGATGTATGAAGTCACTTCTACAGTTCACACAGGGGTCGAGGCAGGAGTTGGGAATCACGTTAACATGATGCACTGATGTTTACTGTCTTCATTTTGAATAGCATATATCATTTATTATTTTAAAATTTGCTGCATTCCTGTATAAAATAAAATATTTAATTTTGCAAAATAATTTAACACTCGAATTGCCATATTCCAACCATTGTGAAAAGATGTATATTTAAGCACAGCATACTTTTAAAAAGAGTATTTATTACTGATATAATATACTTCAAAATAATATCTTTAAGTGTGAGCTGCATGTAATGTTGCATGTATTTAAATATATTTGTAATTACATATTTGAAGCTGCTATTTAGTACATTTAATATCGAATAACACATTACAGTTAAAATTGTAATCAAGTGCTTTAGTATACATAAAAATAAGTGTACTTCTTTAAAGCACGACAAAAGAATATTAACATATAATGATTTAAACTTTTGAATTAGTGTATTTTAACCCTTTGAAGCTGTTCGCATCTTTCTGACCTCAAAGGACGTTTGCAGAAATTAAAAAAAGTATATGTTCCCTTGATCCAAATGGCAGGAGACATTGTCTCAACGCTGACAACACTTTCTAGGTCTAAAAAATGGAAAAATATCTGGTTTTATGTTAGTGTGCGGGGGAAAAAGTCACACAAGAAAATGCTTAGAAAATGGATAAAATTCATTCTCAAAGTCTGAAACAATGCAGAACACACAGACAGAAATAAAGGGGTAACACAAACATCCACAATGCAAAATAATCACACACACACACACACACACGGAGAGAGAGAGAGAGAGAGAGAGAGAGAGAGAGGGGAATAAATTAACGAGACTATAAAAATTGCTCTGTTATAATTTGTCAAATTAAATCTGTTAAAATCACCACAAAAATGAAGTGGTGACACCACAACACATCCAAGATGGAGAGCAATGCACACACACACACACACACACACACACACAAAGAGAGAAAGAGAGAGAGAGAGAGAGAGAGGAAAGGATGAGACAATACACTTCTGACTTCAGCACAAAGAAATGCTGAACTTGGACAAAAAGTTATTTTTATTGTTATAATTGTGATTTCATGATATGAATCCAACTGTAAAAACATAGGAAAATTTTTTTTTCAATTAGTCAAATAGCTTTTCAAATAGGAATAGCAAATATTGGAGCTCTGCAGCCATCTACTGGTTAAAGTGATCATTTGTTTACTTTTAAAACTTTTTTTTTTTTTTTCAAAAGATGGTAAAAATCTTAACAATAAACCATGGCAAATTAGAAAGTGGATTAGTGGGCCTTTTTAAAGTGAATTTTATAAATGGTTGAAAAAAAAAAGAAAAAATATGTATTAATTTATTTATATAAATTCAAAACATGCCATAAATCCTCCCAAAACTGCAAAAATGTAGAGTAAAAACCTTATAAAAAATTAGTAAAATTACATTTGTTAAAAATCAACATTATTTTATTTAGAAATCACATTTAATTGCCTGGGGTCCCCCAACAGCCCGAGTGTGCATCCCAAACGAACAGCTTACAAGGGGTTAAATGTGCTAAAAAAAACAGTCATGAAAGTAGCGTTTTTTCCCCTCTTTAATATATTATCTGCAAGCACTGTTTTTAAAATACATTTTTAAAACTTGAAGTACAAGTGCGCACTCAGTACAATAAAGCAGAGTTCTTTTTTACAAGGGTAAATATACCAGCACTGGCTCAAACTGTTATGTGGAGTCCAGCGACAGCAAAGTTTGACCGTATGGTTGTGCTAACCAGCTTCTCTCTCTCTCTCTCTCCGCAGGAATCCAGCGGTCGGCTGTCTTACTGGTTGACATCTGTTCTGCTGTCCTTGGGGCTGAGGTAGTAGATTGAATAGTTGTGGAGCACGGTGCTCTCTCACTGAGATAACTATACAATCTACTGTCTTTCCTAAGGCGACAGCCAAATCATCCACAAACAACGTGGGCTCATTTGAAATAACCACCTCACGCACTTCCTGCTAAGTGCCTGCAGTCGTCCAATGAGCCGGAGAGGATATTCCATCACATTACAGAAGTAAAATGGGTTGTGATTGATGTTTCATGTTGACTTACGCAAGCGTGTTACAGGATTGCACTTTGGTGTCTTGACAGGGTGAGGTAGTAGGTTGTATAGTTTGGTGGAAGGGATCGAACCCTGTTCAGGTGATAACTATACAGTCTATTGCCTTCCTTGTGGTACCAACTACCTGCCCAAAAGTGGAAACACCTCAATATTGTTGAACCCTACGGTCACACTATTCACTTACAGCATTCACACTGCCCATGTAAACAAAGCAGCATGTGTAATACACAAACACAACACAATCTTTTGCAGGATAGACTCGGAGAATATGAATATGAAGCAGTGTGACTGTTTTCAACACTGATAATATTAATAAATGTTTCTTCAGCAGAGGGTCATGTGACACTGAAGACTGGAGTAATCACAGGAATAAATTACATTTTACGATACATTCACTTAGAAAACAGTTAATTGTAATAATATTTCACAATATTATAGTTTTTCTTGGATTTTTTGATCAATAGACCTTTCGCAAAGACCCGCCCCCTTTAGTTACTGTTGCTATGTCCGACAAGTCATGCGCTCTCACGCCACACATCATGTTCTCACGCAGTGAAAAATACATTGTGGATTAAAGAGGACACTGACAACACGTTGACAGACAAGACAGAGCAGGTTACTTTTGATACGAAACAGTTTCATATTTAATATATTGCAATTTTTTAAAGAAGTTTAAACAATAAATATCATATGTGTGGTGACAGATCGCTGTAGCTCCACGTGAACCGATCATCTCTTCATACTAGTTCATTTATAGCATCAAATAAACATGAATGAACATCAGAAGGAATGTTGTTTTAAACGCAGAAAGACGTGAGGACACACAATTTGTCAAGTTCACCAACATTAATCTACTAACTCCCCCGACGGCTTTGTCAGACAAAATGGCGGATTCGGGGTTATGATTGGTCAGATCGTCTGTCAATCAAACTGCCAGCAAAGGGTCAAATGAGCAGAAGAGACTTCTTTCAAAAAATAAATTATAAAATCTTACCGACTCCAAACTTTTGAACACGATTTAAACCGTTCTCAGTGGCCCACTCCATCATTACAACAGCAGCAGCAGAAGGAAGCACAACATGACCCGGTCAGACCAAGGACAATAACTATAACATAACGATAAAAGAAAAGCAGTCCACACCACAACTTGGAATCATTTTTTGAGCTGAAGAACAGCCAATCAGAGTCCATCCCAGCTTTAAAGAACTCGAGCATTTAAAGCGGGAGACAACAAAAGTGCAGCGCATGCTTGCTGGTGTGGACGTTAATATAGTTATTATTAGTTACTTTTCTTGGTGTGAAAAGGCTTTTAAAGGTGTGTGTGCGTGTGTGTGTGTTAAACAGCTAACATTTTACCTAACAAGCCTGAACAACATCTGTCTCTGATGCCAGCTTAACATGCTGATCTAGCATTACATACGAGGAGAAAAATCATACTAAATGAGATTTACTGAGCTCAGATTTATGGCTTAATCAATCATTTAGCTTTTCTGTTGGCTTGTGATCAGACAGGATTTTCACACATCATAACAGGACAACATGGCCTTGTTCTGAGAATGGAAAAAATATAACCGCACAATATCCATAATATGTTCTTGTTCTATGAATAAAATAATTTTATTCAACATTGATATTTTTGACTTTCTTTTCATGTAAAGTTGATGTTGAGCAGTTTATATACAAACAGTTATCTTGTATAAAGGCAGTCTTGTTTGGCAGAAGTTAGAAGGTAACATATACTGTATCTTTGTTGTGCAAACCTTATAAATATAAAATGTATAATCATGGGTAGTGTTTTGTTGGCATGTAGTTTCAGGAGCCTTCATTTGCATAGAGAATCAGAGCTTTAGAAATCCTAATCACATAGTGTGTAAATGTGAATGTAATTCTTGAACCATTTATAAAATATGGTTTTATGAGTGAAAATGATTTTTAAAAGCCCACGGGTGGTTAGAAATCAAAACTGTTATGGTTGTGCTTTGGCTCTGCGTGGCTGTGTGGATGAATATGATTATCCTACTGCTCATAAAACATTCACTGCTAGACTTAAGAGATAAAACCAGTTTCAATGGAAAGGATCTCAAGCTGACTAGCCTGGAGGTTGGAGATTTATCTTCTCCGTGTCGATCTTTCTCACAACCTCTGCCAATCCCACACCAGACACGCGTCAAAGTAACCGGAGCAACTTTACTCTTTTTACGGATATGACGAGATACACACAGGCGAGTGACTTATGTACACAATTTCCCACGAAAACCATCCCACCAACACTAAACACTTATAACAGACTTACCATAGTGAATCAGGGTAGACAAAAACACGTTTTGGAGGAAGGACTGATAATGTATTAACTCATTGTTTAAATTGAGTTCATTTTGAACAAAGTAGTTACACATATTATACCTTTAAATTGTGAAAGGGTACTTTGATGTTTAGTTGAGGAAACAAACAATCCGTGAAATCCCACGGATTATGAATGAAAATGTAACTATACAATACAGTTTATCTTAATATACAACGTATTTCTTAGAACACAGTATATTATATAATGTTATACAGCAGCGGCACACCAATACTGTGAAGCTAACTGAAGCCAAACTCTAATAAGGTTAGTCATATTCTTCATTTCATAGACTGCCATCATAAACAGACCAATTTTCTCTCAAAGTAGGTTGGCAACAAATGAAACTGTGCACAAAAATCACCAAACTTTATGTTACAGCCGTAAACCGAACAACAAAATTACAACAGCATCAAACCACACAATTATTCAACTACATGTATATAAAGTATATATAAACATATAGAAAGTTGAGAGACAAACTTGTTAAAATGAAATAAAACTATACTCTTAATATGTAGCTTATAATAAAAACTCTTAATATTTAACAATGTTAGAGTATTAATAGTCACTTTGAGAGGTAACTCAATTCTAATTAGCTCTCTTTTTTGTCGCTCATTTCCGGTATATTGCATATAATTTGTGGGCGCCAGGGAGCCACTATCAATATGCAGCAGACTCCCGGACCTTCCAGGAGAGGTGGGATGTCTGTGTTATAAACCATATCAGATCAAAACCAGGAGAAACACTGTGCCATGAAGGCACAAATCACCAACATTCACCATGGATTTAATGTAGGAACACTAACTGTAACCATGGTATTGTGGCAAAAACAGTCATTGTTTTTACATTAGTCATTTCAGGGTTCGTACAACCTTTTAAGGACTTTCAAGTGATAACACAACTTTTTCCCAGCGCTCCAAAGCTGTAAATGTGAATAAATGTGTTGCATCCTTCATTAGAGCAGCCCTTTGCGGAAAGATTTGGGCACAAATGTCACAGATGCGATCCCATTTCTTTTTTTAAATAAATGTCACAACGCTATCTTCACTAAAGTAAAAAGTTTGTTTTTTGGTATTTTTGATATTATTTACCTCTAAAACTACAAAATTACTCCATTGACCTTCATGTAAAATATGCTTATTTTCATGTTATTTTTGTGTTATGTATATTATGTAGTTTTTTTACTTCAGTAAAAAATATTCTTTCCAGTAAGTTGAGACAGCCAAAACCTCAAAATTTGGCGTACGTTGGCGACATCTGGTGACCTATGTTGGTATAAAAATAGCAATTACATGAATAAATGTCATATCAATGGGCACAAGATGGTGAGGGAGTTGGGCTTGTAACCTGAAGGTCGCCGGTTCGATTCCCACACCAGCAGGAATTGAAAGTGGGGATTGTGAATGAACAGCACTCTCTCCACCTTCGATACCATGACTAAAGTGCCCTTGAGCAAGACATGAAACCCCTAATTGCTCCCCTTGTAAGTCGCTTTGGATAAAAGCGTCTGCCAAATGAATAAATGTAAATGTAAGATGGCTGTAGTACTCACTGGCTTCATATAGGCTGAAATCTATCATTTGAAATCTATAACTAATTTTATTTAATTTTAACAATGTTGTAACAAACTTAACCTCTAAAGTTTTAGATTTTATCAAAGTTAAAATTGTAGATTTTTTGAAAACCATTCGTGTTGGGTGAGACTATACAAAAATGCCTAAATATGCAATCAGACAAATATGACCATGTTATTAGAAAAAGAAAAAGTAGGAGACAGAGTAATTTACTTCTAACAAAAAACATCAAATTTCAATAACTCAAAAAAGTAAATGGTACCAAACAGGTTGGAATAAGCAATGTACAATAAACCTAACAATATACCTAACGACACTAACCTGACTTTGAAGTGAGTGTGTGTGTGTGTGTATGGGTGGATATTCCCTACATTATGGGGACCAAACAGTAGTCCCCACAGGTACAGTAATACTAGTAAATTTTGATCTTGAGGGGACATTTTTTTGGTCCCCATGAGGAAACAAGCTTATAAATCATACAGAATTATCGTTTTTGAAAATCTAAAATAGCAGAACATTTTGTGTGATGGGTAGATTTAGGGGTAGGGGTAGTGTAGGGGGACAGAATGTACAGTTTGTACAGTATAAAAACCATCACGCCTATGGAATGTCCCCATAAAAAATGAAAACACAACTGTGTGTGTGTGTGTGTGTGTGTGTGTTTTGCACAGTGGCTGATTGGCAGATAAAATTTTTATGTTATTAGTTCATTCAATTCTTTGTGTATGTGTAGGAGACTGTTTTTTATTTGACAAAAAAAAACACTGTTATAGACTCATTCAATGCTTTGTTTGTGTGTGTGTGTGTGTGTGTGTTTTTGCCACATTGAGAATGTTGTATATGCTCACCTGTTCATTTATATGTATGTATGATCTACACTGTGTTGGAATTATTCATTTTTATTGGACCAATAAAAAAAATTGCTCTGAATTATAGTCTCAACCATTCATTTCCTATGGGTGCCTACTAGTGTCCATGAAGGACCGATTAAAGATTTTTTTCAGTCCAACTTTTTTGTATGTTCAGGTGGCAAACTTTAGTAAAAGTAGCCAAGTCCTGTACCGCTCAGATTAAGGAAACCATTATAATTTTTTTTTAAAAAAAGAAAAAAGATTTTGCCCACATTTCTCCCAAGGACCATTTAGGGTTAAAGAATTACTTCACTTTAAAATGAAAATTACCCCAGGATTTACTCACCCTCAAGCCATCCTAGTTGTATATGACTTTCTTCTTTGTGATGAACACAGTTTGAGTTATATTAATAAATATCGTGTCGCGTCCAAGCTTTATAATAACAGTGACCAGGAGCAATGAGTTTGAAGCTGAAAAAAGTGCATCCACCCATCATAAACGTACTCCACACAGCCTTCTGAAGAGAAGTGATGCCATCCATATTTAACATGTTATAAAGTAATATATCTAGCTTCTGTATTCAACTTACAAAGAGAGTAAGAGTAAAAAGTTTTTCTGTAATTTGATTACGGAAGGTAGTCTGGTGAAAGCTAGATATTTCACTTTATAACATGTTAAATATGGATTTTATTTTACATAAACACATCACTTCGCTTCAGAAGACCTTTATTAACCCCACGGAGTCATGTGGAGTACATTTATGATGGATCCCTGAGCTTCAAACTCGTTGCCCACGTTCACTGTTATTATGAAGCTTGGACGCGTGGCGGCTCCAGGATTTTTAAGGGGGATAATTAAGGATAATTAAGTAGCCTACATCATTAACTTTATTTAATTTTCCTTAAATACACATTTACAAGGTCTCATTGTAAAGTGTACATAGTTAATTAGCACATTAGCCTATCAATTTTGCTTAACACCTTAATTTTACCTAATCAGCTCTTTGAATCAACAAAGGTTTACTGAAAATTGTCAAATACTGTCCCATATCTTAGGCGTATGTACGTCTATGTATAATGCAGTGAGCTAAATGAAGGAATACGTTTGTGATTTTAAAAACGCAAACAACATGGAAAAGAGTTCAGGGTGTCGAGACGTGTTTTTTTAACATTTTAACCGTGGTGTGAGAAAGTGAAAAAGCACACGAGATGTAACGGTCAAGTTTAACGCATTCTTCTAAATGTTAAGATCGAAAACGACAACTTTATTTCGTCTTTATTTTTTCATCACCACTAGGCTAGCTGGGGCGAAAAAAGAGCAAGAATTTATATTAAAATGAAATCTATATTATTTGACGTTTATAACGTGAGTGAATATTCAAACAGATCAGGGTAGCTCCTCACCAAGCTGATTACAAGAGGATCAGTACCTCTTTGTTTCATATTTCATTGCTCTCCAATATGATGACAGTTGATGAGGTGCTTGATCGCTATTCCTAACGCCCCGTACCTGAATGTGTGACTCCTCCCCCATTAAAACCATTATTTATAGGCATATTTACAACATTTATTAACTCTTATTTTATTTTTTATGTTTAATGACTTTTTTTAATGAAAGTGACACAGAGTAAAAAAAAAAAAACAGGAAAATCATTGGGAAATCCTTGCGGGGCTGCGCCGATGCTAAGCATATTTCTGGTGAGGCTACAGCCCCAGCAAGCCACTGGCGTCTCGATATGTATTAATATAACTCCGATTGTGTTCATCAGAGAATCATATACACCTAGGATGGCTTGAGGGTGAGTAAGTCTTGGGGTATTTTCATTTTAAAGTGAAGTAATCCTTTAAGGTGTGCCCCAAAATTTTCTGCTTGTGCTCCTAAAATTTTCAGTTGGGGGCTAGAGTGCTCCTAGTAAGAAAAGTTAGTCTGGAGCCGTGCCGTCATTCAAAGATCCATTCAGAACTTTATAATGACCAGGGCTGGGTAGGTTACTTTTAAAATGTATTTCACTACAGATTACAAGATACATGCTTTAAAAAGTAATTTGTAACATATTTCGTTACATTACTCAAGTTTAGTAACTTAATCTAAATACTTTAGAATACTTTGGAATACTAATAAGTGTGGAACAAACACAAAAAAGGTCATTGCAAGTTTTTATCTCACAATTCTGACTTTTTCCCTCAGAATTCCGTGATATAAAGTTGCAATTGTGAGTTATAAAGTCAGAATTATGAGATATAAACTCTCAATATTGAGAAAAGTCAGAATTATGAGATATAAACTCACAATATTGAGAAAAGTCAGAATTATGAGATGTAAACTCACATACTAAATTCACAATTGCAAGAAAAATTGTTAGTATTGCAAGTTTATATCTCCCAATTCTGACTTTATAACTTGGAATTTTGAGTTTAAATCTCACAAGTCAGAATTGTGAAATGCAAACTCACATTTGTGAAGGAAAAAAAACAAATTGTGAGAAAAAGTTGCAGTGACCTTTTTTACAATTAGAAAATGACTCACAAACAACTATCACAAAACATGAAAACAGTTGAAAACATGAAACTTAACTCCGCTTTTTCAGACTGTCAGAGTCAGAGAATCACCAATTGACACCAATACTCAAATGTTGTATTTTAAATACGTAACTAAGTTACTTGTATTTCGTTACTCCCCAACCCTGGACTGTATTACACAGTGAAATAGTTTATCTGTCTGATTCATGACCCACTGGTTTCGATGTGGTTTGACGCCCAGCATTCTGTTCTCCAGGCTGGGATCTCCAAGAGGAACCTCTTTGCCCTCTCCAGCAGAGAATATACCGTCTCCAGATCTCCAGGTAGGCCTCCCTGATCTTTGTGATCCGAAAGGCGTAGACCACAGGGTTCACCGCCGAGTTGGCGTGAGAGAGGAGTATTCCTGCGTAGAAAGCGATCTGGGGGACGCCTTGTGGGCCCGTTGAAAGCAGTACACAATTCATGAGATGCAGAGGCATCCAACATGCTGCAAACAGCAGGAGAACCAGAGCCAGAGAATGTGCCAGCCTCTTCTCCTTGATTAGAAAAGCCCTTAGTTTAAATCCACCAGCCGGTGAAGTCTCATCTTCCCTCCGAAGGCGCTTACGGAGACTGTAGAAGACCAACGTGTAAAGAAGAGTCATGGCTGCCAAGGGGAGCAGGATGCAGCCCAGGTAGTTGAAGTAGACCATATAGGGCAGCGAGATGACAGCTAAGAAGGTGCAGTTGATATGGGAAGAGTTAAGGAGAGGGGAGGACAGGGAATGGCCGTTGTGCCAACCAAAGAGAGGGGTGAAACCCAGCAGACAGGACAGTAACCAGCACAGGACCACCACAGCCCATGAGCGCTGCTCGCTGGCCATCTCTTTGTACCTGCAATCACAGAGCATTTGTCATAAATGTCAGCCGCTAATTAAATGGACAGCAGGACACACACTTAACCTCAATCTACCACCCTTGTGGAAAAGAAGTTCGATCCGATATTTTTGCGAACTGCATGTGATGTTTTCAGACACTTAAATGCATGTTATTTAAAGTGATTATAGATTAAATTTCTTTTTAATGCAATTGACCCTTCGCCGGCAGTTTGATTGACAGGTGATCTGATCAATCATGTCCCCGAATTCGCCATTTTGTCCTACAAAGCAGTCAGATCAAAAATTGTGTGTACTCACGTGTTTCCGCGCTTGAAACAACATTCCTTCTGATGTTCATTCAAGTTTATTTGATGCTATAAATGAACTAGTATGAAGTGATGATCGGAGCTCCAAAAGCTCCAAAAAGGGAGGAAAAAAGAATAAAAAAGAATCTATACCATATAAGTAATCCAGATAACTTATTTTCTTATATTGACTTATTAAATATTTTACAGTAAGCCTATTGTCACTTGTAGTATGTGGAGAAAGAGGCACGGAGAACGAAGACTGAATTAACACAGTATAATTACTGATAAGGCGAAGAACAGGAACATCCACAATAACACACTAAGTAACTTTAACAACGAACTGGACTGGACAGACACAGAGGGTATAAATACACAAGAACACATGAGGATAATGAGCGGGGCACAGGGGACAGACATAACTAATGACAAGACACAGCTGACCGAAATGAACTAATGAAGGTGACAATGACAAACAGGAACTCAAAACAAAGAACATGTGACAAATGACAGGACTGAGGAACTCAAAACAAAAAACCACATGTTACACATGACAGGAATGAGGAACTCAAAACAAAAGACGACATGTTACACATGACCGCACTGGGGAACAGATGAACAGATACACAGAGACCTAACCCTGATTCCTATATTGAGTATTGCTCTGTCCTTCCAGAATAAAACAACAACAACAAAAACAGTAGGTTAAAATATGAACTATACCTAACATTAGCAGGTTTTGGATTGCTTATTTAGTCGTAATTTGTATTAAACTGTGAAAGAAGAACATTTCATTTGCTTTTAAATGATTAAATGGACAGTTCACCCAGATATCCTGAGTTGGTAAATGATGATAGTTTTCATTTTGGACTGAATAACTAACAATTAAATGACTCGCAGGCATTGATAAAACGCAGTTTAAAATCAAATCAGATGTATAGGCTAATAGCTAATGAAAGTAATACTTTGACATGTGTTTGTACAAACTTAATGACAGATTCAGGGGTTGAAATAAACACAAGCCAACCCGACAAATACGGATAAAATAAACAGTGAAGGGTATGAAGTCATTAGCCAATTTTGGCGGGTGATAACTGTTCTGTCATTTCCATCGCCATCAGAGATTCATTCCATAGGTGACCGTCGGCCGATAAATGGATTTGGAGAGATGCAGTACATCCAACAGTTTTGCGCCCTCTAGCGTCTATATTGCGACACTGCTGAGTGCCGATAACAAATTGCTGTCCAGTTTTAAACATATTTTAGTATCTTTCTGGTCATTGAAAGTGTTCATTATCTTGCTGTCAATAGAGACTCACTGAACCATCGGATTTCATCAAAAATATCTTCATTTGAGTTCTGAAGATGAACGAAGGTCTTATGGGTGTAGAACGACATGAAGGAGAGGAATTAATGACAGAAATTTCTTTTTTGGGTGAACTAACCCTTTCATTTAAATGCATAATGTAAATTCACAATAGTTCATAAAGTGAAAGAAAATAAAATGCCACCAAAAAGAATGTAGACTGCCACCAGTAGCCTAGCTGTTTCACTGCCCCCAAAATAGAAATGTCTACAGACCTGAATTTCAAATGTTATTAATAATTCAGATGTTTATTAATAAACAAGAAGTTAATATTAAGTGACACATTTTAGACACCATTACATTGGCGTCATTTCACCAAAAGCCAGGGTATGGCAGAACATGATGACGTTATCCAATCTTACTCCCTTGACGTGACAGTCCCACTTTCTTCACAAACTTTTTCCAGCACTTCAAAGTCTGAATTTTATCCAATTTATGTGTTGTTTTTAATATGATTACCAAAAACATTATTTGGCGGCAGCGAGTGAGATCCAAATGCAGCTTTTATTGGAAACGTGGTCAGACAGGCAGAGATCAACAACGGCGAACAACAGTAGCAGAGGGCAGACAAGCTCGTGGTGATATCCAGGCGGGAGGTCAGAGGCAGGCAGATAAACATCCAAGAAACAGGGAACAGGCAGGATCGGAAACAGGGTAACCAGAAAGGGGAAAACGCTAAGAAATTGTGATGAGGAATCAACAATACTTTGCGGAGTGCAAGTGCGTGAGTGATCTATATTTATAGTGCAAGGAAGAAGCTAATGAGTGTGATGACGAGGATCAGCTGGCGGATAATCAGTGACCGTGTGAGGGATTCTGGGAAGTGTAGTGTGGTGAGGGAGAAGCATGGTGTGAGCGGGTGACCTCTAGTGGTGAGTGGGTGTTAAATGGACTGAATTCATAACATTATTGTTCAGCCTACAAAGATTGTCCTCATTTCTAAAACTAAAACTAAAACTCAATCAATCACCGCGGGCTCTCACGGCATTTGCAAGACACCAGAGATTACACTTGATGGCACTCGCAAGGAAATGGAGAAGTCCATAATTAAATTCACAAATATTACACCATTTAAACATTATTAAACACATACCGAGTTACTAAAACAAATTTTGTCATGGAATACATTTGTTTGTTCACAGTTTGTTCTTGCTTCCATTTGTTTAATTTCAAGAGGTGAATTGTTGCTTTTACTACGGCTACAAAGCTGGGAGCACTGAATAAATTCACGTTACACACTTTTAACATTAAATAAAGCATTACCTGAGATTATCATTGCCATACTTTGTGGCAATGATACAAAAGATACTTTGTGTTCATTTTGACTTCGCAAAAAATAGAAACCGTTTTGTCTGTTGTTGCTATGCAACCATGAACAGCTTTCTCCACGACTACACGGAACTTTCAATGGATTTCCATCACCGAAAAGCCCTCGCAGTAGCTCTTATACAAGATTTGTACAAGAGAAGAAGGCTGGAGAGAAATCGCAGCTGATTTTCAGCGGATGTGGAATTTCCACAGCTGTATTGGAGCAGTAGATGGCAAGCACATAGTGATCCAGAACCCTGCCTCCAGCAGATCCCTTTACTTTAATTATAAAGGCTCCTTCTCAATTGTTCTTCTTTCTGTTGTTGATGCTCGATATCGCTTCCAGGTGGTGGATATTGGAGCGTATGGCCGAAGTAGTGATGGCGGCACTTTGGCTGTTTCAGCATTTGGAAAAGCTCTCTGTCAGAGCAGTCTTGACATACCAGAGGACACACCTCTTCCTGGTGCAGAACATCTAGGGCCGATGCCACGTTTTTGTTGCGGATGAAGCCTTCTGCCTCAGGGGCCACAGGATGCAGCCACATCCTGGCCAGAATAATGGGAGAGAGAAAAGGCTGTACAACTACAGGCTATCCCGGGCCAGGCGAATGGTAGAGTGCTCATTTGGTATATTGGCAACACTGTGGCGGCTGTTCAGAAGAGTGCTGGGAGTGACCCCGGAAATGGCAGTGAAAGGCTACCTGCATCCTCCACGACCTTCCGAGGGCAGATCAGGCTGAGGACCATCCACCTGCTCCCTCATCAGAGCCTGACTCCAGTGCCAGAGCAACGCGAGATCTCCACAGAATGAGCAGCAACAATTCCTCGAGAGAAGCTATCATAATCAGAGAAATCCACCCAGTATTTCTCATCCACTGAGGGAGCAGCGCCATGGCAGGAGAACATTATTTGAAATAACATTGTGAAGAACCAAAGAATACTTTGAGTATATTTTATGTCAATCACCTATATACAGTAATAAACTATGGATATGTTTTATGTCAGTCACCTCCACTGACTATAATCCCAGCCGACCACCTGCTCAAATTTGGCTTCATAGTAAATACGTTCTATTTTCATTCTCACTTCAGCTTTTTTTGTTGGGAAATTCTTTTAAATATTCCAACAAGACTAAAGAAATAGAGTTCATTGGGATCTTGAGGTTTACTCAGTGTATTTAGAACAGCCTTTCGGAATTCAGAGAGGTCTTGCTCCGCACTTCTCTTCCGCTTTCCGATAGAAGCACATCTAATGGAGGCAGGGTGACAGGAAGAGGACACACAGACTGGCTGTTAGCTGGCTGCTCCTGCTGGATGATGCCTGGAGCTCTGACTCCAAGTTACAAGGCCCTCACTTTGACTCTCCAAGGAGAATAAGATTATTTTAGCAGAAAATAAGGATTGATCAAGTACATGATTATGTACTAACTTTTATTCAGGTAAATACTACATGTTTTAATTGTACAAACAATATTAATTACCTTACAGCAACCCAGAAATACTTACTAAAAAGCAACCAAACTTGAATAACCAACTAATATTACACCTGTATACGGCTTTGAATTCTAGCTACCTCATTCATTTCAGAGTCTAGCTGATGATCTGAGGCATGGGCGATGTTGGATGATGTTGGTCTCTCTTTGACAAACCAGTCCAGGAAACCGAGAGCATCGATGAATTTACATTTTCTCCGACTTCCTCCCTCATAGCCACGTCTCATTTCCCTTTCTGCTTTCCGCTCCTTGATAAACTTCTCTCTCAAATATTTCCATTTTTTTTTTCTTCATCCTCTGAATAAACATAATACTTACATTCAATCCACAGGCAGTTACTAATGATGAGGGAAAAGTGCATAACATCAACATCTGCCCAAGCAAGGAAACTTATATAAGGTTACCTAGGTAACTTGTTTAACGTGCAACGGCTAGCACAACCGGTACACTAGTAATCAAACATTAACGTAAAAAACAGTGGCGCATACTTACCAGTTTTTCCAAGCTCAGACTTCCATGAATTGTTTCTTTTGTAGGAGTCAACATAATGGGGGCTTGACAAGTCAAAAATCTCCGGATAACCTTGAACTGCGATAATCAGCAGTTCCTCCATGTTGTTTGTGTTTTTAATGTTGTCACGGAAAGGGTGAAGCTGATTGGATGGTTCTTGTCACATGACCTGCGGTTCGCTTGAGGCATTCTGAAAAGTTGAGATGTGTTCATCTCACCACGGCACATGCGCGGCCTGGAAAAAAAGTTTTTTCTTGTTAAAAAAACAAGATGGACACCGCTTCCATCTTGAAATAATGTGCCTACATTGGAAATAACGAATATGCGCGCAAAAGACGCGATATTTGAACGGCCCCTTACACGCTTTTAATATTAAATAAAGCACAAAAACAATATCTGAGATTATTGTTGTCATACTTTGCATTGCCATACAATTACATAAAAATAGTCGTGTGTCACCGGCTAGGACAAACGGTAACTTAAACACCTCTGATTGGTCATTATTTTCAACAGAAATCCCGGTGATTGGCTACAATACACAAAGCTGCAAAATCACGTTGTGAATGGACACATTGGCAGCACTTTTGATCTTACATGACATGAATATAACCAGATCGCTTTAATTTACTTAATTTTCTTTTTTATTTAAAAATACAAAGTATATGTTACACAAATAGTAATATGACCTGTATGCGATGAATACAATTATATAAGACTTGACATTGACTTGACCAGTCGCCATACCCCAACCCTCACCAACGAATATAGAGCAAAGCAAATCCACAGCAATGTAATTGCGTTTTGAACAAATTGGTTGAATCAATGATTCAATGACTAGGATAGATTCAAATGTTTTGTTCCTGAATGAATCAGCCATTTGAATGAATTGGTTGAATCTAAATGGCTCACTCATTAACGGTGACTTGCTGCCATCCACTAGAGGTTTCAATTTCACATTTAAAGTATCTATTTAATTTTTTAATTAATATCAAATATCAATATTCAACACTTTGTTTGAAACATTAAAACATCGTTTATCCATTTGTAACGGTAGGTTATTCATTTGTCCCCTCTGAGCTGCAAATGCCACTTCAGATGCAGCGGTGTTTCCTCTCCATTGCAAAGACGAATTTTGTTGATAGTTATTTAATTTGATTGGTAACAGCCCTATGTGTCTTATTATTATTATTGAATTCGATTGAGTTTATGAAATTGACACGAATGATGATGCGTGCATATGATTATATTTAAAAATGGATTTATAAAAGGTAAACATCAAGGTGCCACCCCAAGATTTGCTGTGGCCTCGTCTGGCCACCCCTATTAAAATTTTCTGGGGGTGCCACTGCATTAATGGAGGAGAGGCCTCAATACACCAAATATATTTCAATACGATAGCCTAATACATATATTTGAATCTAATAGTTGTGATTTTGTTTATCTTATGGTATATTTCTGTTTGGCTAGTAGAATGGCTGGTACAAAATGTGAAATCAAAATTGACATTTTTAAAAATATATATATTATAAATGATCTGTCCATGCACATCATTTTTTTTTTAAATTCATGTTGTACCCTCATAGTTTTTTATTAAAATAATTTCCCCTGCCTCTTGCAGCGCCATCTCTTTGGCGTGTTTACTGGCAGGACAGGACAACCTGTCACTCACATGACATCACAGCAATAGCAAACAATAATCATCCAATCAATTCCCCATGGCCAAAATCAAGTCCGTCCTACTTTTTTTTTTTTCTTATTTTCAGAAGCTGTTTTATTCAGATATATGTCAAAATAGGGAAGAAAATACTATTGCAACTTCATGTAAACTTTAAAATTTAGTAGCCAAATTGCCTGGTGAGTGAAAAAGTTAATTTCCAAAACCCTGGATACATTATATGATACAATATGTGTATACAATACAATACAATAGGTATAATCTCAAACTAAGATAATCTCAAACTGACTAGGAACTCTGGTTGCCTTTACGCTATGTTTAATTACCATAATTACGAGATTTCAACTTGTAAAAAGCATTCACATCCTTGTAGAGCTCATAATTACAGCTGTAAGATGGGAACTTTCTGAGAGCTCCTACCACCTGACTGCCGCAGATAGTTTTGTCAAAGAAATGCAAAACGGCTCAAGACTACGATAATTATGTTATATCATGAACGCATCATGTTTGCTGGTTCTCACTGTTAATGTGTCTTATATAATACTGCCAAAAGAGCTTACCTAAAAGGTATTGATACTCGCAGATATCGGTCCACAGCAATAGCCAAAAGAGACAACACAGACGCTTGGGTCAGCACCAACACCACACAACTGACCGCCAGACAGGCCTGGAATGGGATCTCCACCCACCCGTCCACCAGCACGGCCAGTGGCACTGCCACGGACCCCACCAGGAAATCTGCCACGGCCAGAGATGCCACAAAACAGAAGGTAGGCTGACGGAAAGTCCGAGTCAAACACACGGCCCAAACTACCAGGACGTTCCCCAGGCAGCAAGACATGGCAATGATGAGCTCAAGAGAGGTGTAGATCAGCCAGGCCATGAGGAAAACAACCAATACAAGGAAAATGAGTAAACAGAACAGAGTCTCAGTTGAGATGGAAAAATCTGAAGATGGATCTGAAGAAGCCCGTGACCATCTGGTCTGCTCTCCACACACACACACACACACACCCCTGATCTTCAATATGCATCTCTGGGGGTCTCATTTATATGTCTTCTGAATAGACAACTTTATTCACAGTCACATCTGTATTTCATCAACTAATTCCATTTGCAGGTGGACACAAATAATGATGTTAAATTGAGTCACAATCAAAATGATGGAAAACGTGCTGCTCATATTACTTGTACCACACTTACAACCACAGCTTCAAAATCATCTTCAGCCTCTACAGTTCTGGCGAGATACTGTTTGTCCAGCAATAAACATTTAATACAGCAGTATGCTACATTTATCACATGGCCATATCACATGTATGTTTAATTCTAAGGTTGGTGTCTTCACCTGATAATGAGTTTTTAATGCAATTTATGAAAAAGTGTTTGTGGTCCAACAATGTATAATGAGTCACAAAAAAATAATAGTTGATATTACTTCCAGTTTATTTGTGTAAAGTGGTGTGGTAGCCAAAGCACACGAAGACTCAGCAGTGGGAGAACAAAAACAGTATTTATTTAATAGATGCTATTTAAACTAAAATAAAAAAATAAAATAAGTCAAAATAGCAGCATTTTCTTAACAATATGCTATTTACACTAGGTGAAAATAGCGATAGATTCTATTTACACCATGTAAAAGTATCAGTTCTTTGCAATAAGATTAAATAGTAATTAAACGATATCTATCTATATATTACATTGGCAGATACTATTTGCACCTCAGTATTTTTGTACATTAACAAGATGCAATAATATCATAGTGTTACGTGTATCTCTGTCTGGACTGTTGTGACATGCTCATTGTTTGTTTTTTTCCGCCACTCCTTTGTCTCCTTGGTTACCTTTGTTATTAGTTCATTGTTGTCAGCTGTTTATCATTAATTAGTCTTGTTATTCTCTTGTGCTCCTGTGTATATCTACCCTGTGTTCTCTCTCAGTTATGGTCGGTTCTCATTCATGTTAAGACGTGTTTTGTGTTCTAAATCCCTGGATAACCATTAAAAGGACTTTGTTTGAATTACTCCATTGTCTTTGTGCGACCCTGGTTCACGCAACGTAACAGAAGAACGGACCCAATACAACAAGGATGGATTCACCAACGCTCCTTCTCCTTCCGGAGTTCAGGCTATACTTGGAGTATCTGAGCGGCATGCTCTGTAGCGGCAGTCTCTTCCCCTCCAACAGCAAGCCCGAGCCGCAGGGCAAAGTGGCCGACAGCAAGACCGAGTGGCACACGCCACTGCCTACACAGAGCTGGCCAAACTGGCTGAGGGAGAGTGGCTAATTGACTTTGAGGCAGTGCCAGTTACCCCTGAGTCCACTCCAGAGTTTACAGAGTCCGCTCCAGTGTTTCCCGAGTTGCTCTATTTTCTCCTGTGTACGCTCCTGTTCCTCGAGAGCCCGCTCCAGTCTCTCCTGGATCCACTCCAGTTCCTCCTGAGCCTGCCCCAGTATCTCCTGCTCCCGCTCCAGTTCCGCCTGGAGCCGCTCCAGCACTCTCTGAATCCGCTCCAACCCTCTCTGAATCCACTCCAGCGCTCCCTGAATCCACTACAGAGCTCTCTGAATCCGCTACAGAGCTCTCTGAATCCGAAATTTGGGGGGGAGGACAGATATCTGCAGCCATAGTGACCAGTCTGACTGCCGCCCTGGAGGTCACCTGCCCTGCCTGTACCTGTTCACAACCTCCAGGGTGTCCGTCCCCCCACCCTGATTGGACTCTCTTTGGCGCGAGGTCGCGCCTTCCGGAAGAGGGGAGTAAATGTTACGTGTATCTTGATTTGGACTCAGTTTTCATTTGTCACATGTCTGTTTGTATTCAGTTTTTCCCTCCACTCGTTAGTTCCCTAGGTTACCGTCATTATTGTTTCAGTCATTTCCGCTGTGTGTCAGTAATCAGTATCGTTTGCTTCTCTGTTCTCTGTATTTAAGCCCTCCGTTTTTGTGTTGTCTTGGTTCCATTGTTGTTGTTGAATTATGGGTACTTTATTAAAACATTGTATGTTAAGACTTCCTTTGTTGTGCGCTTCTCCCTGGACACGCACCTGTAACAGTACACTGGACCATAACCGTAACAGACAAATCAGTCTGCATGATGATTGAGGCAGAGGACAGTCTGTGGGGTTTGCGGCAGAATGGCCGTTCATTGGAGGAGTATGCGGAGGAGTTCGTTGAGCTCTCCCATCGGGTGAGTTGGAATGACACTGTGCTCAATGTGTGTTTCCGCATGGGTCTGGATGAGGACACGACGACACACGCGGCGTCATTCATTCACCCCACACTGAGAACCTCCACATACCCGGCCAATGGCACGAGCCATTTCTGTTTGCCGCGCCACCCCACAGAGCAGTAAGAACCAGCTCCATCCTCTGCCCATCACTCGCCTTGACCACTCCTGATCCTCGGTGCGAGATGGCCGCCGCTCCTGGGTCTCAACGTGAGACAGCCGCCGCTCCCAAGCTGTGACATGAGCGCAAGCCACAGTGCGAGCCACCCCCTCAACCAGCCGCCGCCATTATCAAGATGGGCACATCGGCTGAAGAAGAGTGGCTCATCGATTTTTGAGTAATGCCTGCTTCCCATGAGCACCCTCCTGTATCTCCAGCGCTTCTTGTATCTCGTGTATCTCCAGCGCCTCCTGTATCTCTTGGTTCATGCAATGTAACACATAGAGTGTAAATGATTATATTTATTAAAATTTATAAATGTATGCTGTCTTATTGGGAGAATAAAAACCCTCCCAACACCTCCTAACCCTACCCAATAAACACTTAATATTATTAAACACTCGTTCGCAGTTTATTTCCACTTTTAGAACATAATTTTCATTTTTATTGAGAATAAATTGTGAGCTTGGCAAAATACGGATTTGAACCCGCTTCAATTGCCAGGTCTGCAAGCCTTGCTCACTACAGCTGCGACACTGAAAAACGGTTTTTAAAACTTGAGTGGCCCAACCAGACATTGGTGGGCCTAGTCTAAATAGTGTTTGCTAACAAGGGATGCTATTTGCACTGAGTGTAAATAGACACTCTGTTACAAGGAGAAACTTAAACACAGGGCTTTAAATACACGGAGCAAACAAAGGAAACAAGATGAGACAAAGGTTAAACTAATCAGTAACTAAGGCAAGTAACTAGGGAGCAATCAGACTAAACTGAAATGGAATACAAGAAACAGAAGCGCAAGAACAAAATGACAACTAATTGAACCTAACTCATACTTAACTCCCCCCTCCTGGAAGGCACATCCTCATTCTGTAACAGTCGGTGGAGGGAAGGAGGTGGATGAGCAGCTGGTAACAGATCGGGAGCCGGTAGAGGGAGACACCAAGGCAAAGCAAATTGAGGGGTGAACCAGGGTGGTGCCTTGGCGATGTGTCCAGGCAGCACCAGCAGACTGACTGATGGAGGCGAAGCTGAAAGGATGATGATCTAGGGCCACACCGTAGGTTTAGGAGGCCTCAGTTCTGCAGGACCAAGGTGGAGAAGGTGAAGCTGGAGGGGAGGGGGAGTGACAGTCAGTTATGTTTGTGAGTGAACATAGACATTTGAGAAAGCAAACACGTGTAACAGTATAACGGATCTGTGCGTTAGGGCTTAAAGCGACAGCAGCCTAATATATGTGCTGCCAAATTATGAGATGATATTAAAAATATCTATATGGCAGTTTTTTCCCTATGGTATCTGTCAAAATTGAGGCCAGTGAAAATGCTGAGTGGCTAGTAACTTTGGAAAACCACTAGTCACAGTGGCTGGTGACCAAAAAAATTGATGTCAAGCCCTGTTGACAATCCTAGCCAATAAGGTCCCCAACATCTTGCAGATAATTCAGCTGCTGTGCCAGCACTACGGCCCAAACCATATCATGGTCATCAATGAGTGCCCCTCAACTTAAGTTTATGGAACTTCTGTTTCTTTCCTCCAGGCATGAGAATGTTCTGCATTACATAACCCGTACTTCAAGTCAAAGGTAGGTACTATGCAGTGTGGCAACTTAGGGTGCTTTTGTTTACAGTGGTGTGCAGACATTTTCCTATGACAGAAAACTTGTACTGGACCCATAAGAACTGTAAATAAGTCCTTTCACAAGGTGAGAGAAATTGAATTCTAAATCCTACAATCCTACAAACAATACTTGTTTTTTTTTCTTTAGCCAATCCCAAAAGGAGTTACACACACAGCTGATGCAGTTGGTTTCTGGTTGTGATCCCTGTTATGATGATATATTTCTCATATCAGGAGTAAGTCCCACTGTACGGTCCTCCTGGGTTAGAAGAAAACTGGGGTAAGGCATCAAAAGAACATTTTTGTAAGTGTAATTGTCAAACCCATGAGTCATCACACAAGACAATCTTCTGTCATTCTCTTTTATTGGGACCTCACTGACATGCCACTCCCTCCATCTGCTGGTCAGTGTTCATTAGTGCATCTTGTTCATTTATTTAAAAGAAGTGACTGTTTTGTATACCTAAGGACAGCAGGGGGCAGTGCTGCGTTTGAGTCTTCATCAGGCAAAGCCTCCGAAGCAGTGAAATTCAGGAAAACTTCCAAGATCAGGTTTGAGAAAAATATATAAGAAAAGAAAAAATAGAATCAGTTCTCCTTAAAGCACTGGCAAAAAAAAAAAAAACAACTGACAAAAACAATGTTTTTTGACAAATCCAAATCAGGGGCATTTACATGGAGCGCATTGTAGGCTAATCAGTAAGCCCAATCGGAATAAAAATGCCCAAACCGAATGAAATTGTAATCGGTTTGAGAGGGGTGGGATAAACCTAAACAAAATCTGCCATATAAACGCGTTGAACCGATTACTTTGCGTCTACGTCATCACGTCAAGAGATCGCGGGTCGTCAAAATGCAAAAAAACCGGCGGCAAAATCAAAGTAAAACGGCAACAACGCATTTATTAAATACACTGAAGGAACTCAGTGTATCATTACCTCGGACGTTGATCCACACGCTTAGATGCTTTTTACAGATGCACAGCCACCAAAAAGGTCAGTTTCCTGTGCCTGTTTTTTCCTCATAACTAACTGCAGTAATATACTACAAATTCACGATGTTGCTTGATTAAAAGCACCGCTTTACACAAAAAAAGCGCGCATAAGAAATAATGGAATTCCATGTTGACAGGAATAAAAGGCGGCAAGCAGGACATAAGCTAATGTGCGCATGTCACAAAATCATTCCGCTTGAAAGCGGCGGCTGACGTCATCTGACCTGATGTGTTTACTGCTCATGTAACAGTCCACCGTTGCTTTCAATCTGAATGATTTTAATCGAAATGACAAAAACGTGTACATGTAAACGTTCAACACTTTATAATGATGATTAGTCAGTTTTTTTTCTGACTGAAAATGAACACAGGTTTAGTAAATAAATAGTTGATATTTGGCAAAATAATAAAAATGTGTCCGACTGTATACCAAACTTGTATGTAAGTTTGATAACCAAAATGTGTAAACATTTTTTTTTTGAAGAATTTTTTGAAACTCTATATTGAAATAAAAACAGCATTCCTCTATTGATGTATTTTCTACATTAGAGCACCAGGGTTGTACACCACACAGTAGTTGATGTCTATAGAGAGAACAAAACCATTTTAGTGTTTTTTATTATGCAATTTATAACAAACACTAACCACAAAACGTAGGAGCACACACTTCTTATAACTTTTAACTGGGGTATTTATCTTCAGAACTTTATATAAGAAGTTTTTCTTTAGAGTAACACTATGACCTACACAGTTTGTCACTAATATTCAAGGAATATGCAAGAATGATTGAAATAATGCAACAATAATAACACCAGTCTCATTTCAAAATGTTCATTTTGAATCCCAGATGAACATCATAATTAGTTCGTCAACATGATTGAAAATGTAATATTGATTTTGCACAACAGTACTCTAAACATTAATTTGGCAACTTGTGTCTCAGATAAAAGTATATGTATAATTTTATATTTAAAGATCAAATTAATTAGACTATAATTGTAAGTTCGTGTGGTTTTAACAGAAAGCCACTGGCATGAGACAAACAACATCTTTCCCTTCTCGATAATCATTAACAGTTCTGTAGTAGTGGCGGTTTTCCAGTGTACACATGCTTTGCATATGTGACCATATGTGCGTGAATGTGTACTTGGTGGGCTTGTGATAAACTGCCATCAGATGGAGCGCAGGGCTTTGTCAGAGATATTGTCATTTGTGTGAGATCCTCATGGTGAGGCTTATCAGTGTGAGAATTAAAAAAAAAAAAAAAAAACATGCAAAAAGAGTTGAATTTCCACAGAAATTAAACTGCTGATGCCACTGAAATGTTTACCTTACAGCACATTGTTTCTTCCACTAACAAAAAAAGTACCATGTCAACATGTACTATGGTCATATCGTATTATTTGAGCATAAATCACTGTTATACAAACATAAGCTGTGTCCGAAACCGCTCCCTATCCACTATATAGTGCACTATATCGGGTGTTTTGTAGTGCTGTCCGAATTCTGAGTGAACGACTTCATTCCCTACATTCGTTCACTACTTTTACCCACAATCCTCTCTGATTTTGAGTGTACATTCGATGTACACTCGTTAAAGCGCCGTTACCCAAAATCCAACGCGATAAGACGATCGAGCGCGAAAGAAAAATAAATATGTCGGACGGCAATACGGGAAGCGGCAACTTCTACAAATGTAAGTGTAATTTTTTATTAATTAGAACATCTTTGTAAAGATATTTTGAAGCGAAATATATCATAATATATATATACTTATTATCATATGATAATTTGGTTGATTTTTCTCAAATGTTAGTGAACTGTTGTACAGTGTATTTATATTGTATTTATTTACTATTATATTTTTTATAAACAAATGTGACAGTGTAGTGTTTTTGTTCTGTTATTTTTAAATATAAATGTACTAAATAGCATGACACCGGTGTTTTTATTCTCTCTTTATTCTCAATAAACATGACAAATAAACAGTAATATACAATTCATTAAGCTAAACGGGACATATTACAGACGGGTATAGGAAATGTTAATGACGAAATTGTCTGCGCTGTCTGGCGCATGCTATTAACGTCAGCGTCCGAATTCACTCACTCATTTTCGTTCACTCTTTGCTGATATTGTGTGCTCAACTGCCGTGCACTATATAGGGGTTAGTGAATGAGTGAACGAGTGAACGAGTGGGCGGTTTCGGACACAGCTATACTCTTTAAAAAAAAGTATTCTTTGTTTGCGGAACCATATAAATATCAACTATGGTAAACTCTCATTACCATGGGAAATGTGCATGTAATTCACAATAACATTTAAACATGTAATTGCAAACTTTACAACCTGATCGAACTAAAAGTGGTTGACTCTGACACTTAAAAGTTGTTGGTGTAAGCTAAATTTAATCATGACAACTCTCTGAATAGTTTTGAATGTTAATGGAATTGACAGTGTTGATGTATTTGGTCTTGGTGAACTAGATCTGCTACATTGCTGCTGCTGCAGAGTAAGTATGAACTTGCTATTGCCATTAGATGCACATATATACGCTGCTGTGAGCCTGTAAGATATGCTGCTGCTGCATGAATAAACATACGTAAATCTTGACGCAGGTGGAGCTGGGGAGGTGGAGGGGTTCAGAGCGCTGCAGCAAACAATGAACCAGATTATTTAAATGTTGAGCAAGAACTCTTATTAGCTGCAGATTCAGCAGAGGCCAATCAGCTTGCGCCATGTAGTAAATGATGTAATTGCCAGCAGATTGCATGTAAAGGATCAGCTTGCGCCATCTAGAGTTTCATAACTGAACTACATATGTAGCCTGGTCAATTCAGTCATATTAATACTTGGAAAAAAATACTGAACATGAACAAAGCATTTTTACAAAGGAATTTTATAAATTAAACAGTTTTGACAAAAATACAACTTTGTATGTTAAGATTAATTTATTCAGGTGTCAACATTTAATGGCATTAAAAAGTCATTGGAGTTAGCACAAAAGGTGGCAAATATTTTATCCAAAACAAACAAACAACAAACGGATTCATAACTACATATAACGTAGTGTAATAGTTAACAATCCTCAGATTTACATATTTCAAAGATCACCTTTAACTTCATAGAATTCCATGTTATTCCATGTTTACATAAAAGTTCAATTGAGCCTCAATTAAGCCAAATAATATTAGAAAAATCAGTGTTTTAAGTCCACATTATATTATGAACATTAAAAAGGCAAAACCATCCTCTGAAAAATACGCAGTATTTATTCACACTTTCCCACCTAGGAGAAAGTCTCGGTGGATGGACCACATTAACTACCCATGAATCTTTGCGAGTTGTTCTGAAGGCCTCTCAGTGTTCTCTCAGTAAACTGATAGGTAAGTTTACGCTTCACTTTGCAGATCTCTCCTGTTCGCGAATAGTTTCGCAGGGCACGGGCCATTTTCTGGTACGTCATGGTTTTCCGGTTGCCCTTGCGTCTGCCCCACATCTCTGCCAGCTTTTCCTTGTTCTGGGAGGAGAACTGGAACGTCCCGTTGTTCGACTGAACCCACCAAATGCAGCTCCGCATGTCCGGCGTCTGCAGCATCTCGTATAAGAACTGAAACAGTCGCTCTTTCCTTTTACCTGAAAATGACAACATTTTTAGCGACTTAAATTGCAGAATGTAACATTTATGCGATTGTCATCTGTGTGTCTATTTAATCATTCACTGGTCAAGCAATTGAACGACCATTGCACAATGAAAGCAGCCTATTATCAAGGCCTATTACACCCTTCAAATGTCAGATTAAAAATTAGCCTATATCATCCTTATCTAACCAAAGCCTGTGTGAATCACTTGACTGGAAGTAAAAATATAAAGTGGGTGACATGTTGGAAACCTAAACGACATGCACTCTAAAAAATGCTGGGTTAAAAATGGACAAGCCCAGCAATTGGGTTGGTTTAACCTGCCGGTTGGGTTAAATGTTTGAGTATAGTTTTATTTAACTCAACTATTATTTAAAAATGACTATTGCTTTTTTTAAAATGAACCCAAAGTTTGCTGGAAATGAACATTTATTAATATGTTTAATAAATGAACATTAATTCATAAATTTAATGAATAATAATTAAACAATAAACGTATATTAAATTTCTTATTAATAAATGTTCACCTTTTGATTGTTATTTTTGCCTCTAGTAATTATGTGTCTGATTTTTAATCTCCAACCAATTTTGAGTTCATTTTAAGCCAGCCATATGGTAATTTTTAAACAATAGCTGAGTTAAATGAAACTGCTCAGCACCTTGGGCAAACATTTAACCCAACCGCTGGGTTAAAACAACACAATTGCTGGGTTTGCCCAGTTGTTTTTAACCCAGCATTTTTTTGAGTGGAACATTTGACCCTAAATAACTATAGTCGAAATCAAAGTCAAGCGTTCAGCCAAGTCTGACTGATAAGATTCTTCAATGTAAATGGGATTTTATGCCCATTTTAAAGGTTTAGTTCACTCTCAAATTAAAATGACCCCAAGATTTACTCACCCTCAAGCCATCCTAGGTGTATATGACTTTCTTGTTTCTGACGAAGACAATCGGAGAAATATCAATAAATATCCTGACGCATCCGAGCTTTGTCATGGCAGTAATGCGCCACTAAACGAGTATGAGCTGAAGAAAGTCTCTATTATAATACTAATTAGAATATTAATACCACATCCATCCATCATAAATGTACTCCACACAGCTCCGGGGGGTTAATAAAGGCCTTCTGAAGTGAAGCTATCCATTTTTGTAAAATAAAAAATCCATATTTAACAAGTTATGAAGTAAAATATCCAGATATTTTACTTCATAACTTGTTAAATATGGATATTTTTTTACGCAAGCGCATCGCTTCACTTCAGAAGGCCTTTATTACCCCCCGGAGCTGTGTGGAGTACATTTATGATGGATGGATGTGGTATTAATATTTCTCAGATTGTGTTCATCAGAAACAAAGTCATATACACCTAGGATGGCTTGAGGGTGAGTAAATCTTGGGGTCATTTTCATTTGAAAGTGAACTAATCCTTTAGCTAAACCATGTTGTTTTGGACCCTACTGACATTCTTCAAAATCTTTTGTGGTCCACAGAAATGATAAATTCATCCAGGTTTGAAATGATAGAACATGAGGTTGAGTAAATGATGACAGAATTTGTCCCTTTAATTGTTTTTATCCGGTCCATTTTAAACTCACTAAAATGAATTGACCGTCTCAAAACCAAAATGAAAGTAGGCCTAGCAATGCTGTGTTTTACCTGAGAGCGGCGCTAGTGCCATGGAGTCATACGCAATCTGTCCCTTCCTGTCAGAGGTCGGAGATGGTGGAAATTCTTGGCATCCAGAGCTGGTGGACAGCGAATCTGAATCACTGCACTGGTTTCTGTCATACTGGCAGTGTCCCTAAAACATAGACTGTTATTAACATCCAAGCAAAGGTCAAACTACACATGACTGTGATATTATTACAGTCCAGTCAGACCTACCCACTCATTGTGACTGAACTGACAGAGCCACGTCTGCTGCTGCTGAGGCCCTTCATGAGTCTCATCTGTTCCTGGTACTCCATTATAATGCCATTCATATGCATGTCCAGACCAGCTGTTCTCTATGGAAACACATCAATCATTATCACATATGCAATCAACAACACATACAGGCTGTAAGAAGTTCTAGTTAGTTTTGATACTAAAGTACTTTCTCCTATCCAACTTAACTGGATCTCCTCAATAAATATACACCATTTGTAGGTTGACTCCCCTGAAAAATGTAAATCTTTTCGAATTGAGCATCTGACACGGCAACAGCTTAACCAATGATGTGAGTTTGGGGGCGGGGCTAGCTGTCTGATTGACCAATGGAGGATGAGGAGAAGGTAGACAACTGTGTCACTGTGTTTAAACATGTTATTTTTTATTTCTTCTTTTTTTGTGACAAATAGATTACACTATTCATCCGTATAAGTACTTTTTATTACAAAATTTCCACTGTTTTTACAGTTTCTCCTGAACGGTCATCACCTGTCACATGGAATCCACGTCCACGTGCAAATAACAACAAAGCTTTGTCTAAGAGGAAATTACAAACCTTATGAAACTGAAAGTGCACGTCCATTAAATTCTAAAAGAAGAAGTGACCGTTCCCTCAGTGGTCTCCTATGGTGGTTCTGATTGAAAAACACTCACCCGCCATACTGTGCTCCTCTTGACTTCTCCTCTGGACACATGGTGCTGACATCTCCTCCACCGAGTGCTCCTGCAGGTATTCCTCAATCATGTCGAGGTCCAGGTTCCCTGACAGCGGCTCTCTAGGACCCAGCTCTTGGAAGTATTGAATCTGTAGGTAAGTTAATGCAAGTTAGCAAGCACTGAATCAGATGCAGCGCAGACGTTACACAATGAGCATCAATGGATTTATACTGTAGGCAAAATAAAGTAAAGTATCTGCGAAAATGTTAATAATTTTATCAAAATTAGAGGGTTCGTAAAAATTGCATGTTATTTTATTTAGTACTGCCCTCTAGAGGACATTTACATACTTCCCAGATGTACCCTGTCCCTGAACACCCCATTCAGAAAAGTTGTAACAATTGTATACGAGTCCCTCAGTTCTCCTCAGTGTGAATAGATGAATCATATACTTTTCAAAATCATACAGTCACTGTTGGAAAAGTTCGAAATATGCAAAAGATGCTGGAAAACCAAAGAATGTGCAGAACCTCAAGGATTTTTCTGAAGTACAGAAAACAAGGGACTCATAAACAACCATTGCAAAACATAAAAACAGCCATGGATCATCCAGGTCGCGAAATGCAGTTTTAAGAATTAAGCATGTAAAATTAGATTAGATTATAAACCCTGACTGTATGTAAACATCTGTTATGTGAAATATAGGTTACACTTTATTTTAAGGTGTCAGTATTACAGTGTAATTATACATTTAGGTACTCAGTAATAATAATGAACTAGGGTTAATTGCATGTAATTATGCATCATTTCTAGTTATTACTATAAATGTAATGTAGGTAACAATGACACTGTTAAATAAAGTGTTACCAAAATATCTTATTCAGAACAGTACTAAATATTAAAAAATATTATATATTATTATAACTGTTTAACAGGAATATTGGAGGGAAGTTGGAACAATTTCGCTGTGATCTAGTCAAAAAATCTCCCTCAATAAAAAAATATAATATTTGTATTGTGAGTGGGTAAACATTTTAGTAATAATAATATGCATATACAGTATTTTGACTACATAAACGTATATAACTTATAACATTTTGACATTTAAGCCACATTTCAACTGTGAATGTCATTGCATTAAACAACAAAATATCAAACTACATGTCGTTTTATTTTAACGTCAACATACTTTCCATATAAATTATATATTTATATACATATAGATTTATTTATTTATATATTTACATATTTTATACATTTAAAAGAGCTAATATATATATATATATATATATGTCCTTTAATTAATTAATTTTTTTTGTATTTATTATATCATAGAAAGTCTATGTAAATGTTTTAAATGAGATTCTGCAAAGATGGAGAATCATAAAAAATAATCAAACTAACTAACAATAAATAAATGAATCAATACTCACGGTTTCAAGGGCCAACATCTGAAAACAAAATCAAAATGTCGAATGAGTACAAACACGAGTACAAACACCTCAAACTGACTCCACATGACTGCACACAATGCTGTTAGAATGCAGTTTGATCACTTCAAATATTTCTGAAACATATTTAAGAGTAAACAAAGAAACTGAAACTAACAACTGTAAAACGAATAAGCACCAATAACTATTGAAGAATTGTGAATGTTCAGTTACCTCAGTGTAGTTCCAGCGACTGAGTCGACTATTAATGTGTCGCAATAGAAAAGCGGATAAGCCTACGACTGCTGAACAAGATGTTGGAAGTGAAGGTGGAGCTGTGCATCACCTGTAATACGCACCTGTTGCCTGATCCGACCTTTTTATATTCTCCACTCTCTCTCTCTCTGATTTACCCTCCTCCTACTGTAAAGCTCATAACGTTGAGCCAACCTTCCATTATCAACATGCAAATCTCTATTAATCAAACATTCATCTGGGTTTAACGGTATGACCACTCCCCTTTGCTCTGTCTGTATCGAAGCCTTCCGGGCATTTGTTCTGCATGCGTTGATACTTTGTGTCCTAAAACTGGGATTTTACTTGTAACTGTCACAGCCATCATTGAGGTAATTAGTGTATCACTCGGATACAGATAAACTGTCTGTTGACATGTTATGTCAGGATACCCATCATAACCCATTTATTGATGATCTACTGAAGCAGATGTTCGTTTGTATAAAATGAAATCAACTAACGCATGAACAGTCCTGTTCTGTGGTCAGTATGTTTAATAACGAAACAATGACTCGCATTTAAATCAAAAGACTGAGAACTGAGACTTTTCAACAGTGGTGGCACATTTATTCATGTGTCTCATTTTATTCAAAATAGTAGTTTCTATTGTTTAAATTATTTTTTCCCTTTCTTTGTTGTGGGTTTCTCATTTATCTCATGTAATGTCCTCATGGAATACAAGACTATCAATTTTGCTATACTTTTGCTATACTGCTATACAGTGATAGAAGAGAGTTTGAACTGAACTAAATTGAAATTCATTAGATTGAATGATAGATTTACTTTAGTACATATCAGACTGACACCATGAGTCCAGTATCAGATCCTGATCCGATTCTTATATACTTGTCATATTGTATATGACAATTTAGATGAAACTTTGACCTGTCGAGGGGAGTAATACACTTAGCAGTGTCTACACTGAGAAAAGAAAACTAGTAAGAAAAGAGAGCTAGTGCAAGACGAGCGTTTGAGTTTTAAAAGTATATATTTTTATTTTATTTTATAGTTTTACAAAATGACCGTTCTATTAGCTAGATAATACCCTCATTCCTCATCTGGTATTGTGTAGTGATTTCACCGAAACTGCAATTTGGACCTTTCACCCATTCAACCCCCCTGAAGTTCACTATACAGAGAAAAACTCTGGAATGTTTTCCTCTAAAACCTTAATTTCTCAAAACAACCCCCCCCCCGCCCCCCTTTTTTTTCTTTCTTCGCCCCGGTGGCCGATTTCCTTGTAATTCACCTGCATCTGGGGCTGTGAGTCAAACAGGCCCAGCCTGTTAACCTTGTGTGATAGCTGCTCAAATGGCGTCTGAAAATGTTTCTCGAGATACATCAACATCCTCATAGACAATCATGGTACCTCAGACAAAGACACGGCATTCAAATTTTCAAGTCAATCGGACTAACTGTGAAGTAGTTATAGCCATTTTCACGTTTTTTTTCCCTATTATAGCGCCATCAAGTGGCCAGTCGCCACGTCCATTTTCATACGACCACAGAATGAGCTCTTACAAAGGTGTGCCAAGTTTGGTGAAAATATCCCATTCCGTTCACGAGTTATAGCCATTTTAGTAAAAGTGGCTCCACCCACTTCGAACGTCTTGGTGGCTTGTAGGGACAGTGAATCAAAATCGAAATATGAGCGACTTCGCACTACCATCAGGCCGATTGGGGCGAGCCTTGGTGAGGTTGTAGATAGAGTACTACCAGCCATCAAAGTCTTTACGACTTACGTTTTGGTCCGTCCGATCACTTTTACGGGAGAATGCCGATTCTTGGAAATTCTAACAATTACAATAGAGTTTCAGCGCTTGAACCCCTGATTACAGCTGCGATTACATGCACATAAAGTGTTTTAAAATAGAAGTACAATCACATATATGTACACAATGAGTGAATTATATCAAATGATTAATTAAAATGTTAAACGTAATATAAATTGGGACCAAGAATTGTACACCCCAAAAATATTATTATAAAACCAATCCAGTAATAAAAATGTCTTTGGGTCTGATTTCTAATAGGACGTCTTCACTGTCCCATATACAGATGAGTTATTGCTGCTTGTATCCTTTTGACTGATGACAATGTTCTTTGGCACCAAGTATTACATATTTTATTAGGATCTTTGAACATGAACAACTGCATACTGCACACATGAGGCAGTCAGACAGCCTGTGGTTTAGTAGCTCTCTCGTGACACAAAGCTTTGTTACTGCACTGGTTTAGAGACGGGGAAGTCCCTATCCAAAACATAGTGTAGTAGGAATGTACATCTCAGAGGAACAGAGAAAGGGCTTGGAAAGTGATATAAGGAACTTAACATTCATAACCCCTTTTCTGGTATTCACTTTTTGAGCTGTGAATCATTTTTTATTCAGACACGTCATCTGTAAAGGCTAATTTAGCATGTTTGTTATCTTATACCGTCCAGTCTCCAAGTCTCTGTGATGTTCTGATCTCTAGATATGGCTCCTTACTGTTTCCAAAGTGATTTTGTCAGCAATAAAATGACACTTGGGCACTAAACCCTTTGTAAACAGCACTATCAGGCTGGATGATTTAAACACACATCTTAGTATAGAAAATAAATTAAGAGAGCCAGTAAAACTTGACAGTCAATTGTTGGTTAATTTAGCAACAAGGTCATAAATGTCAAAAGGAAAACCACTTTCAAGGCCACAACGATTTTAAATTCCACGAACAATCAAAGGTCTACATGAAGATGTGATTTATTGGGAATAGAAGTCAACAAAATAAAAATATTAACTAATTAATCACAGATTTTTCTGTAATTAATTGCGATTAAAAAAGTTTTTAATATTTTTATATTGTAATAATTTCACTGTTAATGTAGAAACAACTTAAAGACAGTATATTTTAAATATTTGTTTAATGGCATCTTTTTTTATGAATGAAGGCCAGTAACACTGATGTCTCTATGAAATTGATTTAAAAAAAAAAAAACATTAATTATAGACATTTACATTACAGTATAAATGAAAGCTATCAATTTATACATTTATTAAGCTTTAAAAAATAACAAATAATAAAATAACTTTAAAAAAGTATCTTTTAGTTTAAGTGAACTGAAAACAATCTTCACATAAACCCATTATAATAAATGTCATATTTGTCAACAGTGGTGTATAACATACTTGAAAGACATACTTTAGTAAAAGTATAGATATGTTACCAGAAAATGACTTTGGTAGAAGTAAAAGTCACTGTTTAGAATATTATTTGAGTAAAAGTTTTAAAGTATGAAAAGTATTTTTTTGATATTAAAGATACTTAAGTATTGAAAGTAAATCCACAAGTAAATTCAAATACAAAAGGAGCATAAAATATTATTAAAAATTGTTCTATACACAGTTTGAGCAGCAAGATTGTTTTAACTCTATTTCTTATATTTTGTTTGCTTTGAATTAAAAAAGGCAAAATGTTTATTGTAAGTTTTAAATATAAAAAAATACTAATATATTAATTATACATTGATCATTCATGTTAATTCATAGTGCATTATAATTAATTACTTTAAAATGTTAAAATGTAAATGTTGAAATTAACAATGAACAATGCTTTAATTAACCTTTAATGTTACAAATGGACTCTATTATAAGTGTTTCCATTTCACATAAATCCAAACAATCATGCTTAAAAATGGCCATCTTTGCACAAAGGCATATTATATGTATACTTTCACTCCTTATTTCCTTCAATTTTAGAACACTTGATGACTATTTAATCAAAATAAGTTTTAAAGTGCGGATAAAAAAGAACTGAAATCGAATACATTTCTGATTTGTTATGTTTCTGGTGGCAGCATGATTAGGATATAATTTAAATATGCATCTTCGCTGGATAATAAATGCATAAAATCGAACAAATGGATATAAACTAATGCAAATAGATGGAAACAATCGCGACATTAAACAGTTGGTGTTTTTGTCACACTGTTTTAACTGCTTGAGGTAACGTTACTACTAATGTCAGCATTCTCTGAGCCTCGACGGCAGACATACTGCTGTTCTTCACTAATTTAGTCAACAAACTAAATACTTTAGTGATATGAAAACATATACTGTAGTGTACTGTATAGCATACCGCCTTGCTGTCGATGTTTTAAATCCATTTTTGAAGTGTCCCGTTCTGTGCAGCGCGCATCCTCACGTCACGTGTCGAAACAATCTCTACGAGGCGTCATTGATAGTTTTTATTTGGCCTCTAGAGGTCGCTCTCGTACCGCACTCATCTCAGCCGCTCCAGCAACTGACGCAACCCAGCAAATGAAATCAACCGCGGTTGTGCGAGCACATGTTTGCACATGTTTGTTATTTTGTAGTAAATAACGAAAATGCTTTGGAGAAATGTATCGGAGTAAAAGTTATAGTAAAAGAGTAAAAGTACATTTTATTTAGGAAATGTAGTGGAGTAAAAGTAAAAGTTGACAGAAATAGTAAGTACAAGTAAGTACAGATTTTCCCAAAAAATACTCAAGTACTGTGATGAAGTATTATGACTTTGTTACGTTACACCTCTGTTTGTCAGGTATGAAATATACAGAAATTGAATAAAGTCATTAAACACTTTACAGTCTTCACTGCATAAAGTATAAATGAAATATAGATTAATCCTTATTAAAGCTAAAATTTTCTCTGTTACATTTGTTCTTTAGATTAATCACAGTCACAGCAAGCGGTTTATTAGGCTACTGTCACTTTAAGAGCTGCCGCTGCCGAACATGACGCGGATCTGACGCGCATCTCACAACTCTTTAAGCTCATTTAAGACGTAATATAACTCATTTAAGACTGCTCTTATGAGGATACTCGACAAAACTGGTATTTTGGCATAATTCTGTTATTGTTTGTTCAAGAGTGAAAGAAAACTCAATACTGTCACGAGTCTTTCTGTGTCCTCGAGTCGTGTGTGTGTGTGTGTGTGTGTGTGTGTCACATGACACAACATTCACAGACAGCTCGTTCTCGTTTGTGACGCTTGATGCGTGATCATAATGTTCTAGCCAAAAAAAAAAAAAACACGGATGCTGCATGATAATTGCATGAAATATTTTGCGTTTAAACAGCCAAACTGAAATATATATATATATATATATATATATATATATATATATATATATATATATATATATATATTTGACTCGTACCACCTACCTAAGCGTTGTTGCAGACCATGTACATCCTTTCATGGAAACAGTATTCCCTGGTGGCTGTGGCTCTTTCAGCAGGACAAGCACCCTGACACAAAGAAAAAATGGTTTGAGGAGCACAACAACGAGATTGAGGTGTTGACTTGGCCTCCAAATTCTCCGGATCTCAATCCAATCAAGCATCTGTGGGATGTGCTGAGCAAACAAGTCCGATCCATGGAGGATCCACCTCACAACTTACAGGACTTAAAGGATCTGCTGCGAACGTCTTAGTGCAGATCCCACAGAACACCTTCAGGGTCTAGAGGAGTCCATGCCTCGACAGGTCAGGCCTGTTTTGGCAGCAAAAGACCAACACAATATTAGGAAGGTGGTCATAATGTTATGCCAGTATCTATTTTCTCAGAAGACAGATAGTCACACAGGTTTTAGTAAACAATGAAAGAATTTTCACCCCATTTTTGGGTGAAATGTCCCTTTATGTTTTAAAGTTTATCCGTGGAATTACATGTAGCATTCATCACTGGTGTAAGCAAAGATAAACTAAACTCGAAAATCATCCCTGACTTTCATAGACCGTCGCCTTTCGTGAGGTGAAAGGTCAATGATCAAACCTCGTTCAAACTGGCATCTGCTAATATCAGCAGAGGGGGAATTTCTGTGCTGTTGGGTTTTTATGGAATGACAGACATAACAATGACAAGGCGTTGAACTGTTGCTCGTGAGAAGTGATTAGTAATGAAATCGCTGCCTTCTGTGACAGCTGGGAAAATACATCTGGCTCATTGGCTCTGCCTTGTCAGATAAAGTCCACCATCTGGAATATGGCACTTTTTATGAACCAACTCACCGCATCCTAACCCTCTTTGCGTTATCAAACTGTCCCGAGCAAGTGTTTACTCTGTAAACATGCGTCTGAAATCCCTTTGCAACATTTATCCTGTGAGAATCCCACAACAGTTCAATCTGTTCAAAACGCGCTTTGTGAAGCTTCGAAACCTTCGCGAATCCTTTGTTTTGAACCGGTGATTCTGAGCACGAATCAAACCGCCAAAGTCACGTGATTTGAGTTAAAGATGCCTTGTTACGTCATAACTGTTTCAAAAGGTTTTCAATGAATACCCGTGTACTTTATAGTCTCTCCACAAAACAGACCCTACAATTTAATAATAAAATAACTCATATCATACAGACACTTCATAGTTAATGGTAGTAGATGATAGTCAAGCTCTTCAAAGCAAAGATTCGTTTTGTGAAGAAATTGGTTCAATTGATTCGAAAAGCTTTTTCTCTTGTCACTAATTTTTTTATTTTCATGTTTATTGCCTCTTTGCTTACTGTATTCATCATATGTAAGCTGCTAAATTAATTAATGTAAATGTTCTGAATCAGTTTATCAGTTTTTATACACATAGCCAGAATAAAATCTGACCAAATGTGAACCCTAAACAAGAATTTACGATGTGAATTTCCAGATTTCGCCTGCCAGGAAATTCAGTTTTGTTTAACCAAAGTAATGTCAACTATGCAGCGCGTTTGATACGGTAACTGCCAGATGAAGTATAGCCTCAGGTTATAAACAATGTTTTTAGATTACATAATTTACACATAATTGTTTTTATGTGTTTGCCAAGGTTTTGCTTTGTTTTGACTCTTAGCAACCACTGAGGTGCGAAACTGGATTTTTGGAATGTCGAAGTGTTGAAAGGCACTTTAAAACCCAGCCACATTTTAACCCCCATACTGACGCAACGCACTTCTGCTTAGAGACGAGCCAAGAAAAGCAAGACATAAACAATAATACCAACAATGACACAACTAGTTCTACAAGGGGGAGCTGTAAACCAGACGAGCTCGTTTGGAAAACCCCTGGCTCAAGAAATATCTGGCCGTTGTATTTAGTTGCACCTGTTGCTGATTGGTGATGGTAAAAGACCAAAAAAAAAAAAAAAAAGATAGCTGCAGGTGCAGTTTTCAGAAACATGAGAGAGCAGATTCTTATCATATTAATATTTAATCATTTTACTCATACTACATGCATAATTAAGGGCAAATGTGACAGGCTTGATATTGGTAACAGTCAACAACAAACAGGTTAACACATGGAGGGTCTTTACATCAATTTATGTATTATTTATGCATTAATATGGGGGAGGGGGAGGTCATTTATTCTCTAAATAAAGCACTCTCTATATTTTTATGAATCTTCGTTGGTTTGTTCACTGCCGTTATAATGCTTAAGAGAGCTAAGATATTTTTTTAACTTCGTGTTCATCTGAAATAAAGTCCAGCCTGGTCAATACGTAACTTTCAAAGACACTAAACATACATTTTTGTACAATGTTGACATATTTGTAGCACTAAAATGTGAAAATACATACAAATCTTTCATATCATAAAGACAAATGTATAATTTCCCTTTTATTGTTTTATAGATAAAAGTAAGATCCCTAAACCCCATCCTGAACCTAAACATTCCCATTTTATACAGAATGTGAAAAGAATAAAACACAAAGGAGAGGAATGTGTAGGAAAATGACAATTTTAGTAAAAATATAACATTAAAACGATATTTTGAGCCACTAAACCTACACAAAACCTTTTCTTAAAATTAATTACCGCTATAAATAAAAGAATAACAGACAAACAAGCTTAGCAAACAATCATTTATTTATTGTGAAAATGTCAAAATTGGTTCTAAAAGTAGTTCGAGTGATGATGAGTTGCAGTCGCAGTCTCTCTGGCGGTAATAGTTTTTTTAACAGAGAACAGAGCAGAATTTAAGTTATTTATCCATAGAAATATGAATCCGGCTTCTTTCCGTGAAGGAGCACTCTCAAACGTCTCATTTCAAACGTCAATCCACTGAAACACGGCATGAAATCTGTGACGAAGCAGGTGAGAACCAATGAGCGTTCGATATCAGTGCCGTAAACCATGTGGTAACGTGTTACAGGAGCGTCTCTCAAATCTGAGTCATAAGGAGCGCGAGCTTCAACTGTGAGAATGAAGATGAAGATTGATGGATGAAGGGCTGAATTTGGATCTGTTCCTTACAAACGTATGGATTCTACAGATCTGGAGAACAGCGAACAAATAAAATTGATGTGATTCGTGAATTTATGTTGTGTTTTGGTGAATATTATTGTCAGGAGAAAACGCCTTCTGTGTCTCACAGCAAACAAACTAAATATTACTAAATGATTCAACAATTACAGAAATCTTATTCTTTTTAAGATTTCAAAGTGTAGTCCTGTTTAACATCATGTAATCCTCCGAATCGAGTTCACAGCACACGACACGAACAGAAATGTTATTCCATATGAAGTAGATGATTAAACTGCTTTCAATAAATTCGACTAAAAACACGTATTGATGTGACGATTGAATACAACAGATTCAAAACATTAACGCCACGATTTTAATATTAATACTTGGGAATACATACACATTCACACTTGGATACGTAAATGATTAATGTTTTATTGCTGTTAATACACAAGTCTTATATTGATAAAAACATCAATATTGTACATTTTTGTTTGTATGAAGTAAATGTACGTGTGGTAGAACCACGCTTTATGTAAAAATACACACGTATTCTCATGAGATCACGTTGGTCATATACACCTAGGATGGCTTGAGGGTGAGAAAATCATTTTTGGGTGAACTATCCTTTTAAGCAGACGTTCTACTAATACTGTAATGGGAGCTAGTTGACTAGTTACAAAAATACTTACTGTTAGAATGTCTAAAGTCTATAAAGTGTTACCTAAAAAATGACTGAATAAGCCATTACTGACTGAATCAATCAAATCAAGTCGTGTTCAGTGTTCTGAGGTGTGTTGTTGTTGATATTGTTGGATAGAGAAGTGCTTTCAGAGTTCAAATAACCTTGACAGGAATGAGGAAAGTGTTGTCTAAAAATAACTACAGGCTTCTTTTAATAGTTTTGGGCAAAGAAACACGGCATAGGAATGATATAATGACGTCATGATGTGTAATAAGGGAAGGTTTTTAGTATAAATGCAGATGTCTGATATGGGTTGTTTTTTATTCGTCATAGACTTTTAGTCTAACACAATTGGTTACTGTGCAATGATTAAAATAAAACAAGTACATTATATTACTGTCAATTGACCCTGTTTCAATTGGCAGTTTGATTGACAGGCGATCTGACCAATCATAAACACAAATCCGCCATTTTGTCTGACAAAGCAGTCAGGGGAGTTAGTAGATTAACGTTGGTGAACTTATTGTGTGTCCTCACTTCTTTCCGCGCTTGAAACAACATTCCTTCTGATGTTCATTCATGTTTATTTGATGCTATAAATGAACTAGTATGAAGAGATGATCGGTTCACGAGGAGCTACAGCGATCTGTCACCACACATTAAACACACACTAGACGCTATTTATTGATTAAACTTCTTTAAAAATTACGATATATTAAATATGAAACTGATTCATGTACTTTGTTCCCTGATGTATTTTTCACTGCGTGAGAACATGATGAGTGGCGTGAGAGCGCATGGCTTGTCGGACATAGCAACAGTAACTAAAGGGGGCGGGTCTTTGCGAAGAGTCAATTACATTAAAACCAGCATTTATTTATACTAAGTGTAAATCGAATATGGATTGGGTTATACATTTTTATTATTATTATTATTATGTTCTTTTTTGTTTTTATTTTATTGTTTGTAATGTACCCCAAAGTAATGAATTAAAAAATAAAGTTTTATGAAATGTTTTTTTTTTTTTAATTGTAGTGTTTTTAAATTGTTACCATTTATTACAAACAAGTATTTTTTTTTTTTTTTTCCTGAGCAAGATAAACATCTGTTTTTCTCCTTGTTTTTCAGAAGTGGTGTCTGTTTGACTGTATTTGTGGACTCTGGCATGCAAATATATCTTTATCTCTGATATACAAACAGGCCTTTATCAAGCTGTGCTGTATTTGGTGCATTTTGAAGAGCTTTTTGGTGGGGGTTTGGGTGCTGGCGTGTCACAGTTCTTGGGCTGCTCGGAAAACTTATGGGTAATTGAGTCATTGTCAGCATAGTGCAGGTGTACTTTACGGTTTAAAAAGAATCCCCAACCGAATTCACACATAGCAAACTATAAGCAAATCAGCTACATGGAGATAGAGGTTTGCTGGGAATTTCCCCCAAAGGCCCACAGGCATGGTGCTATGGACAGTTTCAAGCACTGAACAAATAGAGATGAACATAAACAAACCCAAATGTGTGTTTCAATGGGGGATAAGTTTTAAATTAAGATGTAATATTTGTATAAAGATTAACCTTTGCATTTACAATGAAAGTAACAGTTTATGGCCATAGACCATAGAATTGGCATACCTGTGGACTAGTCAATATGTAATAACCAACATCAGTGTATCAGTTCTTCAGAGACAAATCACAAAGAAAGACTTTACAGCAGCTGATTATTGTACCTGCGCATCAATCAATCAATCAATCAATCAATCAATCAATCTCCAGCAAAGCGCATTAAATTAAAGTGTTTTGTTTTAAATATACAGAGAACCATTACATACAATGTTGAATATGTACAGTATCATTCATAAGTTTGGTTTTATGTTTTAAATTGTCTTTTTTGAAAGTGCACTGTAAAAAATGATATGGTCAATAAATCATGTCTGCTTATGTTTTGATATTACTCTAATTAATCAAAATAATTGAATCAATTTCAGCATTTTTTCATTTTAAATGTTTAAAAGTATTTCCGAGTCAGTTTAATATAATTTAAGTTGAAATCTGAAAGCTAATTTTACTTAAATTCACTTATAGGCAGCAGCTGAACAAGTTTTTAATACGTGGAAATATTTTACAGCGTGTGGCTGCATTTATTTGATCAAAAACACTGTAAAAACAGTAATATTGTGAAATATTAATACGATGTAAAATAACTGTTTTCTGTGTGAATTTATTAGTTTATATCCAGTGATCAAAACTGAATTTTCAGCATCATTACTCCAGTCTTCAGTCACATGATCCTTCATTCTGATATTCATTTCTGATTATTAAAAACAGCTGTGCTACTTTATATTTTTGTCAAAACCATACATTTTCTGATGAATTACAAATGAACAGATTTGCAAAAGAAATCTTTTGTATCATTATTAATGTTCGATCAGTTTAATACATCCATGCTGAATAAAAGTATTAAGAAAAACAACAGCCTCTAAACTGATGGAGATTTGCAGACACTGTATAATTAATTTTAAGAAGTTATATTCTTAAATATATCATTTAATGCTGCGCGCCAAACCATAACTGCTGATGAATCATAATCTGCACACGCAGCAAAACTGTTTCACAAATGTCCACAATAAAGCTGGGAAAACCCTTCCCTTTAAACGCCCAATTCAGCTGAGTGCTATTGATTATAACACTTGTGCTGATCTACGACACATAAAAGACAATAACTCTAGTGTTTCTGACAACTCACACCTCTCATAAAAGTTAATGATCCGCAACAAATTACAGCAAATGTAGATTTAATTTGAAACATAGAGCTTTCTTAATGTTTGTCCCCTGAGATCTATGAGGTTACAGTGTAGTGTCTTACATATTATCCTTATCCAAAAATGATTTAGGACTAGGAATGTCGGTGATCAAACATCAAGCCCTACGGATCCAGTATGGTTATCCCACGGGACGCAGCTTTCCCAGCGAGTATCCAAAGGCAATAAACTTCTCTAGACAAACAAAGCTCATTTTATCTGTAGCTAAGTAGAACATACATGAATGTAAATCATGTTTTCTCAAGTGGGAAAGATAAGATACGGGAGAAAGCCTTTCAGCGTCTCATGCAGGACTAGCCTGAAACCACAGACATCAGAACAGACCCACAGAACGAGGTGTGAAGAAACACACACACACACACACACACACACACACACACACACACACACACACGTACTGGTTTCCATGTTTTATGGGGACTTTCCATAGACATAACGATTTTTATACTGTACAAACTGTATATTTTATATATTATATTTTAAACCCTAAACCTACCAATCACAGAAAACTTTATGCATTTATATATATTAAAAAAAAATCACATAGTATGATTTATAAGCTGCACCTCATGGGGACCAAAAAATGTCCTGTCAAGATTTTGGATATCGCCATCTTTGTGGGGACATTTTGTCCCAGTAATGTAGGGTTTGCCTGAGCCACACACACACACACACACACACACACTGGCTTTGTTATGAAACTCTACTGTAGTCCCTCTGGTTATTCATACTCTCATTCTCCATCTGGCGTTAGCAATCATTATTTCATTATTTGCCGTCAACCTTGTGATGAACAGCAAACCCCTTCTAGGAGAGTAAAAGCACATGGGCTTTAATACTTTTAATACATTTTTACTCGTACTCGTAGTAAATCAAGAAAATGAGAACTATTGATAACAAAGATTAGTTTTCTATCTATAAATTCATCTAAACAGTTGTTCCCTTATAATAAAACAAATAATATATTAAAGCGTCTTTGGTGTTTCTACAAAATAAAACCAGAAATCGAAGATATGATGTCATTGATAGGCGACGCATGGTCCGTGTCCTATGTGAAAATGACTGGATTTAAATATTCTTGGAAACATCTGGGATAAAGTCAACAAAATATATAACACTGTTCATTTTTAATCCAAAAATCTTACATATTGAGCCTTTGAAAGTCATTTCATTTTAGTATTTTGATGTTTTACCAGTTTCACCCTCTTGGATGAGACCCACATGTTACCAAAATGCAGTCTTTTCGTCTGCCACAAGAGGGAGCCATTGACAAACACTGCTCCTGCCACAGCGAGGAATACATATGGCTACTAACCTTAAGATAACCATGACTGAAAAAAGACATGAAACGATAATCTACAATGTATAGCAAGCTCAAGTGTGAATACATGTGAACAGAGATCTGATTAAAGGGGCAATTGACCTAAAAATGAAGATTCAGCCTCATGTATGACTTTCTTTCCCCAGTGGAAAACAAAATGAGATGTTAGGATTCAAGGATGAATTTTAGGGACTGGTCATCTCAGTTATCATATGACACAGCCCCAAAAGGGAGATGGTGATGGGAAAAAATGCTTTTTTTTTTTTTCTCCCATCTCATATTTTTTCCCCATCACCATGTCCCTTTAGGAGCGCTGTACTATTCACTTTCATGTTCCCTGAGAAACGTTACATTTTGAATGTAAACTGGTGACGGAAATAATATGAGATTCTTGGGAGAAAACAAAACTTTTGCAAGAGGAAATGTACTTTGTTGTTTCTTGGTTTATTTTCTTTGTTATTTTGACATCGTTTCATGGCGTCTACGCTACTTTTTGTCTCTCTGCTTATCCCGAGGTTTACCAATTAACGTGATTGGCTGGATCCGGGCCGTGTCCGGGTCGGATGGGGAACCTGTGCCTGTGTGCAGCAGCAGCGTGACCCTGGGGTGTCGGCGGAGACTGTGTGAACGAGCTCATCCTTTGTGAAGACCTTACCGACCCATCAGCCAGTGGCACAGATCCCCAACAAACCGTCCCATACCGGCGTGATAAGAAAGATCTCAAACTAGATGGAACTGGATTATATATTTTGACTGTTGCGACTCCAATTGGACTTATGACCTGTAACTCTGCCTGAGTATCGGACAAGTGTTCACTGTTGGCCAGAGGAGAACTGACCCCCCCCCCCCTTGTTTGATATTCAGCAGTGTTTTTGATATGCCTGCATTGGCGCCGTTGTATGCGAACTGAGCTGAGCCGGACGATTACGTCACTGTTTTCTTCAGTGCTGATATACATAAATTAACTAGACTAATAACTATTGATCTTTGCAACGGAATGAATCAATAATATATAGAATAAGCTGGACAATGACACCATCTTCTTTGGGAGCTGCTGTGCAGCCAAAATTATTTGCCAGTTATTAATGTAAAGCTGCTTTGCCACAATTTGCATTGTAAAAAGCGCTATATAAGTAAAGGTGACTTGACTTGACTTTCAAACAAAGTGTGAACAAAGCCGCTTGAAGGCAAGCCTGCAAAGTTAGCAAAATAAAAGCGTAAAGCCTGTTAACGCTGCGGTACGCAGGGAAGGAGAGGCCGTTTTTTAAATGGATGTCAATGGAGGAGATGCTACGCTGAATAAACTGAGGAAATAGCCCATTGGCTAATCTTCAACATGTTCACAAAGATTTGTTTTGGATTGATCTATTTTTAGAGTTTACACAAAAAATAAATGATGCTATTCTATAAGAGGAATCACAGACAATTGCGCACTTCTCATTAATTTCTAAGGTATCTTCTAACAGTGATTGACTGTCGCACAACTTTGAACGAAATTCAATGATGTCAAGGCTGTTATCTGATTGGTTATCACAGCACATGTGATCAAAGTTAGCCATTAAGCTTTCTCTAATGGTAGAGCCACAGAGCCGTATCTCCCAATAGAGACCATCTCTGGTGTGAACCACACATTCTGAAAAGTGAAGCCTAAGGATTTATTTCGCCCCCTGGTGGCTGGCTGTCATAAGTCATAAACCCTGCCTTCTTCATGTAATCGAATGGGATGCAGCCAAACTAAAAAAATCCAATGACATTTCAAATAAAAGATGGTTTCTGTCAATTTTAGGTAGTGCTTATCACGCAGACATATGTTCAAATGTTCGTTTTCCCAGTAAGTTTGGATTTAGTTAGTTATTTGATGCTATAAAAATGGGGTGTAATGTCATGATTGACAGCTGCGCTTGCGTGGAAACAGTATCTAATCACCAACGACAGTGGAAGTCAATGGTAACAAAAACTGTTTGGTTATACCAACATTCTTCAAAATATCACCTTTTGTGTTTGGCAGAAAACAGAAAGTCATACAGGCTTGGAACAACATGAGGATGGGAAAATGATTTTTAGGTTGACTATCCCTTTAAGGACACTTCAAGGTGTTTGTTAGAAAGAAAATTGAATGCTGATAACTATATAGATATAAATGCTTCAATTATGAATTGTGTACTAAACAAAGTAACAGAGATTATGTTAATGATTTATTATGCATCACTAATTAGAAAGTATTTGCTATCAATTGTATTTCAGTGTCATGCTTTACCTCTTGCTCTAGGAGGCGCTGTTGGATATTATTTTAAATAAAAAGTATGTGAGGTTGTACACAAGAAAGCTGTCATATTTCTGTACCATATTTGACATATGCAACAGTGTTACGTATTACACATTTGAGCATTTAGCAAAGGAATGTATCCTGGGTTTGTCACAGATGAAATGAAGTGAGAAAAATGACTCTTAGTTTTGATCTGTTGGTCTTGTTGTTGAAAGAGATGAAGAAGTCCCTCGCTCTCGCACACAAACACCTTGTGCTTTTCAGGTCAATCATTTTTTTCTGGTTCTGGTTGGCTGAACTCAAATGGAGACAGTAAAATATTATCGGGCAATGATAACATTCCACCTGAGCTGTAATCGCAGCTTGCATGCCAGATACAATCATCACTTACTGTACATGTGTTTCTCTCTCTCTCTCTCTCTCCCTCTGTTGGTGTACATATCTGTTGCATGAATCCAAGCAAAGCTCCACAAACCCCAACAAGTGCCATCTCATCTCTGTCCACTTTGTTGTTGTGAAAAGATAACTGTTGTATGCTAAATTTCCATCACAGAAACGCCTATTAAACTATGTACATGGATACAGCAACAGTATATACTGTGCAACAATAACCATTTCAAACTGTTTTGTCTTAATGTTGCGAGTGATGTTTGGTTATCCGCATGGAAAACTGCCATATTTTATGCCATGAATTTGAACAGTTCACACGTCATACTGGAAATGGTCAATCGATTGATTTCTTAATATTTACTTCCATACTTTGAATGTGATGCAGAGACTTTAGATTCTGTAACCCGTCTAACTTGTACCAAAGTAACACGTGCAACAAGTCTTTGCCTGGAAATAATTGAAGCAATCAAATTTGAGACAATCGATAATTTATCACCTTATTTATTGCCATTTATTTCATGTCCCCTCCTTACCTTTGCTTCTATAATTGAAGTGCCAATGGCAAGACTTAAAATAGAATCCAAAAAAGATCCTTTTCTTTCCTCTGTTCTCCCTGGCAGGCTCTGACTCGTGTGTGTGTTATCACTGGCTGACTGTATTTTATACTGTCAATGTGATTCAGCTCGCTGTCTTTGGGGTAAACATTCAGGGACAGGAACCCTTGGTTCACAGGTTAATGTCTCCAGCAGGAAATATAATGGAGGGAAAGATAAGTGAGTGTCTAGAATAAAACATTAGAACTTTTATGTTTTATAGTCTTCAAATCATGTTGTTTCGAAGCTTGTTTCTTTCACTTTTAAGTGGTGGACAATAAAAAGTGTGGGGAAAAAAATCATAATCTTTTACAATGAAGGAATGACTAGAGCCAACTCAAACTGGAACGTTGACGATCCAATTTTCAAGCCGGAAGTAAGCTATATATGATTGTGCGAGACTTCCGATTTCTTTTGGTAAGTAAAACTGCAGTAAACAGTAAAACTATTTGCTTAACAAACAAGCGTGTTTATGATTACGATAAAACATTTAACACCAGCTACCAAAATCAAACAGACTGTTTTTGTACAACTAAAATACTGTTCCGCTACTCGAATCTGATTGGCGGAGCGGCGTTCCTACAGAGATTGCGTCATTCCGCTCGTGCGTTCAGACTTCAGCCTGTTCATTAGTGGCGCGAATTTACTTAAGGCTACATCTTTACGCCAGTAGGTGGCGTCAAGTGACAGATTGTTTTGAATATTGATTCATACAGGAACGAAACGCTGCGTCAACTGTCTGTAATTTAGAAAAGCGCTGAGATTCTGTTTAGATTGTTGAACTACTTTCGTTGGTGGAGCAACTGACATGATACGCCATCTAACATGTAAGTCACTCAGTATTAATTTCTTTTTCATCGAACTGTTGTTCAAAAGTAGTTAAGGGTTGTAAAATCGTGCTGTTTTCGGAACAACGCACAGCACTCTGCACATGTGATATTGCTTAGCCTAAATATAATTGAAACATTAAACAAAAATGTATTAAAATAAATAGTATCATGAGCAGTTTAGGTCATTTTCACGATGATATAGGCTTTATAGTTTCTGACAGCCTTGACCAATGAGGCAAGCTCCTAGGAATGGCCTGACAACAACTCAGAACTCCTTAGTAACACCCTAGCAACCACCCAGAACACATGCTGAGAAATATTGTTCAGGAACAGGAAGATTTTATTTCCTTTTTTTCATCTGGGAAGGAAGTCCATTAAAGCCCCTTTGAAGATCACTTTTGTAGCATTTTAACCAGAATCTTCCACAGCAAGGTCAAGGCTTAGAAATACTGAGAGTTGTTTTGCTAGCTGTGTGCTTTTATTCTGAGATGTTTCCTCAAGTGAACCAAGCAGGTGGTCATAGCAGCCAGAAATGACTGCGTTCACCCGTAATTGTCTGTTCCCAGCCTTGGTAAGTGGGTAGAACCAGGTCTCCAGTTTCTCCCTCTCATCAGGCAGCCGCTGAATGGACTTCCGTGCTTAACGGAGCTCGAATAACCTGTGGCAGATTCAGACAGGTGAGAGCCAGGTAACTGCTTCCCTTTTGTGCCTTAAAAGATTGCCGATGCTTGGATAGAGTGTGTGTGGGTGGATATGAGATTGAGAGGGGAGTGTAGGCCTTTGATCTTCAGGGGCAGGGAATGGGGCAAATCTTCCAGCGGTCCCTGTAGCTCCAGCCGTATAGGTAACCCAACCCTGTTTTGGCCTCCGACTCAGCGAGCAGGTGCCCAGAGGTGGGAACTGTTTGCAGAGCTGTGTTTGGTGACAGCACGTCTAACTTTCAACTTCTCCTTTACTGCCGCCACATTGTTCACAAATCCCTGCTTTTCAACGTCTGAGCTTTTCAGAATCGCTTGTTCTTTCTGTTTTGCTCTTCAGGAGAAATACTGAGAGCAGATTTAATTCATGCTGTATGGAAAAACACAAACCTCAGTCTCGCAGCACTGCAAAAAAAGAAAAAATCTTTTTAATATGACAAGATTTACCTAGACAACTATATAAAAACTTGTTTCAGAAAATATTAATATTTTTTTACTTTTAAGCTTAAATGTTAGAAAATGTAGTGAGGTGTATTTACTTACATATAGAATTTATATGGTGACAGAGAGAGCTCAGTGTGCTGCAACTGAAGAAAACGAATGCAAATAGAAAAACACCAGCACATTAAGAAAACACATTCATCAGTTTGACAACACATGTGCTGCAAATAATCACAACGCAACCAAATATAGAAATGCACTGCAAAGACTCACAATGCAACCAAATACAGAAATACAATGCAAATATCACAGCGCAACCAAATACAGAAACGCACTGCAAATACTCACAATGCAACCAAATACAGACACACTGCAAATACTCACAATGCAACCAAAATACAGAAATGCACTGCAAAAACTCACAATGCAACCAAATACAGAAACAGGCTGCAAATAATCATAATGCAACCAAATACAGAAACACACTGCAAATACTCACAACACAACCAAATACAGAAATTCACTGCAAAAACTCACAATGCAACCAAATACAGATATGCACTGCAAATACTCACAACGCAACCAAATACAGAAATGCCTGCAGACACTCACAATGCAACCAAATACAGAAACACACTGCAAATTTTACAGCGCAACCAAATACAGAAACGCACTGCAAATACTCACAATGCAACCAGAAACGCACTGCAAATACTCACAATGCAACCAAATACAGAGACGCACTACAAATACTCACAACGCAACCAAATACAGAAACGCGCTGCAAATACTCACAATGCAACCAAATTCAGAAACAGGCTGCAAATAATCATAATGCAACCAAATACAGAAACACACTGCAAATATCACAGCGCAACCAAATACAGAAGCACATTGCAAATACTCACAATGCAACCAAATACAGAAAAGCACTGCAAACACTCACAATGCAACCAAATACAGAAACGCCTGCAAATATCGCAACGCAACCAAATACAGAAAAAGGCTGCAAATAATCACAATGCAACCAAATACAGAAACACAATGCAAATATCACAACGCAACCAAATACAGAAACACACTGCAAATACTCACAATGCAACCAAATACAGAAACGCACTACAAATACTCACAACGCAACCAAATACAGAAACGCACTGCAAATACTCACAACGCAACCAAATACAGAAACGCACTACAAATACTCACAACGCAACCAAATTCAGAAACGCCTGCAAATATCACAACGCAACCAAATACAGAAACGCACTGCAAATACTCACAACGCAACCAAATACAGAAACGCGCTGCAAATACTCACAATGCAACCAAATTCAGAAACAGGCTGCAAATAATCATAATGCAACCAAATACAGAAACGCACTGCAAATATCACAGCGCAACCAAATACAGAAGCACATTGCAAATACTCACAACGCAACCAAATACAGAAACGCACTGCAAACACTCACAATGCAACCAAATACAGAAACGCCTGCAAATATCGCAACGCAACCAAATACAGAAAAAGGCTGCAAATAATCACAATGCAACCAAATACAGAAACAAAATGCAAATATCACAACGCAACCAAATACAGAAACACACTGCAAATACTCACAATGCAACCAAATACAGAAACACACTGCAAATACTCACAACGCAACCAAATACAGAAATTCACTGCAAAAACTTACAATGCAACCAAATACAGATATGCACTGCAAATACTTACAACGCAACCAAATACAGAAACACACTGCAAATTTTACAGCGCAACCAAATACAGAAACGCACTGCAAATACTGACAATGCAACCAGAAACGCACTGCAGACACTCACAATGCAACCAAATACAGAAACACAATGCAAATATCACAGCGCAACCAAATACAGAAACACACTGCAAATACTCACAATGCAACCAGAAACGCACTGCAAATACTCACAATGCAACCAAATACAGAAACGCACTACAAATACTCACAACACAACCAAATACAGAAATGTGCTGCAAATACTCACAACGCAACCAAATTCAGAAACGCCTGCAAATATCACAACGCAACCAAATACAGAAACGCACTGCAAATACTCACAATGCAACCAAATACAGAAACGCACTACAAATACTCACAACACAACCAAATACAGAAATGTGCTGCAAATACTCACAACGCAACCAAATTCAGAAACGCCTGCAAATATCACAACGCAACCAAATACAGAAACGCACTGCAAATACTCACAACGCAACCAAATACAGAAACACGCTGCAAATAGCACAGCGTTGTATTTAATTGCGTTGTATTTAAAGCGTGTTTCTGTGGTTAATTTCGTTGTGAGTACTTGCAGCGTGTTTCTGTGTTTAATTGCGTTGTGAGTATTTGTAGTGCGTTTCTGTATTTGGCTGAGTAAACTGGCTTTCTTAATTTGCTGTTGTTTTTCTGGTGCCTGTTTTCATCAGGTACAGTGCATTGAGTTCCCTCGGCCACTGTAAAATTATCATTTTAAAATTTCATAAGCAAGATATTTATGTAAGTCTAAATATACTGTGCCATTTTATGCATCTTGTTTAAGGGTAAAAAATAGACAAATACAGGTATTTTTGCAGTGAAAAATTAAGTTTATATATGTTCAAAAGCTTATAAAAAAAGCATATCTAAAGTTTCAGTTTAAAGTGATCTCAGTAATCTTACACTGTGCCCAAAATAAAGTTTTCAATCAAAACTCTTTTTTTTCAAGTATCAAAACACATCATTGGTACATCATAACACATTCTCATTGGTTGATGAGCTGAATTATCTGACCTCACATTAATTTCATTTATTACTATTTGTATTGTAAACCTGATACAAAAGCTGATACATACAGTAAATGACTAAAGTCTTCGGCATCTCTCACGTTTCATCACTTCTTGCATGACATGACTGGAAACTGAACTGACATAAATTAAACCGATAGAGAGGGGAGTATTGCACGTTTGTGGATCTATATTGAGGCTGTCCTCAGGCAAAGCAATTACTGCAATGAGCGTTTGCATGTGAATTGAGCTCTTGATGGTGTTTGGTGTGTGATGGTGTATGTGTGTGCGAATAATGCAGAGATAATGTGCATCAGTGACTACAGTTCTTTTTTTTTGAGGGAATATAACAAAGGCTCCACAGAAAATAGGCTCAGCTGAGGAATTTTAATGAATTAGTGGAATTCATTTGAGGCCATTGTGAATGACTCTAAATCAGATGAATGAGCAGCGCTGGAGATCCTCAAGCTGGACTGTAATGCTGAACACATAAAAAGCATCAACTCCTAGAAAGAAAGATTTTGAAACAGATGTGATGACTAAGATTAATGCAAAACAACTTTGCTCTCAAAACACTCAAACTAATGTTATTTGATTCTCTGAAACTGGCCACAGTTTCACAAAAAAGCAAATGTGTCACGCTAACAATCAAGACCCCCCATGAACATAACAAAAACAAGCTAAAAAAATAATAGAACGAAGCAGAACAACAGAGGACAGTGCTTTGGGCTCTACTATGCAAGATTTCTTATGGGAACTTTTCCAGAAACCAATCCCAACATAGTACTGTAGAAGATGATCACAATTACACAAATATTGCATTCTTTACAGACCAATCACAATGTAAAACATCGTGCTCATGATAGTACGGCCACAGTGACAGTACTTAAGGAGTTTTACAGATGTTTGGAATCACATCTTGAAGGAAAACTTACACAGCTTCTGGAAATATCCTGGACATTTCCTGGAAACTTGTATGTTGTGGTACATCTCTGTAGTGTTTTTCTGAGATGTTTAGGTAAAATTTAACTGTTAGGACCCTTGACAGCAATTGATCGTGAGTTCCCATGATCCTTCTTGACATAAACAGAACGTATTTATCACCTAGTGATCTGGAAAATTCCATTGTCCACTTTTCTAATTGAATAAACAGCACTATTCATCATCGTTCCTACCGCTAGCTAAAATGAGACCCACTGCACAAGCCATGCAAAAGTCTCTCACTCTGCATAAGATATTCATGCCGCTTGCGGTAAAGAGACACCCCGCTGTACAAGCTGGGACAGTGAAGTAGTAAATCTGTAGTGTGTTTGGCTGAGGGGAGCCCGCAGCTTAACTCAATTATTGTTGTTCGGGTTATAAAACACCATGTAAGCGTTGCTCCAAGGTAAATGGAGCGAAACAATATTCGCATATGATTTATATGAGGAGCAACAGCGGGAGAAGCGGTCAGTGTTCGATGGCTACATTTACGCTGCAGGACTTTCCACAAAACTCTGGATTTTAGCAGCTGTAAAAAAGTAATCATGAGGGAAGGATTGTGCTACATCTAAAGGTATGATGGGAAGGCATAGATCTCCGTTCTGTCCATCTTCACTCAGAGATCGTCTCCCCTGCTTACTTCCAACCATCCACTCCAGCTGCCCGAGGCAGAAAGAGCGCGCGAGAGAAAGTAGGAGGAGTGCTGTGCCGGGCAGCTCCGCCCTACAAAAGCTCCAGCCAATCAGAGGAGCACTGCAAGCTTCCACTACAATAGGTGAATGTCTCCTAAGTGAGATGAGACGAGAGAGAGAGAGAGAGAAGACCTGCGTAAGCCCCTGACTGACTCATTCACCCATGGGAGTTTGAAGTGACAGAATAAATCTACAGAGACGAGGCTTAGGATAACATTTCAGAGAGCTGAGAGCAGACAGACACATACACACAGACCAATAGAGCTACAGCTGAGTGAGACTACAGAGAGACAGACAGATATACAGCTCATCCCCAGAAAGACAAGAGTTGGAGTCATTGTCATGTTGGTGGTGTTACTGATCCTGCATGCCGTCTCGTGTGCCCATTCTCACGGGCCGCCGGGTGCCGCCGTGCCAGTTAAGCAGTGCCCGTCTGCGTGCCAGTGTGAGGAGGATGGCATCCTGCTGCTTGTGGACTGCTCCGAACAGGGACTATCCAGTGTGCCAACTGACTTAAGTCCTTTGACGTCTTACCTGTGAGTACACCCTCTCTTCGATCACCTGCTTTGCTGAGACACTGAGGGCTGTTTGGTTTGATTACATGAACTATCTTCAAAAGGAAGCTGTAAGATTATTGTTTGATGCCAGAATTTGGAGATATGAAAGGCTTAAGGTTAATAACAGACTCTGACAACCGGTTTTGCGTCCGGACATCAAGTGCGTCAAGAGTACCAATATTTTTGATTGTTCAGAAGTAAACAGAAGCTGAATATTAAAATTTGTTGATAGTACCATGACAATTTTGAAGAATCAGTAGTTTCATGCTCTCAGCACAAAACACATTTTGCTCTCCATTTATGCTCTGTGTATTTAATATAGTCTGTGGGATGTTTTCTTTGATCTTGAGTAGTTTTGTTCATGGTTTGAGGATGAGTGCACAACCGCTACCTGATATCTGTCTTATTTGGCTGCTTCTTCTAGTGACAGATGAATTTGCCCTAAAATACCAAAAGATGACTTATATTGTAAATGATCATCATTATATAATTTATTTATATGATCAACTATTATTCTGTGATTAGATGTGCTATATTATAGCACTGTTTTTTCCCTCGTGACCTTATAAGAACCCCATTTCTGGATCGCGACCCACCAATTTAGGATGTATGACATGCATGTGATCCGTCTTGGGTGATTGGTGCTAACGTGCACCTTCAATCAGAGCTGTAATACAAACTCCGCTCACATTAGCGGAACTATTTTGACCCAAACGGGACACTTTCAACAGGAGCGAACCGCACAGAGCATGCAGTTCGTTACCAAACGGGAAAAGCAATGCTTGCTTCCCATGTGTCCTGTGACAGTTCTCAGTGCAGCGGTATCTGATGGGAACGTGTGTGTAGAGTGATGCAGTGGGGCGCTCCGTACAGTATTGGGTTTCTCCATGTCAGCTGGAAGCCTGTTGGGTTTAAGTCCATGCTAATCGCTAAGGCATGCCATATGTCCCCTGATTGTGAATGATGACGCAAAGGAGGACTCAAATGTTCGCTCATAAAACGTTGTGCAGCTCACGTGAATCAATAACTGGAGAGAGTTGTGTTTCAGGCTTTGGAGGAAGCGTAGCTCATGGTTGGGAATTGGATTGCAAACACATGTACCGCAACCTTTCAAACATATTGAAACATCTTGAGTGGTGTCTCTAGACATTCGCAAGTGCATGGGATTGGATCTCTTTTTATACTGCCAATGTTGTAGGGAATTTTATTGCGTTGTGCAACAAATCGGACGACTTCAGTTTCATATTTGAAATACATGTCCATTTCCCACTTTTATTAAACTCTGAAGATAATTTTCTGCTAATCGCATTAATATAACGAGGATTGATCATGTTTTAACGGAATTTGTTTAGACTTTATTTTAGGGTGACGTAATATTAATTAACTACTTGTACTTACTGTAGAGTTACAGTTAGGGTTTGGTTTAGGATTAGTTACTTGTAATTATGCATAATTTACTGTTATTACCATAGTAAGTACATGTAGTAACGTGTAACTACGTCACCTTAAAATAAAGTGTTACCCAAAATGCTCACACTTTATATTAGGGTCCAATTCTGAGTATTAACTATGGCTTTTGCCTCAATAAATTCCTAATTAGTGCTTATTAATAGTTAGTAAGGTAGTTGTTATGTTTAGGTATTGGTGCTTAATAAGTACTAATAAACAACCAATATCCTAGTAATATGCATGCTAAGAAGCAACTAGTTAATCGTGAGAACTGGACCCTAAACTAAAGTGTTACCCCCAAAATATTAACGCAATCTCACTAGTGAATCTTTGTGTTCATTGAATATCCAGTAAATTGATTCCTTCAAGTATTTCACCAATTTTCAAAAAGACTTTGATTCTTTTTTTCCTCAAAGTTTCGTTACGAGTCTGTGTAGATCAGACCAGCAGAAGTCTTTCAAATGCAGTTCTTTCTCTCTTCACTGGAGGAGAGCAGATTGATGTAAATATTGACTGAGCTTTGATGTGCGTGTCATTGTTGAGATGTCAAAGTGTGTGTTTAAGTACGACGGGGACCGTTCTGCAAGAAAGCTCTGTTCTTCTGACGCCGTTTACTGAAAGTGCTCATTCATCGGTCGTCTTTTTTCATGTCAAACTTTTAGACAAACCGAGAAAAAGTGTTTGCGTTAGAACATGCAACTGCTTTCTGGCCTGATTTCTATTGCTTTTGCATTGGCCTGTCATTGTTATTTCACTTTGAACAGCTTTTAATCCCTTTACTGAAAACTCACCAAATTTTTAAATGCATGAAGGGGTCTGTGGCTAATTTTTGCATTATTATTATTTTAATTATGGGATGTATAGTTGCCTAGCAACCAGTGCCTAAATTTAAAATATGTCAGTCCAGCTGTCCAATTTGAGCTTGAGACTTCAAATTTCACATTTTGATTAGGAATACATTTCCCTCAAAGACCCATAAGTTCTGTCATGATTTATTATTATTATTATTATTATTTTTATTTAAACTGCTCGCCCAGTGAATCTGAAATATTTGACATTAGACAAGACAATCAAACCACCATAAACTATTATGTTAAGAAAACGACTTGCAATAAGCAATGGATGCATTGCCCAATGTTATCCTTTCACTTTTACTTCTTATACTCACTAGATTCATTTAATATCACTGTAGAATGCTTTTATCACTGCTTTTTTTCTTTGCACATAACAAGCAGATACTAACCATTATTTTATGCATGGCCGGTTTGCTTAACATTAAATGGAGATAAAACTGTTCATAGAGTGAAAAGCAAAGCACAAGTGGGAGCTGTGTGAACGCACTACTGAGAAAGCAGGCATCAGAGCTGGACATTTCGCCAGTATTAAATGCCTGTCCTGTCTCGCTCTGCAGCGATCGCCCATATGGGACAACAGGTGCCCTGGGGCGCGGAAAAAGTCTGTCACCAAGAGAGTCTGTTTTTGCACTGCTTTTTGTTTGTTTCTGTTGGTTTCAACAGGAGTGGACATTGAGGTGCAGTAGAGTATGAAAAGTTACAGACTGCTGTTCTGTACACTAACAAGAATAATACTTGTATACACATTCCTAAATATACACACCTTGATCGATGAATTGAACTGTTGATTGATTCATATTTTTTGATGTACAAGATCTAAAAAGCCTACTGTGTTGATGAATTAAGATGCAGCACATCAAATAAATTTTGATTGCATATGATCGCAGTACATCTATGCTCTGATAGAACTTCTGATAAAAACTTCTTATAGAAGTTTTTTTTTAGCCTTTCAGGATGTTAAAAGGCACACTAGTACTATACAGCATGATACATAGTTGAATAAGGAATAATTCATGATGGGCCATTGAATTATTACAAAATAACACCTGGAGTGTGCATTATTTTAGAGTAATTCGATGGACCAGAGTCAATTATTCCACTTATACTATGATTTCCACAGCTCAAGACATTGTTCAGATGTTATATTTAAAAACATTTACCAGGTTTTTGTCCTTAAAATGCTCTTGTGTGTAGGACAACGCATCTCATCCCACGTCTCCTTTGCTAATTCCAAAACCTCATTTTATAGCTAGTAATGGAGGCTTGAGCTATTTATAGCTGACTAATGCAGTTATTAATGCAGTTATTAGAGCGAGAGAGATCAAGAATATGTGAATTATCTGAGTCTGTGAGTCTCTCAACAGTGTTCGGCTGCAACATCTCTACTATCAGCGGAACTGTAAGTTTATCTGCTTCAAGAACAGCGTGAGAAATATCATGTAGCTTTTAAGTTGCTAAACTATTTTACTGATAAAATCGTCAGAGCAGCACTGACAACACGTTTCTGTGCGAGAGTGTGTGACTGTATGAGCTGGAGAGATTATGTGTTTTCTGTACTTACTGAAACGTGATTTTGTGGCAAAAAAACTTGGAAATAATTTGTTATTGTTATTTTTATCCTATTTCTTACTATATTTATTTGCTTGGTCAGTGTCGTTGTGGGTTTTGGTTCGTTTGGTGTTGTCATCTGTAAGGACCTTTTAAAATAACTGGAATCGTTTGGCGCAGTGATATGAGACTGTAATGTGGTCATGAGGAACTACTTTAGCCGTGCGTCCCCCTGAAAATAACTGCACATCTTTGAACGTTCCTCAACCAATCATATTCAAGCATTCAACAGCCCAGTAGTTTAAAAATGTTTAGTATAATTAGTTTTAGAGATTTTGTTCTGCTAAAATAGCAATATATAAATCACTGTAACATATAAACTGTACTTCAAGGCATTATTTGGCAAACCCAATGTTTAAGTAACTACAATAAAGATAAAACTCTTTCCATTCAAAGAAAACGCTGAAAATGTCAACTCTACTGAAACCAGGTTAGTTCAACTGAAGATGAGTACAAGCATCAACCATCTAAAACATCATCATACAACCAGCTCAAACCTCAAAGCTGTCAGCCCATTCCCTGAAGCCAAGGGCCATATATTTTCATCTCTCTCAGGGCAATTTTCTACACAAACACAAATTAATGTTGAGCTCAGGCTGAGGGCTGCAGACACATGTTTTCGCTTACTGGCCCGCCTCAACTTCCAGTGCTTTGGCCTTGAAACCTTTTAGAGTCAGAAACAAGAACAGAGCGAGTGTGTGAAAGATGCCTTCAAGTTCTGAAGTGTGTTGTGTTATCTGATTTTAGGGCCATGAATCTATTTGCAGCCCTTTTGACCAGTGATTTATATTTTCAAGCAGGAAGAGTTAACACCTAAATCATGATGTACCACATATTGCATACAGCTGGAACAAATTTTATATAAACTTATCAGTTATGTCACACATTTGAGTTTAGTTCATTCAACATGAAATGTTGTTCAGAACCCATTTTACTTCCATAATCTGCTGTATTTATGAATAATATTCAATGAGGAAATTTTTTAGTCAGGATTTTATCCATAATGAAAAAAGTCATGCGGAGCAAGCTATATATGCATACACACATTTATTTATTTGCCTTTATTGCGGCAGTAGAGAATTTACAAGAAGCGAAGTGAGAGACAGAAAGGAGGCAGTATCACCAGTCGTGACTCCAACTCAGGTCACTCAAAGTGCTATCCACAGTAAAATGGTAATTTTTCAGTTTTGTTTTCATGTTGACAGTGGATGTTGACAAAACTTTGCCTTTTGGAGCCGTGACCTAGTAGTTAGTTCTCACAAGTTGCTACATGGTGCTCATACTGCGAAGAGAAGGGCTCACATAGCCTACTGTTATTTCCTGATCTCTTTCCCGCCACTTTGTTGCATCATTTCCTGTTCCCTCTTTGTGCTGTCAATAAAAATGGTAAAAACATTAGTGAAAAGTGAGCACAGAGTTTAGAAGAAGGCCTTTTCAAAATCGGGCCTCAGATCTTCGGGTTGTTTACGTACTTTTGAATCCGAGTGAATTCAACTCTGGCAGCTTGCATCATTAAACGGCTCCAAGGGCTCTAATGTTCTCTCAGTTTAACCACCTAAGCTCTTCAATGAAACAGGGTGATAATGGGCTTTTCATCCTGGCAGTGGTGAACACTTTGAGCTTTATAATGTGGTAAGTTTGCAGGCTGATCCCTCAGGGGGTGCTAGCAGACAAACTGCACGGACAATCACTCAAAGCTTTGATGCTTACGGTACCACTGCAAAGCAACACAGCGGGACTCACGTAAAGCAAAGAGTTGAGGAATAACATCACAGTCGAGGTGCTCCAATGGATTTATATTGCTGTATGTGTACCCCCATCAACAGTCCATTACCAAAACCCAGAGCCTCCAACAAGTAATACTCGAAAGTTAACCAATATATGAAACACATGGACAAATTTGGCGTTCTCGCAGACCGTTCCTCAGAGAAAGAGAATAAAAACTTTCTTCAAATGAGGCTCCAAATGTCAACGGGGTATCTGGAATGGTGAGTTTAATAAAACCTCCAGCTGACGAAGTCCACAGTTTACAAAGACGTACATGTTTGCTGGGGTGAAATTTCGGCTTGGGTTCATGACCGAAGCACGAAGCCGGTGAAAGTAATGTATTATGTCTGGTAGGAGCGGGAAGACGACTGAGACTCTGACTGTAGACCTCAACTCACCGTACCCCAGTGGCCTGTTTACCTGCTTTGTGTGTCAGGACAGGTCATGGACAAGGCAACGGGGAGGCAGTTTGATCTTTTCAGAGCATTGGACAATTCAAACAGACATAGGAATCTGCCACACCGATGTGCAATGTAGTGAGTGAGTGAGAGGGGTCAGGATGTACAACATACCCTCCAGGCTGTAAGACAGACAGAGGTATGTTTACACCTGAGAGTGTTATGACCCTACTTGCAGAACCAAATCATATTCATTATTCATGACAACAAGCTTTTTTTCTATTAGACTTCACTATATAATGGTCTAAAGTACATTTGCGCAATTCCTGGAGGACAAAAACGGCGCATTCTTTCATAAATTCCTCAGTTCCTCAATTCAAATTCCGGATAAAAAGGCTGAATGGAAAGAAAAACAAATAAACAAAAAACAGGCCGCTGCATTTTTTTTCCATGTAGAATGTCTTGTCATTAACACACAACTCCATTTGTGTACAAGCTAGTACACATACGGAGTCTCAGACTCAACCTCACCCTCAAACAAACATGGGAGTGATTGTTCATTTCCTTCTCTTCCCGTTACCTAACAGTGAAACGAGAGCAATTAGTGCCCTGTGAAGTCAGCCCGAAAATAGTCAGAGCCCATGCAGGATAAATAAACCAGTGGACCTACCGCAGACTGCCTCATCTCCAGAACATCTTTAAATAGATCCAGAGCTGGAGGAGAAGACCCGAATGCTTCCACTCAGCGCATTGTAGAATAACCAACTCTGAAGAACAAACGCCTTGTGGGACCCCCAAAAACATTGCAGAGATGTAGACCTATAGATCATCATTTGCATTTCCATCTGCCTATTTTTATGTGCATTTTGGGATATCGCTTAAAGAAAGTGCTGGATGGAAACAGAAAGATGAACATAAATTCCAAAAATGTGCATTAAAAATTTAAGTATTTTTATCTATGATGGAAACAAACTTACAGAATAAATTCCTCTGTGATTTTGCGATGGGACGGCATAACTGGACCAACCAGCGAACCAATCTCGAGGCACAGAATCAAAGAGGTTCTGTATAAGAACCTCCCAGAACTGTTTTACACAACTGCGTTCCCAAACAACAGGCCTCTGAATGCAAGATAACATGACAGCATTTATTGTGTTTCTTAGTGATATTTAACCCCAGTTTAAGAAGTGACAATTTTGTCTTTGACTCAATGGATGGAAATGCTGCTTTATTCGCAAATGTTTTATGCGATATTCCAATTTTACGCGTAAGTTCAATTCGCAACTTTGGATGGAAACACCTAACTTTGGAGACTAACTTCTCGTCTGGACCACTGAATGGAGTTCAGTTGATCCATGTGGCATTTCTCCTTCTTTTCTTTCTGGATGAAAGAAGGAATGAAATCAAGTGGTTATCCTAGACAGCAATCAGATCAAATGGAGAACAAAAGGAGAATTAGCTTCTTCTTCTTTTTTTTTTTTTGCAATGTATGCAAACACATAAAGTTTCAGAAGAGTCTCAAACTCTGCAGATTTTTGGCATTTTGCCATAAGTGTGAAATTTTAGTGTACCCAAACATTTCTCATTTTACTGTTTCATGTGACAATAAAAACGGTCTCATTTGTCTCCAGTAGAACTTTAGGAAAAACATCTGTGACAAAGTTGATTCTGATGTGACCCTAAGTGAGTGAGTCTATGAAAGAACAACCTATAAAAAATAAAATTTCCCTGTGGATTCTGGTGAGGGAATAACAGTTGAATGGGTGGTTAAGTGGGGATTCTGTCCTTTTCAGTGGCAGAGGTTCATAAATCAGCCTCTGGGCAAACTTGACAATCCATCGCAGACCTCTGTAGGGGTCTGTGTGGGGGTCTCTTAACCTGTGGTTAAGGCCTTAGCCACATTTCACCATCAGCTCTTTGGATCTGACAGAAGCTATAAACTGTGCTTTTGAGGTGACATGTTCTCACCCCCTCAAACACCACTGGAAACCTTAAGGGAGGACAAAGGCTGGGAAAGAAGATACCCAGAATACTGATCGTTAAGTGGAAATGGTTTATACAGAAGCTCAGATTTCAGATTCATGATCTTAACCATAAAGGAGCGACACCAGTCACTTCTCATCTTCAGATGCTTGAGATCCACATGTGAGAAGCCATCTCCTCAAATGAAGGAGCAAATTAAACCGTCGAAGTTTCCAAATAGATTACTTTACATGCATACAGCTTACAGCTTACACAGTCCCCCGTAATGCGTTTTTAATGAGTTTGCTTACATTTGCCGCATTGAGAATATACAACTCATCCCAGATTGCAATATGTGGACCAGGAAGGATCACTATAGCCAGACAGAGGCAGGCTCAAAGCAGGAAGATTTTTCCTTATCTTAACTATTTAGGGCTGTGCCTTGCATCAGGAAAGATTACTGGCTGAATCCTAGTTACTATCTATGTATCAGGCTCATATGAGAAGGTTTCCTCACTAAACTAGGAAAGGGGAATCACATATCCTGCTTCCCTCTCAATATTGGAGGAAGATTTGCACCATAATTTATTTGTGGAGAAACTGGAAACATTTTGTAATGAGACAAAAGTTGTGAAATCACCTAAGAATGCAAGTTGGAGTGACAGTTTGGAGTGACTTAAGTTAGGACATTTCTAATGGATGGGTCTTGTTAATTTAGGGCATTGTGTCGAGTAGTAGAAGATGATAGAATGCTTGCTTAAGAGGGGAGCCATGAAGCGTGCATGACGTGCTGGAGTCGCATCACTCACAGCTGCACATCTCTGAAAGAAGCACAGTCCAAACAAATCCATTAGTGCTCACCAGGGATTGACATTAACACCCGCCAACTCGCCAAATGTGGGTGTATTTCAGCAGTGGCGTGTAATGCAGTCACTCCTACTAGCCACTTTGGCAGGTTGAATTTTATATATAATATATATACATTTTTCAATCGTACTCTTTTAAAATGGCATCTGAATTTTTTTTCGATATATATCAACACTGAAATGACTCATTTTCTGCAGAATAGACACAATACCAGCTGTACTTTCTCTCTCTCCCATCTCTCTAACAGTAAGTTGACACACAACACCCGCCTCCCCTCACTCACTCGTTTCATTTGCTCTGGATTAATATTGTTGTCACCAGAGGGCTTGAATTTTGGTGTGCGATTGCACGTTTTATGCATAATTTCTTCATTCCTGCAGATTCCTGCACCCAAAATGTGCGCACATAAAGCCACCTCTCTGTGTTAAATTGAGTTGTTTTTTGCTGCTTATTGCACTTAAGCAGTCAAATATACACATAAAAATGTCAAAATGCCGGTCATGGCAAGCGTTCATGTAAACACAGCCAGTTATGTTCGAAATGAACGTTAACATCTGAGAAAGAAAACGCATGTGTAACAGTATAATGGATCTGTGCGTCAGGTCTGAAAGTGACAGCAGCCTAATATACCTGCTGCCGAATTATGAGATGATATTAAAAATATCTATATGGCAGTTTTCCCCATGGTATCAATGTCAAAATTGTGGCTATAGAAAACCACTAGCTACAGTGGCTGGTTAATGTCAAGCCCTGGTGCCTGGTGGTCATAAACCTGCCATGTTCATACCTCACATGCACGTGTTGAAATGCAGGTGGCGTCCTTAAACTATGAGAAATCTCCACACCAGGAACCTTGTAAATGAGACCTTTGAACATTTGTTTGATGCTGTGTAGGGTTGTGCAAAGGAAACATAGCTTGCATTTTAAGAATAACTAGAAAAAATAATTGAAATCAAAGCCATTTTTTGTAATAAATAGAAAATTACAGCTCGGAATTCTTACCCAGATGGATGGAAGAGGCCTGCTTGGATGTGTGCCGAAATGTTAAACAAGATCGAGTGCTAGGGTTGAAGGTAGGATCATCAAACTGACCAACTGGTGAAGCTGAAAAATGAATGTGATCATTTTCCAATAATACCATGAAGAAACTCTGTTGCACACATGAACCTTGCGGTCTGTGCAGCTACAATCCTTTATGACTAAAACCACTGCATGTTCTCACTTGCCAAACTGCTGGCGAACATCAAGGGTATAGGCAAAAAGGCATTACAGATGATTTGCCACTTCGAATGTGGACAGTTGTGGAAAATGTGGAAAAACTTTGCAGCATATCTGACGAAAAGAAAAGAAATGAAAAGAATGAAAAGAATAAGGGTTGATGTAGAGGTCACCATTTGAAATATATGTTTCAGTGTGTTCCATTGGCTTTGACATGCAGATTAGTTTTCCCAACTCGTGCACAGTAGGGAAACAAAAGAAAATGTCAATGGAAAAAACTTGTAATTTGCCTATCAAACAATATTTATCTGGTCCAGCAAACCATCTTGTGCATCTTCTTTGGAGGCTGCAGTCAGGACCGGGAGCTCCAGGGACAGGGTGAACTCCAGCCAGTGGAGAGGATAGACAGAGAGGGCGTTTCCTCCGCCCGACCTGCAGCTGCCTCAGCTGCTCGCCACTGGGGACACCATGAAATTTATTGCAATAATCATCTCTCTAGGCAACACATTAAATAGCGCACTCCTGCTTTGAAAAGGCTTTGAAATATGTTCTCTTTGATACTTGATTAGAGAGTGAAGTTTTCAGGAGGTGGCAAACAGTCTTAACATGTAGAGAGATGTTTTTCCTCCTTTGGTGTTAATACAGATGATTGAATATTTTACTATGAAGGGAGTAACTGTTTGTGTATTATATTTTAAATAAGATAATACAGATTTTGTCAGCACAGTGTGTACATTCACTCCTTTGCATTCAACCTCCACCTCTCTGTATCTCTCCCAGAAGCTGGTCAAAGTGGTTTAGTCTAAACTTGTATGTCAACAAAGATTTTTTGTTTGTAAAAGACTGAACAAAACTATAGATTCGGCCTTGTAATGATTTATTGGGGTTCCAGATGAATGGGGAGTGGAACATGTTGAATGCATCATAAAAATGCATAAAAAATGCATAGCTACTAAATCTATGAAAAGTAAGGAGTAGTCAAGAGGACTCCTAAGTCACTGAGACCACTTCACAAACAATCCTAAAATGGCTGTTGCCGGCAATCCACCTCAGCAGTCTGCCCAAAGATACTGTACCTTGGATGCTGAGCCTCCTCCCCTTATAAATGCCATAAATATCATGATTTTTACCCATGATAACAACATAAAGGTTCATTTATGTACAGGAAAAATGTATTGAATGATGGAGGATAAAACATTACGGTCAAGTTGAAAATAATATCCTATCGTCTGTGACGATAGACTTGTGGGCTGACAGCCAGCTCTGGTGACCCATGTTCAAATTCTGGCTCGGGGACTTTTCCCAATCCCGTGCTATCCAAGGACAGCCCAAACCCAGAGTACTCCCCTGTATCCTGGGAATAGGAACCAGTCGAGAGTGAGGAATCGGGTAGCAGAGGGATGCAGGTAACAGGTGAGTCGGCTGTGTTTATACAGTGAGTACAGAGAGTATTCAGACCCTCTTAAATTTTTCACTCTTTGTTATATTGGAGCCATTTGGTAAAATCATTTAAGTTCATTTTTTTCTCATTAATATACACACAGCACCCTATATTGACAGAAAAACACAGAATTCTTGACATTTTTGCAGATTTATTAAAAAAGAAAAACTGAAATATCACATGGTCCTAAGTATTCAGACACTTTGCTGTGACACTCATATATTTAACTCAGGTGCTGTCCATTTCTTCTGATCATCCTTGAGATGGTTCTACACCTTCATTTGAGTCCAGCTGTGCTTGATTATACTGATTGGACTTGATTAGGAACGCCACACACCTGTCTATATAAGACCTTACAGCTCACAGTGCATGTCAGAGCAAATGAGAATCATGAGGTCAAAGGAACTGCCTGAAGAGCTCAGAGACAGAATTGTGGCAAGGCACAGATCTGGCCATGGTTACAAAAAAATTCTGCTGCACTTAAGTTTCCTAAGAGCACAGTGGCCTCCATAATCCTTAAATGGAAGAGGTTTGGGACGACCAGAACCCTTCCTAGAGCTGGTGGTCTGGCCAAACTGAGCTATCGGGGGAGAAGAGCCTTGATGAGAGAGATAAAGAAGAACCCAAAGATCACTGTGGCTGAGCTCCAGAGATGCAGTCAGGAGATGGGAGAAAGTTGAAGAAAGTCAACCATCACTCCAGCCCTCCACCAGTCGGGGCTTTATGGCAGAGTGCAAGACACATGAAAGCCCACATGGAGTTTGCTAAAAAACACCTGAAGGACTCTAAGATGGTGAGAAATAAGATTCTCTGCTTTGATGAGACCAAGATAGAACTTTTGAGCCTTAATTCTAAGGGGTGTGTGTGGATAAAACCAGGTACTGCTCATCACCTGTCCAATACAGTCTCAACAGTGAAGCATGGTGGTGGCATCATGCTATGGGGATGTTTTACAGCCGCAGGTACAGGACGACTGGTTGCAATCGAGGGAAAGATAAATGCGGCCAAGTACAGGGATATCCTGGATGAAAACCTTCTCCTTCCAACAAGAAAATGACCCTAAACACACAGCTAAAATAACGAAGGAGTGGCTTCACAACAACTCCGTGATTGTTCTTGAATACCATCCAACCTGACAGAACTGGAAAGGATCTGCAAGGAGGAATGGCAGAGGATCCCCAAATCCAGGTGTGAAAAACTTGTTGCATCTTTCCCAAAAAGACTCATGGCTGTATTAGATTAAAAGGTGCTTCTACTAAATACTGAGCAAAGAGTGTGAATACTTAGGACCATGTGATATTTCAGTTTTTCTTTTTTAATAAATCTGCAAATATGTCAACAATTCTGTGTTTTTCTGTCAATATGGAGTGCTGTGTGAACATTAATGAGAAAAAAAAATGAACTTAAATGATTTTAGCAAATGGCTGCAATATAACAAAGAGTGAAAAATTTAAGGGGGTCTGAATACTTTCCGTACCCACAGTATGCCTCCTCTCGAGAGATTTTGACGACGATTTGAATGTGATCCTCCCGAACTTTGTTAATAAAACATCATTAGTCGCTTGGATTCTGCAATCTCTGGAGATGTAGACATGTAAGACGCTGACAATTGACCCGCCCCGAAAACCCATGCTCTCTCACACCACACATGTTCTCCCGCAGTGAAAAATACATTGCGGAGCAAAGAGGACACTGACAACGTATGAAACAGTTTCATATTTAAAATGTAATTTTTTAAAGCAGTTTAAACACTAAATACCGTATAGTGGCTCCTTAATGTGTCGTGACAGATCCTTCAAACGGCTCGTGAACCGATCATCTCTTCATACTAGCTCATTTATAGCATCAAATAAACATGAATATACATCAGAAGGAATGTTGTTTCAACCGCGGAAAGACGTGAGTACGCACAATATTTCAAGTTAACCAACGTAAATCTACTATAGGCTACTCCATGATGGCTTTGTCGGATAAGATTCGGCGTTATCATTGGTTAGATTGCCTGTCAATCAAATTGTTTCCGAAGGGTCAGTTGGCCGGCTCCTGCATCAATATCACACGTCGTGCTGATCCCGTTATCAGCTTCGGCCAATACCGAGCCGGCATTCGGACGTGAACACTGAAGCCTTTACTGTGCTTACTGCTTCAGGATAATGACAGGGAGGAGAAGGGATTGATGAATAAAGTCGTTATTTTTGTTTTCTTTTTGCGCACAAAAAGTGTTCTTGTCGCCTAATAACATTAAGGTCGAACCACTGCAGTTACGTCGACTGTTTTAACGATATCTTTCTGGACGTTGAAAGTGTTGATTATATTGCTGTCTATGGACGACTCATATACCTCTCTGATTTCATCAAAAATATCATCATTTGTGTTCCAAAGATGAACAAGGGTAACCTTTTAAGAATAAGATGTTTTGTGAATATGCCACCAGGATAGAGATCCATGCAAAGTTTGATATTACTGATTAAAAAGAGTGTCCATTGCTTTATTCTAAAAGTGTTTATGGATGTAAAGATGCTGCATCTGTCGGAACTGCGCCCTATTTCACACCTATAGTCATGTGTTCATGTGGGTTGAGAAACTCTGGCCTTGGGGTCCACCGTCCTGCAGAATTTAGCTTCAGCCCTAACCGAACACACCTGAACAAGCTAATCAAAGTCTTTAGGACTGCTAGAAAATTACAGGAGGGTGAGTTTGATCTGGGTTGGACCTTAACCCTGCAGGGCAGTGGACCTCAAGTGCTCTAGAGACTAAACAGACTAGAGTGAATTTTGTTGTCCGAATCTTCAGCGCAAAGACCTGCAGCATATCAGTTTCTAGTCTTCTCAGTAAGTTTTGACATGTTTTGAGGCATTTTAGGCCGGATTGAGCTGAACGAAAGAGAGAATGATGCTAAGTTAACCTATACATTTTGTGGCTATTTGCCACATCTCAGTAGTATTAACATTACCTGTGACAGTTTTGACAGATTGTTAATCCACACATCAGTCCTCACATGCAATCTCATGGATATATTTTGATGACATGTTCAAAATTTTTTTTTTTCAGTTTTTTCTCTAATCCTCATCCACTTGATTCACTCATTCCTTCACTCTCAGACATTTGTGGTTCCGTCTTCCACGAAAAGAGTAAGACGGTCTTGTCTTTCTGTCTTCTTTTCTCGTTTTCTCCCTTCGCAACCACAAATTGCTGTCATTATGTGACGCATTGCAGTGGTGATGGCTAACCAGAGTCTGGCCTGTGGAGAAAACCACGACAAGCGAATTAAGAGCTGAGGGAAATTGAGGGCCTGTGTGTGTGTGTGTGTGTGTGTGTGTGTACGGACCACCCAGACTCTCGTAACCAGAGGGTGAGACCACAAGCAGGAGCGACTCTGTTCTGCCGCCCGCATCTCGGTCCCTTACTTTCTGTCTATATTTAGATCTATTTGTTTCTCCTTTGTCTCCTTCTCAATCACTCTTTCTGCTTGGTTCTCTGGGTCTCACACTCTTATGTTTGCGGTTGTAGAAGAACTAAAGCCAAACACATGAGACCCTATATGTTGATTCCAGTGGACAAGTGGTATGCTATAGAATTGAATCCATTTTTTGCTTATATATTTCAAAGAGATGAACATTTTAATGCTTAAGGACTACTCTTTTATAATTCAAGAGATTAGTAGGGTTCTCAGTTGGGTTTCTGCTTCATCTCAGATGTTTCTCCTAAAATTCCTTTGGAGAAATAAAATAAGTGAGACAATTGTTGACATACAGTATAGATCAGCAGTATTTGGTCTTATTTAGAACGCAGTAAATTGGTGCATTTGTAAACATTGAGCACATTCCTATCAAGCGACAAAGTCGGACACGTTCGCGTGTGTCTTGGCCCTTTCTCCCAAAGACTTCCTCCGAACTTTAATCTCTTCCTCTTAGCTTCCCCCTTATCCGTATTGCATTCCTCTCCATAAGACAAAAAATGGTTTCCATGCAGATTGCCCATTATGTCAGTGGAGCGATGGTTATCGGTCCTGACCCAGGTCAAGCTGCACTGTAAACAGGACTGTGTTCAGAGGCAGGCAGCTAAGGAGAGAGGAGCCACGCTGAAGCCAGACGACGGGACAAGCCTACTATCAGCCCCAGCATCAGGCCGCTGGCTCCAGACTGCTCTCTCTCGAACTCGTCGCAGACCTCGAGCCCCCCGTTTTACTGGGGAGGGAATGGGTGTTGGTTTGGGTGTTGGCTTGTGGCTGTAGAATCCACAATGCATGATGGATAAAAACGACACATGTTGATGCAAAGACTGACCTGTTAAGTTGCCCTTTGAAGATAACACTACTTATGAAAAGCAGTGCTAACGTTAGTTGTTTTGCATGTTACGTCCAGGTTCTATATAATTTAAGCTCTATAGAGAACTAACACAAGCTCAAAATATTTTCACGTTTTATTCTATGACATTAAATACATCAGTTATACCCCCCTATTTTTTAAGGCTTTTATGTGTCGTATAAAAGGCGGTTGCTAACAAGTGTCCAACACACTTCACACCTTCAAGTGTCTAACACACTTCACAACACTTTTCAACTAAAAGCAGAAAACTTTTTATGCGTTTTGGCCGTTCATTTACACAACAATGGCGTTTTGGTGGCCTGAAAACTCGAAATCCGGTCCCAAAGTGCAAGGTTTTGAAAACGATTGTACAAAAGCATGAAAGTGAAAAAAGTGACATCATGTGTTACGTGTTCAGTCTAGTCTACAAAGTCACATTGACAACTACTGGCCTGGCATGAATAATACAGCATTTTTAATCGTTTTTGTGCATCTGTAATGTTTTGACAACATTGTCTGTACACGAAAAAAGCAAAGGAAAAAATTTTCCATTATTCGTACGTCGTTGCCGTGTAAATGTACCCTATATGGAACTACAGAGGTTGTGTGGGACATCAAACGTCATCATGCCTAAGAGGTAAACTCTTCTCACTAAACCACTTTCACAGTCTCATGTTCATAATCACACACCATTATGAACTCAAACTTTCAAACTTGTAGATTTTAAATAAAGGTTGCAAGAGCTGCCAGACGCTCAATGATGGTGAAGTTCAAGTCATGTGACCATGGTGTAGTTTGATTATAGCCTACGTTTAGCTTTTTACTTCTAGCGATTGTATTTAGGCTTGTTGTGTTCATTTATAAAGATTCTCTTAATGAAGTAAATGTCATGAACTTGTGCTGGCCACAGAGTTTAGTTTCTGTGGGAATCTTAAAGCCAATGGAAAAGTACTATTGGGTTTTTGTTGAGGGAACCTGGGTGATGCTAACTTTCAAGTTGAAAATGGTGTTTTGGGGACCTGGAAATGAAAATTACAAAAATGAGAATTTGTGAAAATGATGACATCATGCACATGCATATTACGTGTTCAGTTAATAGGTGCGTATTGTTTCTTTACAAAGTGACATCGCCAACTACATGAACAGTACAGCGTTTTTAATCGTTTTCGTGGATCTTTGTGAATGGGGATAGTTTTGACAATGTTGTCACCAGTAGGCGAAAAACGCAAAGGAAAAACTTTTTCATTTTAGCAAATCATTGTCTTCTAAATATACCCTATTTTCATGACAGGAGTTGAAAGATTGGATATAACTTTGGTTAGAGCAAGTTTAACACACTAGTCTCATGTTAACACGTTATTTTGAGTGTGTATTTTAGAATTCATCTCAGTACGATGTCTCGTTCCATAGAATCCATTTATAGGTATCCATCCAGGTATTAAAGGCACAATATGTAAGATTTTTATATTAAAATATCCAAAAACCACTTGCATATTTCATGTAGTTGTATACTTACATTATAAAATGAGGATCAATATCGGTGCGGCGTTTCCGAGATGGCGAGAGCTTTGTGACCAACTTTGACTTGACAGAGACGGCACTCTTGCACGTTAAGACTAATCAATGTTAGATAGCTCAACACGACGAAGTGTTAGAATATCATCAGTATGATAATCTAATGTTGATCTGGCTTACTGACTAAACTTACAAACTAATACACATAACAACATTACAACTTTCAACACACTCAAATACAGTTTAGTATGATAGTGTAACATTAGGCCAGCGCTGCGTTACCTCACAGTTTTAATTTGTCAAATAAATTGACTTGTATGAGTAGTATTTCAGAACTTGCGAGCAGTACGGTTGAATGAAATGTCCTCGTTCCTTTATATCCCACAGAACTCGTGTGTGCCACTGATATCTGTCTCTCATTAGTAATCGCGTCCACGATTCTCGTCCACGCCCTGCTTCACACCACAATCATGTTAAAAACATGCATGCACTCATCCATAAACATTATTAGAACCATCAGCATGACGACATGAAGTTCCGTGATTTCATAACCATTCACTGTGTCATCAGTCTTTGCCTTTGTTAATGTTTTGAAGAGTTTAGTGACCCCTAGTGGCGAAAAATACAGACTGTGCCTTTAATGATTTTCTCCAAAGTATGCAACAGTTTGTATTAAACCCAGAATATTCCTTCTATTTTTGTTTTTAAATATCTGTGCATGAGTAAAGTCTGTAGTTTCAATACATTGAATGTGGACAGTACACTAATGTGCGGTGAGAAGCAGGTACATTCAGAAAGTCACTGATTCTCTCTTTGAAGACTCAAAGGAAATGTGTTGACAGGCAGTCTGTTGAGGAGGACAGGGTGCGGTTTGATGTTGCTCACATTGCTGCCGGCTCAGTGTGTGTTTGGCTGCAGGCCAGGACAATGTTGTTAGAGAACAGCACTGAGTGAAAGATAGATGCCTGTAATTACTCAAGGGCCAGAACATTGAGGAGCCCGCAGAGTTCAGATGACCAGAAAATCTCTATTAGAACTTGTTTTGGTGGCGCTAGATGCTACATTGTCTGCTGAGCACATGAGGCTTTGGAATCAATATGAGATTGTATTTTTTTTTTTTAAAGGAATTGCTATTTTTATTCAGCAAGGATGCATTAAAAAAAGTGGCCACTTTCAGCAATGATAATAATAGGAAATGTTTTAAAACAAACCAAATTGGCATATTAGAATGATTTCTGAAGGATCATGTGACACTGGAGACTGGAGTAATGATGCTAAATTACATTTTACAATATATTAAACTCTATTAAAAATGTAGTGTATCCAAATCCAAAACATCCCAGCAACACTATTACAAGAAGAAAAACTCTTTAATCGCAGCTCTCTAAGCCTTCTCAACATAACACATTACTTTTGTTATGCATGATTTATCTCTGCACAACTTTTGCCGAACGCCAAAATCACTGGAGAATCAGCCACTGTCTGTGTGCTGTCTATGAATTGCATTACTCAATTAGGAATGACAACATTAGTATTGGTTCATAACCTCTGGATTAGTGATGGCCCTCATCCCAGGACATTATGGTGACTGCACGGTTCATCAGCAGCTTCTTCCACGTTTCTTAGGCGGATAGGAAAACATGTTTTTGACAGCAACAATGGAGTGGAGAATTTAATAACTTCCTTCTGCATTCTTATTGAGTTCAACAATCCACATTCCTTTCGTCAAATTAAATAGCCAAATAACTGTGTGTTGTACAGATGGAAAAACAATCATTTAGTACCAATATATATTAATAATAGAGGACAGAATTATGATCATGTGCCAGTACTGACAATAAAACAGACATTTATGGTAACTGTCTCATTTTTGGACATGCCACTGGTTTTGTTCAAGGACACGTTTGTGCTGAGTGCTAAATGGATTCTCTATTTGTTAACATAAAGGTGAATATCTTTTTAATATTAAAATACTTTCTCTCGTTCCAATTTAATATTTAAAGACAACCATTTATTGGTTGGTTACTCCAAAAAGTGTAACAATGTATCTTTATGGCGTTATCAGAACATCGATGTTTGTTTGAGCATCCCAATCAGACTGACGCAGCAACAGCTCAACCAATAGTGTAAGTTTGGGGCGGGGGAGTATTTGGAAAACCTGTTTGATAACAGGCATTTTTTTTAGATTTGGTGCTGCTAGTGGCAAAGAAATTGCACAATTTTTGGTTGTCGGCACCGATAACCTAGTGGTTAGTTCGCCGACATATGGCACAATTGCTTTTGCTGTGACCCGAGTTCGATTCTCGTCTCGAGGTCCTTTGCCGATCCTGCCCCCTCTCTCTACCCAATGATTTCCTGTCTGGTCTCTACTGTCCTCTCCAAAAATAAAGGCACAGAAAAGCCCATAAATATGACGTTTAAAAAAACCCCCAAAAAACTCTTGTTAGTGTAATCTTGTGTCGTCATGTTGATTGACTTGAATCTAATTAATTCAATGTAGATGTTACACCATGACACACATTTATACGTTACCTTAAACATTTTTACTGGCAGTTTGTACATTAACATGCTGAGTTAAAAACAATGTTGGGTTGAAAGTGAACAAGCCCAGCGGTTGGGTTAAATGTTTGAAAAATTATTGTTTAAAAATTGCTAAATGGCTGGCTTAAAATGAGCCCAAAATTGGTTGGGAATTAAAAATCAGACACATAATTGGTAGAGGCAGCAATAATAATCAAAAGGTGAACATTTATTGATAAGCAATTTAATAAATGTGTATTAATTATTCTTATTAATAAATGTTCATTTATTAAACATATTAATGTATGTTAATTTACAACATATTTTGGGTTCATTTTAAGCAATTTTTAAATAATACTTGAGTTAAATAAAACCACGCAGCAGGTTGGGCAAACATTTAACCCAATCGCTGGGTTAAAACAACCCAATCACTGGATTTGTTCATTTTTAACCCAGCTTTTTTTTGAGTGTAGTAGAATGACATGGTGCAGTCACTCAATGAAAGTCCCTCAGGAGATAAAGATGCAGTGGCGCTGTGAACAAACACAATGTAGCTTCCGCTGAAGACAAAGGTACAGTTATATTCCTGAGGAAGGAGGTGGCAGGCGTGAGGTTTCATTCGCCCCACCTTTAAGATGTACATTGCCCTGGGACAGATGCTAGATGACAGGGTTATTACACCAACAATAGGCGTAGTAAGGGCGGGGGGGGGAGACAAAGAGGAGAGTAAGCTCAGTCACAGCGATATTTCCTGTTCCTGTCAAAGGAATAAAGAGAGCTAAGGTGTCAGTGTCAATGTTTGCACTCACGGATTGAGATTGTGGAGTTGATACAAGGTGATGATGGGAAGGCAGGAAGTCGTCCGGTCTGTACTTGCAGTAGGTGTATTTATCGAAGTTTGTCTGTATACGTTTAAACAAAAAGAGCAAACAAAAGATATTACACATCCAGTTTTCTCATGTGATTGGGAGACTATATGGATCTCGAAGTAGCGGCACGCAATTGCCTGCATGTTTTGCGATCACTCCCACAGGGTAGGATGTGTATGCTCACATTGCAGAGATTCCTCCTGAGCCATGGAAAACTGCCGGACCCCTGTCCTGTCATCAACCCCCATTCTCTCCTGCCACAAAGGGGGCATTGTGTTCAGTCCCAGACCCGGGCAGACTGTCCTCAAACCAATCATGTTTGGCAAAGTGAGCCTCGTTAGAGCTGAAGGATTAACAGGAAGATGAGAGCTGGAGTTGCTGACAAGATGATGTGTACAGGAACTCCTTTAAAACCTTCAATGAGAAGCGGCCTGATATGTTTGTAATATGGACATTGTCATATTAAGCATCTCAAAACTTCTCTTTAAATTGACACTTCTCCCAGAAATTTACTTTTTATAATAATCTACTCACCACCGTGGTGTTTACAAAAATCTGTGCACTTTTTTTTTCTATAAAGGAGACTTTTTGAAGAATGTTCATGCAGCTCTTTTCCATACAATGCCATTTCGTAGTAACCATGTCTGTTAAAGGGTTAGTTCACCCAAAAATGAAAATTATCACCCTCAAGTCATCCTAGGTATATATGACTATCTTCTTTTAGATGAACACAATCAGAGTTATATTACAAAAAATATTTTACATAATCCGAGCTTTATAATGGGAATAGTTAAAGAGATTTTGAAGCCCAAAAAAGTGCATCCATACATCATAAAAATAATCTATACGGCTCCAGGGCTTTAATAAAGACCTTTGAAGCGATGTGTTATATAAAGAAAAATATCCAAATTTATAACTTTATAGACTGTAATCACTATAATCAAGCTTCTCAACATTTCTCTTTAAAAATTCTCGTTTTTATTCTTTTAATTTGTGACTGGTGTTTTGTTTTGCTTCGTCAATACATCATGCATCAGGTCGAAGTTCACTCTTCCACCGGAATCAACTTGCATAAGGAAGCTAGTGATTATAATGTATAAAGTCATGAATATGGATATTTTGTTGACACAATCCCATTGCATCACTTCAGAAGGCTTTTATTAACCCCCTGGAGCTGTATGGATTACTTTTATGATGGACGGATGTGCTTTTTTGGGCTTCAAAATCGAAGTTACAATTCACTGCCATTATAAAGCTTGGAAGAGCCAGAATATTTTTTAATATAACTGTGTTGATTGATTGTGTTTGACTGGAAGAAGAAGAAGGTGTCACATACACCTAGGATTATGGGATAACTTTCATTTTTGTGTGAACTAACCCTTTAAAAGAATAAATACCCCCACAAAACTTCCATTAAAAACAGCAGCATTCAAGTTTGGGATGACATAAGAGTGAATAAATCATGACTCGATAAATAATTGACCCTTCACGAAGACCCGCCCCCTTTAGTTACTGTTGCTATGTCCGACAAGCCATGCGCTCTCACGCCACACATCATGTTCTCACGCAGTGAAAATACATCAGGGAACAAAGTACATGAATCAGTTTCATGTTTAATATATCGTAATTTTTAAAGAAGTTTCAACAATAAATAGCGTCTAGTGTGTCTTTAATGTGTGGTGACAGATCGCTGTAGCTCCTCGTGAACCGATCATCTCTTCATACTAGTTCATTTATAGCGTCAAATAAACATGAATGAACATCAGAAGGAATGTTGTTTCAAGCGTGGAAATTTTTCAAGTTCGCCAACGTTAATCTACTAACTCCCCTGACTGCTTTGTCCGACAAAATGGCTGATTTGGGGTTATGATTGGTCAGATCGCCTGTCAATCAAACTGTTTGCGAAGGGTCAATTAACCTACTTCTTTAAAGCTTCACAAGACTAAATATTAGAAAGAATTCCACCAAAATTCAGCTGTACACACTTTCATTATCCAGCCTGGTTTTAATAGACATCTTAACACCATTTCCTAGATCTCAAAGTATTTCCTAAGCTCATTTGCCTGAGGATGGTACATCTCAAACCCAAAAGAACACTCCGTCAGCGTGCTAAGCATGACGTGGCAGGCCACAGTCAGCACGCACCAGGGGCCCAGCTCTCCATAAACTCCCCTCCCACCCATCCAGGGCTCAGATCTTTGGCCAAGTGTGGTGAGTAAAGCCTGCTCAAAGCTCTCATCCAGCAGCAGCCAGATCCGCTGGCAGGCAGGTGATAAATAGTCCCAGCGTTAATGACACTTAATGCTTGCCCAAATCCCTGCAGTAGCATCAAAGACGATAAGAGTCCCTGTGCTAATGCCACTCTATGGAAGGAAGGATTACAAGGCAGAGAAAAGGAGAGCGCGGGGACGAGACAACGGAGAACGGGAAGAAAAGCGGGAGATCACAGCGACACTTAGAGCCAACAAAGGCGGTGGGAGACGTGGTGGAATGCGTTTTTGGTGGAGGACGGGGAGGGGCTGGGTCCAGGGGTCCTGGGATGGAGCACATTCAGGGGAATGAGACACTTGAAATGTCTTTATTAAAGGGTTGGTCCACCCAAAAATGTCACTCATACATTGTATCGTTACAAAACTGTGTGACTTTATTTCATGGATGCATGAAGACTATGTTGCAATATACTGACATTGATGATAACCGTGATATTAAAAATTAAATAAATGAATAAAATCATGTAAATACTACACATGATTTTATCGTAAATAGTCCAGCACCAGTGGACACTCCATTATAGAAGATGGTTTTATCGCACTTTAACGCTGGTTGGTACTCTACTGCCTCACAAAATGTTGAGGTGGCAGGTGAAAGTGTGCACTTGAAAAAAGTTATCTCACCCGTCTAGGAGTTTTTTTGGATGGGATGTTCCACTCCAGTCTGCAGAAAGTGACTATCAACAGTAAATTATTTCTGTACGCTTTTGTACAGTTACGGTTATGCTCTCCTACTCCATGCACTTGTATTTTGAGTGTGATTCATTGGTCAAAAGTATAGTGATTGATAAAAGTATCATAGAAGTGGTTCAAACGGCTTCTTGAGTCATACAACTTTGTGTGAAATTCACTATTCACTGAAAATCTTTCCCTCCTGTGGCTCGAGAATCTCATCAGTTTGATTTATGAATGAATCATTCCTACCAGTTTTATGAATCAGATCAACCAATGTATTAAAAAGCTCAAAGAATGATTAATCGCCACTTCTCTCATGAACACACCAAGGAGAATTTTTTTGGTCACACTTTAGATTAGTCAACTCAAGTCAAGTCATCTTTATTTATATAGCGCTTTTTACAATGCAAATTGTGGCAAAGTAGCTTTACAGTAATAACTGGCAAATCATTTTTGGCTGCACAGCAGCTCCCAAAGAAAATGGTGTCATTGTCCAGCTTATTCTACATATTATTGATTCATTCCATTGCAAATATCAGTAGTTATTAGTCTAGTTAATTTATGTATATCAGCACTGGAGAAAACAGTGACGTAATCGTCTGGCTCAGCTCAGTTCACATACAACGACACCAATGCAGGCATATCAAAAACACTGCTGAATATCAAGCAAGTGTCCCCAACTTAAGCAAGCCAAAGGAAACAGCGGCAAGGAACCAAAACTCCAACAAATGGAGAAAAAATCCTTGGGAGAAACCAGGCTTAGTCGGGGTCAGTTCTCCTCTGGCCAACAGTGAACACTTGTCCGATACTCAGACAGATTTACAGGTCATTAAACCGATTGGAGTCGCAACAGTCAAAATATTTAATCCAGTTCCATCTAGTTTAAGATCTTTTTGATCACGCCGGTATGGGACGGTTTGTTGGGGATCTGTGCCACTGGCTGATGAGTCGGTAAGGTCTTCACAAAGGATGAGCTCGTTCACACAGTCTCCGCCGACACCCCAGGGCCACATTGCTGCCGCGCACAGGCACAGGTTCCCCATCCGACCCGGACACGGCCCGGATCCAGCCAATCATGTTAATTGGTAAACCTTGGGATAAGCAGAGAGACAAAAATTTGCGTAGACGCCATTCTTCTTCTGATATAACTTGATTAGGGTCCAATTCTCAGTATTAACTACAACTTTTGCCTCAATAAACTCCTAATTACTGCTTATTAATAGTTAGGAAGGTAGTTGTTAAGTTTAGGTATTGGGTAGGATTATGGGATCAGAATATGGTCATACAGGTTAAGACTTTAATATGTGCTTTACAAGTACTAATAAACATATTCTAGTAATATTCATGCTGAATTTAATAGTGAGAATTGGACCTTAAACTAAAGTGTTAGGTTTTTTTTGTAAATAACTTCAAAACATAGACTGTTTTCACACAAATACAACAGATTTGACTTCAGAAGACGTTGGTATGCACAATTTATGCTTTTGCATCTGCAATTTTTGTTTTATTAAATTAGCCTGTACTATATATATATGAACAGTACTGTGTTCAGCAGAAAAAAAATAAGAGTAATGGGCAATTTGTTCATTTTTTGGTGAACTACTCCCTTAAAAGAGGCAGTATCATCTCTGTGGCCTTGTAGACAGAAGGAAAATGAGGGAGAGAAACCGATATCAAGATTGTTTGAAGGACACAGGCACTTTAAATAGAGTCCTCATGGAGAACACTGGCGGAGGCTTAGGTGTCACACACATTGTCTCCTTTCAGGGAGCCGCAATATGGCAGCAGTGCAACTGGCAAGCGGTTCAGACAGAGTCCAGAAGTTCTTTCTTACCGAATTACAAATCAGTAAGAATCACACATTAAATAGCAGATGAGACACTTAAACTGTCATCTCAGATTCCAAAGACTTTGTTTTGTGGGTAAGATGATCTTTAAGAGTTCTTGAAAGAATCAGTGATGGAATTCTGCGAGTAATCCAGGTATTTTCATTAGATTTTTGAGAACAATTGCAAACTTTTCCTCCAATGATATGATTCCAATGCCTTTACATTTACCAACAGTGGTGGACACAAAAATCAAGTATTTGAGTAAAAGTACAAATACCCTAATAAAATAGTATTCCAGTAAATGTGCAAGTACTCATTTGACTTGATTCTTAATGTACTTAAAGAGTTAGTTCACCCAAAAATGACACATTTTGAGTGAATTTCTTCAGTTAGAAATAATAAGGATCCATATGTTTTTGTGAAATGCAGTGGCGTAGAAAGTGCTTTACTGTCCACCACTGGCCTTCAATAATGCCATGGAAAATCCTGTCATTAAATTGGTAAAGTCACCTTTTGCCTAATTTTTTCAAACGCGCCCTTGCATAAAGAAACTTTGTGAACTACTAAGAGGCAAAACGTCCAATTGGATCATTAAAATCTTGTCCCAATAGAAAGCCTACACCCTAAAACAGGTTCTCGACTGATAGGGGTGTAAGACACGAAATGCTAATACAAAAAAAATGCAACTAGACACAATATTGACATGATAACGTGGCGCACTTGTGGCTGGACGCTTCAAACAAATGCTACAAAGCCACTTCCATGTATGTGGGTCAAAGGTTTCCGGATATTGTATAGCGTGAACAGACTTTTTGTGAACATTTCTGTGGCTGTATTGAGGAAGTAGGTCTATCAGTCCACTTCCTGTGAGTATTGTCCAGTGGTTTGACCTTTGACTCATGCCTCCAGTCCAAACCACGTCATCTTTTGTCTATATGCAAAAAGAGGCAGACGGAACAGAACAATGTCTGTTCTGCCTTTGTCCGTGTGGGAGGTAGAGGGAATTCTGGGATATAGAGAGCCTTCTGTGTTAAAGCGCATGTTGTGTAGGCTTACCCTCTGATGCTGGTGTTTGTATCACATTTGAATTTCTCTGAATTCAATTTGCTGTTGGTGCTTTATAGAAGTGCACAAAAACGTTCTCTCGGGGCCTAATTCTTCTAAAGCTCCGCAAAGCCAAGGCGGCGTTTCGCGAACTTATTCAGGAGGAAATTCAACAAAGTGATGCCGAAAACACCGACAGCTATTTATCTCAGATGGGCGGAAAAAGGACGATTTAATAACAAAAATAATAATAACATCAAACTAGATCTCATTATGGGCAGCAAGGCTTCAATGAAGATTATGACGAACAGGAATTCTAAGCCCTATCAGTGTGTGTGTGTGTGTGTGTGTGTGTGTGTTAAATCAAATGACATCCTAGCAATGCCCTGAGGGAAAGAGAAGTATAAAGCGCAGCTCCCATGACGCATCCACAGACTAAACATCCAATTTAGCCACCCAGACATCTGACTCTCTCTCTCTGCTTCTTTTTAAACCATTAAGCATTTGTGGTATACAGAAAATAAAGGACGTCCAATGAGAATGCGTCTTTCCCTCCCTCATTCTTTCTGTCCTCATTTTCTTCCTCCCTATTCTTTTTTTTTAGCGCTCATCTTGTGTTTTTTCGCTCAGGTAAAAGAGTGTCCTCTTGTTCATTGTGTAAGAGTGAAAGGGAGGCCACTCAGAGTAACAAAAGACAGAATATGGAGCTCAGGCATGACAGTATGTAAAAGAAAAACATGTCTCTAGGAAAACAGAAGGAGGGGAAGTGAGTATTGTTTCCTCCTTCCTGTGTCATTGTGAATCTGTGTGAGGAGAATGCTAAGCCAGACTGCCTTTTCAGGGCTTGAGGAAGGGCAAATATTGTTGTTCTTTTCTTTTCACCAAATTTCTCTCTCAGTTTTTCGTCCATTCAGGTCGGGGTATCATATCCCCTTTCATTGTTGAGTTCGCCTCAGTTGATTACATAATTGATATTGCCTTCAAGAGTTGGATCGCTCGTCAAACATTTCCTTTTCAAATCCATCCTGGCAACTGTTTCAAAATACACCTTTAAACGTTCAAAGCAATTTAAGCAAGCACTCTAAATCGTTCCTGTTCACACTAACATTTTCCTGTATTTATTAGCTGTAATCGACGGGAGCGCATCCAGACTTGTGTTGGAACACAGCGACTTTTGAGCGGAGGGATGTAAAAGATTTAAAAGTAAAAATGTGCTCAACCTCATTCCAAACCTGTACGCTGTTATTTGTTGAAGAAAAGGAGACTTTCTTTTGAGGAAACTTCATGTAGCTCTTTTCAATCATTTAAAGCTCCAAAGTTGAAAAAAGCACCATAAAGGTAGTTCACACAACTTGTGCGATAAACTCAAAATTTTCTTAAGTTGAAGATTACATCCCACTTCATTGGCCAGGCATCAACCAATAAAACGACTTCATTCCCACTCCAGCCCCGCCCCTGGTTCTGCGCTCACATCTGCATGTACAAGTGCATAAGTGAGTTTTGAAACAGGAAAATCACACTAAGACTTGAAATTGCACTGCGAGATTTGAGAGGTTGCAAGTGTTGATGTGGTTGTACAGCGAAACTGATGTGCAAATGTAAATATCACATTTGGGTCTGCCCTTTTGTTATTTGAATGTCATTTTACACATTTGTAATTATTTTACTGCTAATTCAAATTCAAAACAGGTGTTTTGATAATTTTCTGTGTGTGCAAATCGAAACATTCAGCTTTACAACTCATAAATACAGTTATTAATTGTATAAATTCTCAAATTCAAATCTAAAAGCTCTCAAGTTGCGATACACTTTTACCCAGATACTGAAGCCACACAATAGCTTTGTCTGGGGAAACACTGAAATTTAAGTATAGCAGACTGGATCAGTCAGTCACTGAGTTGAGTCATTAAGTTGAGTCACTAAGTTGAGTTGAGTCATTGAGTTGAGTTGAGTCACTGAGTTGAGTTGAGTCAGTGAGTTGAGTTGAGTCATTGAGTTGAATTGAGTCACTGAGTTGAGTTGAGTCAGTGAGTTGAGTTGAGTCAGTGAGTTGAGTTGAGTCATTGAGTTGAGTTGAGTCACTGAGTTGAGTTGAGTCAGTGAGTTGAGTTGAGTCAGTGAGTTGAGTTGAGTCAGTGAGTTGAGTTGAGTCATTGAGTTGAGTTGAGTCACTGAGTTGAGTTGAGTCAGTGAGTTGGGTCATTGAGTCAGTGAGTTGAGTTGAGTCACTAAGTTGAGTTGAGTCACTGAGTTGAGTTGAGTCAGTGAGTTGAGTTGAGTCAGTGAGTTGAGTTGAGTCACTGAGTTGAGTTGAGTCAGTGAGTTGAGTTGAGTCAGTGAGTTGAGTTGAGTCATTGAGTTGAGTTGAGTCACTGAGTTGAGTTGAGTCAGTGAGTTGAGTTGAGTCAGTGAGTTGAGTTGAGTCAGTGAGTTGAGTTGAGTCAGTGAGTTGAGTTGAGTCATTGAGTTGAGTTGAGTCACTGAGTTGAGTTGAGTCAGTGAGTTGGGTCATTGAGTCAGTGAGTTGAGTTGAGTCACTAAGTTGAGTTGAGTTACTGAGTTGAGTTGAGTCACTGAGTTGAGTTGAGTCACTAAGTTGAGTTGAGTTACTGAGTTGAGTTGAGTCAGTGAGTTGAGTCACTGAGTTGAGTTGAGTCAGTGAGTCATCGAGTTGAGTTGAGTCACCGGTTTGAGTTGAGTCACTGAGTTGAGTTGAGTCAGTGAGTTGGGTCATTGAGTCAGTGAGTTGAGTTGAGTCACTAAGTTGAGTTGAGTTACTGAGTTGAGTTGAGTCACTAAGTTGAGTTGAGTCACTGAGTTGAGTTGAGTCAGTGAGTTGAGTTACTGAGTTGAGTTGAGTCACTAATGTCTTGTTCACACTACAGGATTTTAAGCCCGATTTGCAAGTTAATGAGCTCGCTGACAGGTCAGGCTGTGATCGGGTGCAAATCAGTGGGTGATCGGCGCACGCCAATCTTTATATGTGTACTACTCAACGATGCATCAAAGATGCTCTCTGATGCATCACCGACACCTTGCTGATGCCAGACCAATATCTAGCATGGTAAATATCTGGAGCTGTGGTGTGGTATCTGGCCATGGTGTTTCACGTGGAAAGCATGACACAATAAAAGGAAACATTCTAAAGTAATGGTTGCCTTAATTTTATTTGAATTAAATTTAATTCAAAATGTAATCTAATTTCTTCCCGACATTCATTTTCAAATAAGTTGAGTTCTTGTCAGTGTGTGTAGTGTGTGACCTCCTGTTGCGGATCATTTACGTGGTGACACATAGTGTGAACACCACAACGACTTCAAGACTTCACAGCAAGTTATATAGTTTGAACAGTACAGCGATATGCTGACGTTTAAAGTCCTGTAGTGTGAACTTAGCATAAGTTGAGTCACTGGGTTGAGTCATTGTGTTGAGATATTGAATTGAGTCACTGAGTTGAGTTGAGTCATTGAGTCATCGAGTTGAGTTGAGTCACTGAGTTGAGTCATTGAGTCATTGAGTTGAGTCACAGAGTTGAGTTGAGTCATTGAGTTGAGTTGAGTCGTTGAGTCATCGAGTTGAGTTGAGTCACTGAGTTGAGTTGAGTCGTTGAGTCATCGAGTTGAGTTGAGTCACCGGTTTGAGTTGAGTCACTGAGTTGAGTCGTTGAGTCATTGAGTTGAGTCACAGAGTTGAGCTGAGTCGTTGAGTCATCAAGTTGAGTTGAGTCACAGAGTTGAGTTGAGTAGTTGAGTCATTGAGTTGAGTCACAGAGTTGAGTTGAGTCATTGAGTTGAGTCACTGAGTTGAGTTGAGTCGTTGAATTGAGTCACTGAGTTGAGTTGAGTCGTTGAGTCATTGAGTTGAGTCACAGAGTTGAGTTGAGTCATTGAGTTGAGTCACTGAGTTGAGTTGAGTCGTTGAATTGAGTCACAGAGTTGAGCTGAGTCGTTGAGTCATCGAGTTGAGTTGAGTCACTGAGTTGAGTTGAGTCGTTGAGTTGAGTCACTGAGTTGAGTTGAGTCGTTGAATTGAGTCACAGAGTTGAGCTGAGTCGTTGAGTCATCGAGTTGAGTTGAGTCACAGAGTTGAGTTGAGTCATTGAGTTGAGTCACTGAGTTGAGTTGAGTCGTTGAATTGAGTCACAGAGTTGAGCTGAGTCGTTGAGTCATCGAGTTGAGTTGAGTCACTGAGTTGAGTTGAGTCGTTGAGTTGAGTCACTGAGTTGAGTTGAGTCGTTGAGTTGAGTCACTGAGTTGAGTCGAGTCGTTGAGTTGAGTCACTGAGTTGAGTTGAGTCGTTGAGTCGTTGAGTTGAGTCACGGAGTTGAGTTGAGTCAGTGAGTTGAGTCGTTGAGTTGAGTCACTGAGTTGAGTTGAGTCGTTGAGTTGAGTCACTGAGTTGAGTCGAGTCGTTGAGTTGAGTCATTGAGTTGAGTCACTGAGTTGAGTTGAGTCGTTGAGTCGTTGAGTTGAGTCACGGAGTTGAGTTGAGTCAGTGAGTTGAGTCGTTGAGTTGAGTCACTGAGTTGAGTTGAGTCGTTGAGTTGAGTCACTGAGTTGAGTCGAGTCGTTGAGTTGAGTCATTGAGTTGAGTCACGGAGTTGAGTTGAGTCAGTGAGTCAGTGAGTTGAGTCACAGAGTTGAGTTGAACCACTGAGTCAGAGAGTTGAGTTGAGTTATCATGGCTAGATTGTACTTGTTGTGGCCATGTTTTATTCATTTGTTCCCTTGTTTTAGTTCAATCGTGACCACGTTGTACTAACTCAGTCCCTCATTTTAATTTATGTTATATATATAACAGCCATGATCACTATGATCTGTTGCTTTTTGGAAAATACATTTCTCTTCAAAATAAGAAAGAAAGTCATGCAAGTTTGGCTTGACATGGGGTGAGTAAAGGATTTAGGTTTTAGAACAGTTTGGGAAGAAGGAAAAAGAATAAGAAGAAAGTACAAGATAAAGCCACAACCTGCATAAAAGAAGAAAAAGCGAGAGAGCATGAGAGAGAGAGATGGACATGTCTGCAGGGCCCACTTTTCTCTTTTGGGTGCATGTGTGGGTTTAACCGAAGAACAGCAGGACTAGAGCAGCAGTGTTAACGACAGAGAGCTACTGAATGGGATCCAACGCTTTGAAGAGGACAGCAGCACCTGAGGACGGCCTGTTTGTCTTGTGGCTTTCCACCAGTGGCTCAGGATTCACAGGACTGTGTAATGTTTACCCAAACATGTCAGCTTTTAAGGTTGGAGGGTGTTGAAGGGGAGGATTAGGTCTGCCAGCCTGGAGGAGGACCAGAGTATGAATGGAGCAGAAAATGCTGAAGGACAGAGAGAAAGACTGATTTTGAGGAGTTGTGATAGCCTAGTGGGTGGGACTAGATGGAAGTAATTAGGAAGAGAAAAAGGTCAAACATTTTGTAGATGATAGGGACCACCAGACAAAGATCATTCATATACCGTAAAACTCTCATAACTCTCCGATTTTAGCTGAAAAAGGTTTTGCGTAAACATCCCCTGTGGTCTAGTTTGTAACTTAAATAAAGTAAAAAAAAAAAATACTTAAAATAAAATAACTATTGGCCATGATGTGACAGAAGTTTAATAAAAGTACGATACAATTAAAATAAAATAGATGATCTTGGTCATTAAGTGAGAAATGTGTTTAAAAAAAGCTAATGCAAAAAAATATTTAAAATACACTTTGGTCATGGAGTGTTATTATAAATAAAAATGAAATAAAATGAATTTTATAAAACAAAATGTCATAAAATAATGTAATAAATATGAAATAAAAATGAAAAAATAAACCTTGGTTATGATATGAGAGAGGTAAAAAAAATAAGAAGAAGAATGAAAAAAGTGATAGAAATTTTTTAAATAAAATGGAATAAAATAAAATAAAAACTAAAATAATAATAAATAAATTCTATAATAATTACACCTTGGTCAAAATAAATAAATGTGATAGAAATGCAATAATAAAAAGTAATAAAAACAACATAAAATAAAAAATCTTGGCCAATGACAAAAGTTAAAAAAGACACTAAAATGTAAAAAATTGATAATTAAAATATTCATTGGTCATGAAGTGAGAGAAGTTTACTTTAACTTTGTTCATGATATGATAGATATTTTCTAAAATAAAATGTAATATAAAAGAATCAAATTCAAACCCCATGAAGCAAGAGCGACGTACAGCTGTACAGAAAGCGGTCGCTCAGGCGTAGAGTATTATGACCTGGTGTTCCATCGTACAAAGAGGAACCCCTATCCTCAGTCTGTCTTTTAAAGGGCAACTATGATTTTTGCCTTATCGCATGTTATTTTGTGAAGCTTTAACTTCAATCCCTCCTTCCTCTCCAGGGTGGTCTCCTATGAAGCTAGTGTAAAGACACTTTGAGAAGCTTTGGCCCCTGACCTGCAGGAAAGTGTTTGTGAGTAAGTGAGTGTCCGTGCAAGGGAGACAAAAAACAGGAAACGTGCCAACAATGCTCAGATTGTTCCAGTAGTGCTGATAAATGGGTCGCTGTCATCGAGGGGGTGAGAAAGACAGAATATCTCTAACGAACACTCAATTAACACTTGCACCAGCCTTATCGACAAACAACGCGCCACGAACTGGAGCGTTAGCTTATCACATTGCTGTCCTTTGTGTGTGAGGTGGGAACTTCTGAGCAAAGTTTAAGACCGTTGTTTTGGGTCTCTGGGTCTCTCTGATATGCCATTACGTCAGCTCGGAGTGAATGATGAATTGAGGCATGGCTCCGACCTCCACACTTTGTTTCACCCGAAAAGGGCTTGAGGTTTCTCACCATGGAGACTGTATCAACTTCTTCCAAACAGCCTCTTAATCTATGCATCTGTCTCACCCACTTTTCCCCTTTCTTTTCTTCTTTAAAAATATTCTGCTCCTCTGCAGAAATTTTGCATTTGTCAAATAAAATTCCCAGAAGTTTCCTTGCTGTTCACAGTGAACTCGCCCCAAAGGTTTTTACTAATGTGGTAGGTCTGACTCAGAGATTGAAGTCATCACGATCATCTAATTCATCATCATCATCATCATCTTTGTCAACTTCTGACACACCTTAATGTTTTTCGAGACTGGAAATTGCTGAGCACACTTGTGACTTTTAAGTTTCCGTTTAACTTTCAGCTTCTACATTGGAGACGGTGTTTTCTCACATGGATTCTAGGCAGACTGTACAGTAAATGCAGTTATTGTAATGGGAATAGCATGTCATGCTTTGGATGATGAGCTGGCGTGAGGCAGTAGAGATTAAAGCATACCTGTGCCAGGGTTTGGCGGAAGGATCGAGCCCTCGAGAGCCACTTCAAAGATGGCTATTACATCTCCTCTCTGTTGCTGTGCCTCGACACGACCGGCAGAGCAGTCCAGTCATGTCTCCAGCGCTGGGTTCCTTTAGCACACTGCTTTTGTCTTTGTCCACCTCCTATATGTGAATGATGTGGAAAACTATGTTTTTAGGCTTATATATATATATATATATATATATATATATATATATATATAACTTAATTAGTATTGACATTGTGTATGTAGTTTTTATCCACTAGAGGTCGCCTATTCAAAACACATGTGTAGCTTGATGAGGGCAAGTTTGAGCGTGGAATCTTGGGACATGTGGTCTTCACCTCACAGTCGGGACGGGACTCGGGCAGAAATCATGTTCACGGATGTGATTATTAACGTTACTGTAGTCTGAAGCGGAGCAGGAGCGAGTGTTGTGGAGCTGAACGAGACGCTGGAGCGATTGATAATGAGAGACGAACGACACACGCCTCGAGAGCAGCGGGACTTTTATTATGACACAGTCGCTGGCGACATGATTTACAAATAGTTGGAAACATTTGGGATATTATAAGTACTCAACTAAACAAAATAGATAACACTGGCCCAGTGGTTTTTTGGATATTTTATTGTAAAAAAAATTACATATTGCAGCTTTAAATATATTTTTACACATTGTTGATAAGAAATTACAAACATTAAATCTCCAAGAACTGGGCACATGCACAGTGTAGACTTATAAAAGGTCCTTATTTGTAATTGGTGTGATATGCAAATGCATAATTCTACAGTAAAGTTAACACTATAAATATGTTCTTGTTCTTTTTTAAAAGTAAAGTTTCTTTAGTGGCATTGATGATGCCATGAAGAATCTTCAACATCCATGAAACTTTTCCAGTGCACAAAAAGTTCTTCATAGTGAAAAAAAAGTGTCTTTAGATTTTAAGAAAATAAAGGTTATTGTAAGAACTTTTCATTGAAAGCTTCTCTGGGGAACCCAAAATGGTTCTTCTATGGCATTGCTGTGAAAAAAACCCTTTTAGAACTGTATACAACCCAATATATACACCTTTAAAATTGATTAAGGACATACAAAAACATGTCTGCTAGTACAGTACAGATTCCTGACTATAATTCCTCAGTAAGTGATAACCATCTTTATTATTTAAGTGTTAAAATGAGACAGATGTTTCCTTTTATCATCAACCCAGCGGGATTGGGTCTGCTTCATTGACCCGATACGTAAAGGTAAAAGCATAAACCTTTAGCATACATTTAGCATATTCTATTAAATGTAATGTTGTTCTGTATAAATGAGATATATCTGCTAGTACAGTCAATACTCATTTCTCTGTAAATGATAAACATCTTAAACATTCATGGGGTAAATGCGACACAGTGCTGGTAGAGTCAACACATGCCGGCTCTCTCTCTAGCCAGGCTTATGTCATGAGTCCTTAGAGGGCTAAAAATGCTTTTGTAACCTACACTTCACCTCTGTCCAGAGTGTTAAAGTCATGAAAACATGGACAGGTGGTCCTATTTCACTTAATCATCCACTATATATAAAGGAGTCTTTCTACCGTTGCAGTGGCAGATGCTGTCAATCACTTTTAGATCGAACAGCAATGTACACCATTCCTATAGAACACCAAATGCGCTTTAAAATACCTGTTATACCGGTAACTATTTTATAAAAGCAATAAGACACTGAGGCAATGGCGCGAAAGTTTAATTTTGCAACATTTTCAAATGAAAATGCCGCCGCAGCTGTAGAATGAAGTTGAAGACAAAGGCCAGAATAACATGTAAATGTATGATGAAGGGGGGAGAGACAGCAGAGAGAGGCAGCAGCTGTTTGAAACTAGTAAAGTCTTCATTGCATGTGTTGACGTTTACGAGTATCGTCTTTCCAATGGCCGTGCATCAAAACCCCTACATGTGCAAACGGTGGGGGAAGAGATTGCGACACAGCCTCGATATACCGTCTCCCGCAAGGCATCCTGAAGGGGACAAGGCTGTTATTCACAAACGCTCCTCTAACTTGCGGCATTGCCTGTACACACTTAGTAATAACTGAAATAATCAGCAGGAACCATGTGTTCAGCGCCTAAACATGGCTGCCAGATATTTCCTTTGGTCTCAAAACATTGTGCTTATGACCTCTTGTGAACCAGAACTGCGCCTATCACATCTGCCTTTCTTTAATTAAAATAGAAAAAATTTAAAAAATAAAGAAAAGCAATATCTGCTTGATTGCAGTGGTTGCAATAAGAAGGTGCGTGTGCAGTGTGAAGAACATGGCTTTCTCCGTAAAGTCAGCGGGAGATCGGTTACACTTCTTAAATGTCTTAAATCAACATTGCCCATTTGGCTGGAAAACAAAAGTCGTTTTCATTAATTGTAATTATTGCTGTAAAATAGCAGCATGTGTTAGTTGAGTGTGGAAAGAACTAAGGGTTACCACATGAGGGAGCGGTTTATAATGAAAAGGAACCATCAACAGCAGGGTTATTATCATACACCAAAACTGAAGACGTAAGCTAAAAACATTTTTGTAAACTAAAATAACAAAATGAGCTATGAGAGAGTGGATGAGAGTAACAAAGTATTAACAAAAATGAATAAACTTTTCAAAGTCATTCCAGTCTAATCTGTTTTGAAGTCCTCCCACCTGCAGATGGCGATATACTCTGTTCATTCATACGATTGAGGTTGTATGAATCCGTACGAGTGAGGTAGCACGAATTCATATGAGTGCGGTAGCACGAAATCATACGAGTGAGGTAGCACGAATTCGTAAGAGTGAGGTAGCACGAATTCGTAAGAGTGAGGTAGCACGAATTCATATGAGTGCCGTAGCATGAAATCGTACGAGTGAGGTAGCATGAATTCGTAAGAGTGGGGTAGCACGAATTCATATGAGTGCGGTAGCATGAAATCGTAAGAGTGAGGTAGCACGAATTCGTAAGAGTGAGGTAGCACGAATTCGTAAGAGTGAGGTAGCACGAATTCATATGAGTGCCGTAGCATGAAATCGTACGAGTGAGGTAGCATGAATTCGTAAGAGTGGGGTAGCACGAATTCATATGAGTGCGGTAGCATGAAATCGTAAGAGTGAGGTAGCACGAATTCGTAAGAGTGAGGTAGCACGAATTCGTAAGAGTGAGGTAGCACGAATTCATATGAGTGCCGTAGCATGAAATCGTACGAGTGAGGTAGCATGAATTCGTAAGAGTGAGGTAGCACGAATTCATATGAGTGCCGTAGCATGAAATCATACGAGTGAGGTAGCATGAATTCGTAAGAGTGGGGTAGCACGAATTCATATGAGTGCGGTAGCATGAAATCGTAAGAGTGAGGTAGCACGAATTCGTAAGAGTGAGGTAGCACGAATTCGTAAGAGTGAGGTAGCACGAATTCATATGAGTGCGGTAGCATGAAATCGTAAGAGTGGGTAGCACGAATTCATATGAGTGCGGTAGCATGAAATCGTACGAGTGAGGTAGCACGAATTCGTACGAGTGAGGTAGCACGAATTCGTAAGAGTGAGGTAGCACGAATTCATATGAGTGCGGTAGCATGAAATCGTACGAGTGAGGTAGCACGAATTCGTAAGAGTGAGGTAGCACGAATTCGTAAGAGTGAGGTAGCACGAATTCATATGAGTGCCGTAGCATGAAATCGTACGAGTGAGGTAGCATGAATTCGTAAGAGTGGGATAGCACGAATTCATATGAGTGCGGTAGCATGAAATCGTAAGAGTGAGGTAGCACGAATTCGTAAGAGTGAGGTAGCACGAATTTGTAAGAGTGAGGTAGCACGAATTCATATGAGTGCGGTAGCATGAAATCGTAAGAGTGGGTAGCACGAATTCATATGAGTGTGGTAGCATGAAATCGTACGAGTGAGGTAGCACGAATTCGTAAGAGTGAGGTAGCACGAATTCATATGAGTGCGGTAGCATGAAATCGTACGAGTGAGGTAGCACAAATTCGTAAGAGTGAGGTAGCACGAATTCGTAAGAGTGAGGTAGCACGAATTCATATGAGTGAGGTAGCACAAAATCATACAATTGAGGTAGCACGAATTCGTACTTGTGAGGTTATACGAATCTGTATGAGTGAGGTAGCACGAATTCGTAAGAGTGAGGTAATACGAATTAGCCACCTCGTAAAATATGTATGAATTGTAGTGAGATCGTATTGGTCATAACTGAAGCGGCTCTGGGCATGTGACCAAAAGGCAGAACCTGATTTCACCAAGTACAACATGCATCAGGTTTGTGGTATTGGTCAAGTTTAGGCTTACAACCAGGGTTAGGTGTTTCTATATGAGTGTTATTCACCTATCATTTCCGTCTGATTTTAGGGATAACTAATGGGAAGTCTTAGGTTTAGGCCTAAGGATAGGGTTAGGACTAAATTTTCGGACAGGAACATTGTTTCAAAATATGTTGACCCAGGAACGTGTTTAACTCTGCAAAATCAGGACTTGCGAGGACCAAAAGCGCAAAATAGACAGCGATGGACAGAGATTTACATTATTGAAATGGACCAGGTGGTAAATCCTTGATCAGCTTGTCTTACAAAAAGTTGTTAAATCTCTTTATCTTCAGTTCTGACTTACTCATATTGATTTTAGCAAGGTTTTTGTATGTTTGAGGCTTTTTGTATGTGGTGTGCTGAGTTTACACAGATCTTTTTTTTTTCTGATATGGATTTAATATTCTGGTTATTTCTGTGTAGCTGCTGTAGGTTAGCCATCAACACCTTGACGGCAAACGCTCATTAAGTCATAAATAGCAGCTCATGTGTGCGATATTGGGAGCAGTTCAAAACTCAAAAATTCCCTCCAGTTTAACAGGTTTGTGTTGACTGCATTCCATGCCACCATGTCAGTGGAAAACAGTGGTGGTCAGGTCAACTCATTCTGTTTCTTTTCCTGAGTGAAGTTTTCCAGGCCCCATCTACAGCAAATTAGCTTTTCACCTTGTCATGGTTGACACACTGACAAAACAAATAAATAACAAAGTATCAAAGTCTCTGTGATGAATATTTTCAGACTTTTCAGTTTATCTTCTCGAGCCTGGTGGTCTACGGTTATGAGAAGCTGCCCTTTTGGCTGTTCCAGACCTCCAGGGACAACAAATGAAGTAATGTTGCAGTTTAGTTGCATCAATGTCGCCTTGACATTGCATAAATGAAAACCTTGCTAAAATATTCAAGGCCTTTGCAGTAAAACCTCTTCAGTTGATTCCGATTCATCTTCTGCTACAGCAACACTGCAGCACTGTTACACGTCTGGAGTGGCTCAATCCTGGGTTTGAATAATTTATTACACCTGTAGTTTGAGTAACACCATTGAGATCCATCAGGCGGTGTCTGAAAAATGCTGCCGTCGCAAACATAGCTGGTGATCGGTTGAAAGAATAGCAATGGCATTTTACAGAATTTTACAGAATTCAACTTATGAATAGTTTCCACTTAGAAATAAGCCTTGTATTTACTAAATATTTGTTTGGTTATGTCTAAAACTCATGTGATATGGAATTAAAGGTATTAAAATGCAACCTTTAGACGTATACGGTTAGGATTAGGGTTTGGGTTGGTTTAGGGTTATTTTATGTAATTATGCATAATTTATTGTTATTACTATAACTACATGTAACATATGTAACATTGACACTGTAAAATAAAGTGTTACCAAAAAAAAAAAAAAATGCCAGCGGCAGCATCATTGATCATTTTCACAAAACTTTCATGGCCACCAGAATATTTTGTTTTATGAATGTCTGAACATACAATATATCAAAAGAAAGAACAGAGCCTCTGTTTATTCTAGCATCATGCATTCTTTTTTATCAACACTTAAATGTGGGTAAGTTTCATTTAAAAAAAAAGCAACATTTTGAACAAAAAGCTGAGAAAATCACTTTTTTGTCAAAGATTGTCATGTTTTTTAATTATATGCCGTTTAAAGTTGATGATTAAATTGGCGTTAGCAATGCTTCGATCGCTTGTTTCTACTTCTTCATCTGTGTTTTGATCCGGAGATTCTTTCAGAAGATGCGCCTCCTACCATATAACAATGAAAACATGGATTGCTTCCATCAATGGCGGGGAAAGAGTTAATGTTGTTAACATTCGTTATGACGAACTATCAACAGCTGTTTCTGTTAACTAACGTTAACGAGGATTAATAAATACAGTAACAAATGGTTAGTTCATGTTAGTTAATAAATTAATGTTAACAAATGAACCTTATTGTAAAGTGTTACCATTTACTGAAATTAAATTTTAAAAAAAAAACTAAAAGAAAATTTAAAAATGATGTCTTGGCAATTGACCCTTCGCCGGTAGTTTGATTGACAGGCAATCTGACCAATCATAACTCTGAATCTGCCATTTTGTACGACAAAGCAGTCAGGGGAGTTAGTAGATTGCTGAACGTTGCTGAACTTGAACTTGAAAAATTGTGTGGATTCACGTCTTTGAAACAACATTCCTTCTGATGTTCATTCATGTTTATTTGATGCTATAAATGAAGAGATGGTTGTTTCACGATCCGCTTGAACTTGAGCGATGCGATGTGACTTTGTTTCATATTAAAAGTAGTCAAACATAAATGAAAGCTAAATAGAAATATATAAAAATGACAAACTAAAATTAAAGTGAATACTGAAAATACAAGTTAATTCATAACTGAATGCTGAAAACAAACATACAAACAAACAAAAACAGCTAAAACCAGCCTATGCTGGTTGGTTGGTCCTGATCATGGCTGGTTTTAGAGGAGTTTTTAGCCACTTCTTTAGATAGTCAGTCTGATCACCAGCTGACCAACCAGAAAGGCCAGGCCAGAAGACCAGCTCCAGTTACATCCAGCTTAAAAAATTAAGAGCAGTCAACCAGATTATGATGGTTTTAGCTTCTTTTTCTTAAATAATATAAATATAAATAATACTAATATATATTTATCGGCGTGTTTTCAGTTTCAGCCAGTAAGGTCAAAGCTAATTTGACTATACTAATTAGTTAACCCTTGATGATGTGGGGATACCAGTGAACACCATCAAAGGTCACAGGTCAGTGAAGACTTCAGAACACACTGGAGTGATAATGGATATGGGTAAACATAAATATATATACCTGACCCCAAAATGGTCAGATTTAACAGGGAAAAATATAAGATGATCAGGATGCTCTGATTAGGCTGAAGGCAGAAAACATCTGGAACACAACTATACACACACACACACACACACACTGCAAACCAGAGAGGAAATTACATCCGTTGAACAATAATTCAGAGTGGAAAGTTTTTACCTCTTTTATTGTTTTTTTTTCTCTAAACTGTTCCTCTCTGATGGATGGTAAAATGTGCAGGTGTGGGTTTTCTTTGATATGAGAGTCCACATGTTTCATTCAGAAGGCTCTTGGCCTCCTTCGGAAGAAACCGTCAAAGCCAGAGCCTCTCATCAACCGACCCAGAGATTGTCCAGGTCTCTGACCGAAGGTGTTGTCATGCTCAGGCAGAGCCCATAATCAACACGATTGATTAGATGGAATCGGCACAGCTGATGAAGACACCAGATCCGCGTGCTCTCAGTGTGCGTAATCACCACACTAACTCTGGCTCTGGAGTCCATTAATTAATTGAACGGGAAATTGAGAGAGGCATCTGTAATAACAACAATATAAAAAACACACATGTTGTAATCAAGGGTTGTATTGTTGCTCTGTTTTTGAAGCCAGCCAACTGATGCAGGCGGTATTTTCATTTGAAACGCAAGATCTACTGTGTTGGATTACTCATAATTACTCTAGGAGTATAATCAATATTGTGCAGTTTTTCATCTTGATTGCGCTTAAAGCCTAATGAATATCGCAAGATGAAAATGAGGATCACGATCGTGTCTGTCAAAAGCGCAGTTATTACCAGAAAGTGAAATATGCGGCCATGGAGCCGATGATGTTAAATTAATGAACTCATAAACTAATCAAGCATAAACTCGAGCTAATTTCTCTGAAACATGAAGACCTAGATTAAACAAATGAGTCGTTCTCTACTGGGTCATGATCCAAAATGAGTCACATACGGCAGGCAAAAACAATGATGAACTTCAATAATACATTAAAACTACATAATCATGCATAGATTAGTTGTAATACAATAATGCACTCATATGTGTGCACTAATATTAATTCTGCAGTTGTTTATGCTGTAAAAGTTTGATTATGAAGACATTTTTATTAGTGCTGTCAAAGAATTAAAAAAAAATCTAATTAATCCCACATTTTTTCTGTAATTAATTGTGATTAATGGAATTGAATAAAGTTATCAAACACTTTACAGCCTGTGTTACGTGGATCTGACGCGCATCTCATTTTCTCGCAATTGCTTAAAGGTCTTTTAAGTCGTGTAAGACGGCATTTTGTCATAATTCTGTGTGTTATTGTTTGTTCAAGCGTGAAAGAAAGCGTGATACTGGCGAGTCTTTCACGAGTCGTGTGTGTGTGTGTGTCACATGACACGACATTCACAGACAGCGCGTTCTCGTTTGTCTTGTGGCGCTTGAATGGTTTAAAAGTATTTGAGTGAATAAGAACGTCATCATATAATGTAATGCTAGCCAAATTATGACAGAAAAATGGATGCTATCAAAATAATTTTTTTCAGTTATTAAAATATTTAACGCAGCATCCATTTTTCAAACTCTGCAAGGATCCTTTAAATTGATCAAAAGTGACAGTTTACAGTGTTACAAAAGATTACTATTTCAAATAATGCTTTGAACTTTCTATTTATCAAAGAATCCTGCAAAAATGTTTTTTACAAAATATGAAGCAGCACAATTGTTTTCAACATTGGAAATAATAATAAATGTTTCTTGGGCAGCAAAGATTTCTGAATGTCACTGACGTTTCTATTTTTCCTCTGATTTTAGGGATCTCAGTATGAACAACATCAGTGAGATTCAACCCAATGCTTTCCACAACCTGCACTTCCTCAGTGAACTGTAAGTACACATTTCTTCACTTTACATACGCTTCCTCGGTGAACTGTGAGTGCACTGTGGCGTATTCCAGTTGTGTTCACCTCTATGGTGTGACAAACCGGTGTACACAAAAAATCCAGTTGATGAGTGGTTATTTATGTGACGCGCTTCAGTGAAGGTTAAGTTGGAAAATGACGCAATTCCAGATGTGTTATACAAGATCTAGATAGCATAAAACCATGAATAAATAAATCAATGAAATCATCAGTTTGGGTGATAATGACCCTTAACATGCATTGTGTATTTGGGTAGTAGATGTATAACATGTTGATTAGCTTTATTTCTATTAAAAGTGTATCTGTATTAATTTATTACCCTATATTTACCAACATTTAAATGAATATAAGGATACATTTACATTTACATTTAGTCATTTAGCAGACGCTTTTATCCAAAGCGACTTACAAGTGAGGAAAACAAAAAAACGATTATTCATGAATAGGCAAATAGATTGTGATAGTGCTCACAATACAACTTTCAGACATAGCTCAGTAACATAAGCTAAAGTAGGAAGGGAAAAAGGAAAGGATAGATTTTTTTTTTTATGAAGGGGTTAAGTGTTCACGAAAGACATAAAAAAAAAAAAAAATATATATATATATATATATATATATACATATATATATTAGTTAAACGTATTTAAATATTTATTTTCATTTATTATTGCCCCATTAATTCTTGTTTTAAGCATAAAAATCACTATATTTTGTTAAACTCATGCCTATTATTTTATTTTTATTTATTTTTTTTTAAAGTTTAGATGGATTCCATTAGAAAATTATAGAAGAATGCTTAAAAAAAGAGGGGGGGGGGGGGGTACGCATAACACCCGCCAAAGCATGTTACACCGCAGGACATGATAACTACCCATTCACATTTGGTCTTTATCACACCGATCTTGATTTTTTGGCAAAAAAAGTCAATTTTTCATAGTTTTTTATGTCGACACATTTACCACTGCATGTGTCAGAAAGAAAAGTTCTCTTCAAAGCTCAGAGATGCTACAGTACTTCCTGCAGCTTCGTCAGAGCCACATAAAAGATCAATACCAACATCTAGCATGTACATCCTCTGTCTAGACCTTTACATGTCAGGCATCAATCAAAATAAGTTAAAGGCTAAAGCCAATATAGCAAGTCTGCTCACACTTTTCCCCCTGAAGGACCAATTAGCTCAGGTGAGACCTAGCGTAACCCCTCTGAGAGTCTCTGGAGAGCGTTAACACTCGAATGAAAAGCACCTGGTTGCTGTGGCAGTTCGCACATGGTGCCGTCAGCAGCAGCGGGTCTGCGGAGCAGCTGGGAGTCTGGGCCACCTGACTGACACAAACAGGATGGATTGGGAATGCCCAGAGCTGTCAGAAAGTGTTGGGGAACATGCAGACAGCAGGAGGCCCGCAGGAAATGTAACATTTTTCTAGGAGTCAATATTTATGGCGTGGCTGTCAAAGCAAACGGGCAATTCCTCATTCCACTTCACTAAATTAGTCCTTACTTCCATGGGAATGGCGTGCTGTTGCGACATTTCAAACAAACAGGTTGATGTAGAGGAAGATGTCGAAGCTTCAAGAAAAGAGCAAACCTGAAATCATTCTGTCTGAAACCGTGGAGTCCAAACGCCTCTGTTCAGCTAACTAAGACTAAGTGTTGCCAATTACCTCACGCATCATAATATGTCATCGTGACTCAATACATCAAGATTCATCACAACATCATAAGTGTATCGCGACTGAAACTGCACTTCACTTTTTTTCAGTGTAACAAAGAAGGGGTAAATTTAAACTTTCTAATTCTTTCTGATGTTAATTGAACTACAGGACATTCACATATAAATGTAATTAATCAATTTTTTAAAAAACAACAATAATAATAATTCAGAAAGTAACAAACATTCAATGAATGAATGAATAAAATAATGCATTTAAAATATTAATCCAATGATCTTATTATATAACAATAGGATATAATTATTTATTAATAAATATAATTTAGTAACAAACAATAAATACATACACACATACATTCTGTGGTATTCAGTCTCTTCACTCCTTTTTCACTTCTGTCCTTAGCTGAGATAATTGGTCGGCTGAAACTTACAAATTGCTGTAGTGATATTATTCCATCAAAAATCATTAAATCGACTTTTGATATTATTGGTCAGTTTACTGATGTTAGTTACTTAAAGTCTGATATCACGAGTAGTAATTTGGATCCGAGTGTTTTATCAAATTATCGTCGAAATCTCCATCATCTCGAAATTACCATTTTTCTCTAAAGTCTTTGAAAAAGTTGTATTAAACCAATTGCAGCCTTTTTTTTATATCATAATGACATTTTTGAAAAAAATCAATTTGGGTTCAAATCAAATCGTAGCACCGAAACGGCCCTGCTTAAAGTTTTAAATTATATTTTTATGTCAGTTCATTCAGGTGGTTCTGTAATTCTAGTCTTGCTAGACCTGCAGTGTTCGATGCTACTGATCACGATATTCTTATTACTCGCCTAGAAAAGACTGTGTGTAGTAGCTCTTGAATGGTTTAAATCTTTTCTGTTTAATAGGATGTTTTCAGTTAATATTGGTGAGCTTTACTCAAAATCTGTCTAATTGATTTGTGGTGTTCCACAAGGTTCTATTTTCGGCCCAATTTTGTTTTCACTTTACATGTTACCTTTAGGTTCTATTTTTCAAAGGCGTTGAGTATCTTTTCACTGTGATCCTGACAACACTCAGGTGTACCTACCTCTACAAAAACAGGACAGGAGTGAGTCATGAGTAACCTGTTTACATGAAGTTACTTATGGATGTCATTGAATTTTTTGGAATTTAAAACTGAGATAATCTGGTTCGGGACCTCTGTTAATCTTTCTAATATGGGAAATTTAGTTCCACTCGTCAAATTGGTGGTTAAGAATCTTGGGGTACAGTTTGATGAGCCTCTGAAATTCGATAAACAGATCAACTGGTTAAATCCTGCTTTGTTTTATTTGCAAAAGTAAAACCGTTTTTGTCATCTACTAACTTGGAGAAGATTATTCATGCCTTTATCTTTGTAAGGCTGGACTATTGTAATTCCTTGTATGCGGGTGTGAGCCAATCACTGTCAAATCACTTAGAATTAGTACAGAACTGTTAACCGGTGTTTGTAAACACCAGCATATCTTATCTATTCCAATTCAATATTTAACTGATCTTTCATACATTCACAAACCTTAGAGGAACCTACCGTCATCTAACCAGATGATTTTAGATGTTCCGAGGAGTAGAGCATTGGAATAGCTTACCTTTACAGCGAAGATTATCACCTTCGTTGGGCTCTTTTAAAAGAAAATTGAAATGACACTTACTATAATTATCATTTGGCTCGACAGACTGTCATAACAAAGAGCTCTTGCTTTCTGTTTATTATATTTTAGTTTTTTTTTGTGAAATGTTGGTTGGTTGCACAAGTGTTGCTTTGATATTGTGAGAAAAATAAATGGGATATAATGAGATTGCAACGCCCCAAGCACTGCTTGGCTTATATACTGGAACCGTAACATTGTGCACCTCATTAAAATCATATCATTTTTATTTTGACTGTACTTATTGTTAAGGAATATAATAGACTCCTTTGTTCCTGTTCAATAACTGCATTATGAACAGCAAGAAACTCCCAGAGACAGTTTGACTGAAAACACATTACAGTGGTATTAGTGGGAGATAAATTTCAAGCTTAGCTCTCTTTGATGTACTGCTGGGAATGATGAATTTGTGTGTTTTTACCCTTTCTGGTACTCATTTACACCCCTAGGCACTGCAGTTTGCATTTAGACTTGTGAGTAATTTCACGGGTCTAAATTACAATTTCCAGGATCATCTGTAAAGTTCTGTATGCCCTGGGGATGACGGCGGGCTCTTTGGGAGTTTTCGCTTTTTCCTTTAGTCTCTGTTACACCTTAAGCTGCCCACAAAAATCGAATGATTAATTGGAACAATCAAATGTGATAAAATGTATATGATGAGAGAATACAGACAAGTCTTTATGTTCATCGTCCAGAGAGGCGGCTCTGACCTGACCCAAACGCTATCCCTCCACATCCTGTGTTTGAGTTATGCACTGCGTGTCTACTTCAATCAGAGTTCAGACTGAGCCATCAATATCTACTTGTTCACTTTTGTAACACTATAACCCACCAAAGTCCCTCAGCATTACATAAACTTCTCCCATGACCTGCGGCTGTCAGATTCTGGCTGCTGTCCTATCAACTCCAAGGTCATCTGCTAGTGTGGAAGGGGGAAGAGGAAGTCTTGTTGTGTGCCTTTGGGACAGATGAAATGCAATCGGAGCTGAGCATGTCCTTCTACTTCCTGAACCCCACCTTTTGACTTCTGCTCTACCTCTCCTTCTTTAGAGCTGATTATTTTCTGAGTTCTCTTCTAAAAGCTACTGAGCTGCTCTGTTTTGTATACGGTCTGCATGCTGTAGCACATCTAAGCTATAAAAGGGATTTCAACAGCTTTACATAGGCAGAAGCTAAAGCCAAGCTAATGACATTACTCCAGTAAGCGCCTAGCAAATATAAGGTAAAACAATGGCCCTGTTTACAACTGGTATTAAGATGCATTTTGGTCGATCGGAGTGGACAAGGCTAAATACGGGTATAGACGGGGTCTAAAACTTTTTGAGCTTGTCCACTTTCGACTACTTCCCGAGGTAGTCGAAAGCACATTCGACTGCATTGCTTTCGTAATGTGGTCGAATGTGTTCAAACAGCCACTAAAGGCCATCTACTCTCCTCCTACTGACCTACTTAGTAAACATTATGGGAAGCACACTAGCCAGACTGGATTTAAACTTTGTTGGGTGAAGATCCAAGTTTAGTTTGAAGACGGAAAATGTACCAAGCACAATGTTCTCTCATCATTTCTGACTTTTAACACACGCTCACAGCGTTCAGCCGGTTTTGCGGCTGTCGGAGCAGAAATGAAAGCTTCAGCTCTCCGTATGTTTGCGTTCATATGTAGCTTATTTTGTCTATTAGGTCGAAAGATCAGAAAAATCCCATATATTTACCCACCCATAGACCTTCCCCTTGAAGAAATCAGGACAGAAGTGTTTGAAGTGTTGGACAAGAGAGACCGAGTAAAACACCAGGTGTAAACGGGAATGTGTCTGCATCGTCTAGTCGACCAAAACACTTCTTAATACTAGGTGGAAACAGGGCCAATAGGGTGACCACCTGTTCCGCATTTTGCAGGACAGTCCCAAAATTATGAGCAGTGTCCCACATTTCAGTTAGACTGTATTACTTTTTTCTTCCCTGAAATTACAATAGCAGAATAAAAAATATAATACTAAAAAATGCGATTGGCATTTAAAAATCCATTTACGCCACCGTCATGTTCTAGCTAGAGCGGGAAAATAACCAACCAATGCATTCAGAGAGGGAATTTTCCACCGATGATGACTGTGTGGACGGAGCAAAGGAATCGGTGTGCACCTCATCAAAAGTCGAATAGATCGTACTTATTTAACCTGGGCTAATTGACTGCCAGTCACAGAGCTGATTTTAAACATTATCATCCATCGTGCTAGCTATTGTATATCAATATTTACATAGTATAATGGTAGTAAATTTATCTCTCCACACGTGTCATGCATTGTCCTGAAAAAATCACATCCACTGTCCTGCAACAGAGAAATAACCAGCTCGGACAGGGGTGTCCAAACTCGTTCCTTGAAGGCCACTGTCCTGCAGAGTTTAGCTCCAACTTGCCTTCACACACCTGCCTGGAGTACCTATAAGACCTTGTTTGTCTGGTTCAGGTGTGTTTAACTAGGTTTGGAGCTGAATTCTGCAGGACAGTGGCCCTCCAGGAGTAGGACTGGACACCCCTGGTCAAAGATACATACTTATGAAGCTTGTCACAGTGCATTCTGGGATTGGATTATCCCTGGGGTATATGTACATGCAGTGGTGCATTAGACTTTGCCCAAAATGAGGTATGGCAATTGACATAATTTTTGTTGACCTTTGTTTAAGCACCATGTGTCATAAAATATTGTTAAAGTAGGCAGCCTCTAAAAAGAAGTACACTTCAGCATACTTTACTAAACTAAAATTTACTTCAAAGTACAAACTGAATGTAATTTTTTAGGACACATAGTTGCTTGTTAATAGCGATTAAATGATATTATATCATGGTTTAAAATTCTGTCAAATTCAGTTAGCTACTTTTTAGATCGTAGATTTGTTTTTTGACACTTTAAGTAGGACTTAAGTACATCTTTCCACAAGGTTTGTGGATTAGTTTTACTATCTCTTTATGAACTTTTTGAAGCATCAAAGTGATAGTTGTGTAGTTGAAGGGACAAAAAGCTCTCAGTTTCTTCAAAAAGATCTTAATTTGTGTTCTGAAGATGAAAGACAGTCTTAAGGGTGTGGAACGACATGAGGGTGAGGAATTAATGACAGAAATTTCATTTTTGGGTGAATTAACCCTTTAAAATGTAATATCAAATAACACAACAGTTGAAATTATAGTGAAGTATTTTATTGTAATTTACTTTGTTAAAAAGATTACTAAAACATAATGATTTAAAATTTACTTTAATGTAGAACTTTTAATTTAACCTTTAATTATTCAAAAGTGCAAAGTTAAGTTAGGAAACAGCCATGCCTTTAGTGGACTTATTTCATGCACATTATATTATCATTATTTTAAATATACTTTTTGAAGTACACTACAAGTGCACATTAAATAAAATTAAGCGCACTTTTTTTCACAAGAGAGTTCACTAGATTTCCAGAAAAGACCAAAGAAAACTTTAAATCGTTCCAAGTTTGTATAAAGTGGCACAAAGATTAGAAGGGACAGGAATTCCAGTCCTTTAGTATTTGTGATGTATCTTTTTTTGTTAAAAAGTATAAACTTGATTTAAGAAATACCTCCTATCCATTTCATAAACTTAATGATTTTCCCCTCTGACAAAAACAAAGTTATTTAAACCAGCCTGAAGTGGTTCAGCTGGTCTTCTATCTTGATCTAGCTTGTTTCCCAATGTCCAAAACTCCCCTGAAACCATCGCAACAGACCAGAATAACCAGTTGGGATCTTCTTAGGCTGCTGAAGTGCACGCTTTCGTTCCCAGGCTTCAGCAGTGACTGACAGGTCAGCACTGTTAAGAAGGGAGCACTCCGATGCTAAAGACCTGGAATTCCTGTCTCACACCCATCCTCCTGTTTTCTTAAGTCTTCTAATCTTCCTCATCCTGTGTGAGACACAAGGCCACGGCCAGCTCCCCTCTCCCACCTTTCGTTCTGTCTGTAATGGCTCTCAGCTGAAATCACAGTTCATGGCTCCTTCGTCATCAACCAAACAAACCCTGGCCAGATTGCTCTGTTGCTTTATTATTGCAAGCTGATGCTGAGCCATTAGAGGGCTAAAGGTATCTCCATCTCACTGCAGTCCACAGGACACTGCTGATGGGGTTTAATGGGTGCAATGTTGCCCCATTTGAAAACGGTTAATCCCTCATGTGAAGGCCATTAATCAGCAGGTCTGACGGCATTACGGCTGGCTGGAAATACTGCTGGTATTTGCTTTACTAATTGCGATTTGTAGCGAGCGGGAAACTCTCACGTTCTTTCGAGTGAAGGTTAACTGGACACACTGTCAGGAAATGCATGAGAACTGTTTCCTGGAAGGTTCAAGAGGAGGAATGGGAAAGCTAAGGGAACTATTTGTGTGTGCATAGAAATTCATATGATTATTAAAACTGATTTAAAGGGGACCTATTATGCCCCATTTCACAAGATATAATATAAGTCTCTGGTGTCCCCAGAATGTGAACTTTCAGCTAAAAATACCCCACAGATCATTTATTATACCATGTTGTAAATGCCCAATTTTGAGTGGAAGGAAAATAAATCTTTTTCGTGCATGTATCTTTAAATGCAATTGAGCTGCTGCACCCCGCCCCTCTTTCCAGAAGAGTTAAAGTGAAAAAAGTCGTGACATATTGTCATATTGTATGGTGACCCATACTCGAAATTTGCACTCTGCATTTATCCCATCCAAGTGCACACACACAGCAGTGAGTAGTGAACACACACACACACACACACACACCCGGAGCAGTGGGCAGCTATTGCTACAGCGCCCGGGGAGCAATTAGGGGTTAGGTGTCTTGCTCAAGGGCACTTTAGTCATGGTATTGAAGGTGGCGAGACAGTATTTATTCACAATCCCCACCTTCAATTCCTGCCGGCGTGGGAATCAAACCAGCAACCTTCACGTTACAAGCCCGACTCCCTCACCATTAGGGTATGAGGGCAGGAGGGCAGAGCCTTTACAGCCTATCCACTCACGTGACATTGCAGTTTTTTGTCATCATAAAAGTTAATTATTTGCATGCGTTTTTAAAGCCATAACAGTTTAAACTTATGATATATGGTTTTCTGAGCGCACACATCCATAGTTGGCTGTCAGACGATGTGTCCCGTGAGTATTAAACTAAGTTCTCTTTCATGTCTTATTGCACTTAAAGGGTTAGTTCACCCAAAAATGTAAATTCTGTCATTAATCACTCACCCTCATGTTGTTCCACACCCATAAGAAGGTATATGACTCCATATAGACAGCAACCTTAATTTTATGAAGCGGCAAGTATACTTTTTGTCCTCAAAAACAAAACAAAAATAACGATTTTATTCAACAATATCTTCTCTTCTGTGTCATTCTCAGACTCTGTTTACGTGCAGCGCTAACAAGTTCTGTGTCAGAACGCCGACTCATTATTGACCGACTCCTGCGTTAGCATCACACGCATGTGCTGTGCTGATCAAGTGATTTCCCGCTCTGTGCAGACCTCAAACCCGGGTCTCTGGCATGGGAGTCAGACGCTCTAACAAAGAGGCTAAAGGCTGCGACCCCTGGCATCAGGAGTGAGGTTTACTCGCACAGCGACTACTAGCTGGCCTCAGTTACACTCACCCCCCCTATGGAGGCACCATATACACCTAATAATAGCACACAGTTATCTAGGACTAGGCTAAAATTAGAGTGAGCGGACTTGTAAAGTTGCTACTACTTACATGTTTCAAGTGATAACCCACATTTGACGTCGATGAATGATATGCGAATGGATGGATTTCCTGCCGTTAACAATCTGTCCTTTGCCACTTCCTGTGGAGATTTTTTTTTTTCTGTGACTAACCACCAAGCCTCTTCTAATCGACGGTTAGTCGACTATTGGGGGCAGCCCTAATATATACAATATATTAAACATGAAAAAAGTGTCTTTGAAGAGAAATTTCCTCATCAAAGAAGGCCGAGCCTCGGTGCACACCTACCTATTATGTAATCGCCGCAGACCAATGGTAGTTTGACGGTGTTCTTTTCCATAAAGTTCGCTTTGGGGAACTCTTTTGAACTCCTGAAACAAACTTCATTTTGGCCTGATTTTGTTCAAAATGACATCAGTTTGTTCTTCACTTTTGGCTTTAAAAGGGAACACCTGGCCCTGAGTGGCACCCTGCTGACATGACGTGAGTACAGTCCAGCATAGGACTTACATTCTGAAACGACACTGTGCGCACCAGGCTGCGATGACCCTTAAGCCCCTCTCTCGCAGGCGCACTCAGCCAACAAAGCCTCAGCATCTGATGTTTTCTTTGCAAATGCTTGTGCAAATCAATGAAAATGTGATGAATACTTCTCTTTCTCTCTACCTCTCCTCTGTTCTCTGGGGCCAAATTTGGAGATGAAAGCCTTGAAAGGTATCGTATGAGGAAAAAGACCAGCTGCGATTTTAATGTAACCCCCTCAGTAGACGCAACCCTGCTTTGGTCCCCATCTCCGATTTTATGACAATAAGCCAAAAAAACAAAATATAGAGCTCATGTCTCTGGCAGACTTCAGCCTTGGAGGAGTGCAAAAGGTTTTGTTGGTCTCCACTGTCCACTTTCATGTCGTAACGTTTTATGAGACATACTTGTTGCTTTGTGTTGCTTCCAGAGAGGACGTGACTGCAGTGGAGAGGATTTTAATGGTGTTTTGACCCTTTTGAGGACAGAATAACAACGGAGCATGAATGAAAACACTAATACATGGAGACAGACAGACAGACAGACAGACGGATAGACAGATAGATAGATATATAGATAGATAGATAGATAGATAGATAGATAGATAGACGGACAGAAAGACAGACGGATAGACAGATAGATAGATAGATAGATAGATAGATAGATAGATAGATAGATAGATAGATAGATAGATAGACGGACGGACAGACAGACAGACAGACGGATAGATAGATGGATAGATAGATAGATAGATAGATAGATAGATAGATAGATAGATAGATAGATAGATAGATAGACAGACGGATAGACGGATAGATAGATAGATAGATAGATAGATAGATAGATAGATAGATAGATAGATAGATAGATAGATAGATAGATAGATAGACGGATAGACGGATAGATAGATAGACAGACAGACAGACAGACAGACAGACAGACAGATAGATAAATAGATAGATAGATAGATAGATATAGACAGACAGACAGACAGACAGACAGACAGACAGATAGATAGATAGATAGATAGATAGATAGATAGATAGATAGATAGATAGATAGATAGAACAATTCATCTTCAGTGTTTTGTTTTGAATTTCGATGATTTTCATGTGGAAAAGCAATAAACACAAAGGCCTAAACTTGGCTTCATAAATGACTGAACAACCTTCGTGAGGACACAAACAGTAGTGCAACTGTGATCCAAGTGGAGAAATCATTGGTACATCATAGTTTACGATACAAGGGGAGGTAAATGACAGTGTAGCGTAATTGTCCAAGAAATACAGAGGGGTCCTCAGCAAATTTACTAAACACAAACCACAGCAAAAACACACAAATCACGTCTTGACAATGTTTGGAATTCACATCTGTTTGGTGTATGTTTATACATGTAATTTGTGTATTTTCACACAAAAAATTGTGTTTACATTTCAGCTGCAGTGAAAATCTAGGTAACGAGAAACAGTTTGAGACGGATAAATCTTTTTCAGATCTGCGGTATGTGTGGAGAAGACGGTAGATTTGATTTTAAAGGGATAGTTCATCCAAAAAAATGAAACTTCTGTCATCATTCGCTCACCATCGTGTCGCTTAAACCTTCCTTCCGTGGGAGTCAAAATGGTTTGGTTACCAACATTCTTCAAAATGTCTTTGTTTGGGTTCCACAGAAGAAATAACAAAGAGAACAGAACGTTTTATACCTTATTATTTCCAAGATCTAAATACGCTTTATTCTGCATTTTACCAAAAATAACAATTCCACACGCAGCTTTGTTAGAAAACTCATAATGCTATAAAACTGTCAGAATCTACAAACCGGAATTGGAAGCTGTTTACATTACACATTTTTACAAATTGGCTTTGTGGGAGAATGAGATCACTCCCCTCTCTTTAAGGATGCAGTCACATGACCCGAAGGAGGTGTAGTGAATCATTTTGATTGACGCCTGTCAGTGCAGGTGACAGCACTGGAGTCACCTACCGCAGAGCGCTGGATGCTTTTCCCACTCTGTCCTGCCATAATAAACCAGAACCCAACCGGCAGCCCGACTCATATGGAGCAAATTACACAGCCCGTGTTGCTATATCCATCAAACGCAACCCCCGACACACACACACGAACACATGGATGGACTCAGTATAGTAATTTGTAACATGTCTTGTTCAATGCGACGGTCGTCAGATCAATGTGAAGCGATCGCAGAGATGAGCTGTATACTCCGCACTTATGAAAAGAGAGAACCACACGCAGTGAAATGAGCTGAGGAAGCTTCTGCCCAGCAGATGAGCAAATACAGACGCGACCATATATATTCAGCATGAAGGCCGATGACATGCATTTAAAATAACACCTTGCGCAAAACACAGAAAAACGAACATGACACGACGTCTGCTTTACACGGCAGTAAGCTCAACGGCAAGCTGCCGCAAAATAAATCAAAGTCCTGCTATTAGCTAGAGAGTATAACTTCAGGAATCTTTTAAAGCGAATGGTAGATCTCCTTACACACATCAAACGAAAACTCCTTTTAAATATAAATAGGTCTTTTAAAACACACCTAGAAGACATGCGGAATGAAACATGTTGTGGCAGAGCTCGGCGCAGAGCCAAAACTGACACTACTGTATTTTTAAATATCTTTTTTTTTTAAGCTAGTTTTATTATACAGACAAAAAAGAAATATTAGAGAGAAAACATTGTCAGCACTTTTTTCGTTTTACACATTCTTTTCCCCGCATGTAACTGAATGAGGGAGGGAAAAGAGGGGGGGGGGGCACCAATGAGTAACCACCCCCACCCCATAAACTCCCACAGAAGGATTAGCAAATATCAGCAGAATCGATGAACAATAATACTAATAAAATGCATATAATAAATTGAGAGAAATAAAGAAAAGAAAAACCAAGTGTATTCAATTGTGCGAAAAGTATAAATGAAGCATTCATTTGTATGAGTATAAACACTAAAAAATGCTGGGTTAAAAACAACCCATGTTGGGTTGAAAATGGACAAACCCAGCAATTGGGTTAAATGTTTGGACAGTTTTATTTAACCCAACTATTGTTTAAAAATTACTGTATGGCTGGTTTAAAATGAACCCATAATAGGTTGGAAATCAGACACAATTGACCCTTCGCAAACAGTTTGATTGACAGGCGATCTAACCAATGATAACGCAGAATCCGCCATTTTATCCGACAAAGCCGTCAGGGAGTAGCCTATAGTAGATTAACGTTGGTTAACCTGAAATATTGTGCACTCGCGTCTTTTCGCGCTTAAAACAACATTCCTTCTGATGTTCATTCATGTTTATTTGATGCTATAAATGAACTAGTATGAAGAGATGATCGTTCACGAGCCGTTTGAAGGATCTGTCTCGACACATTAAGGAGCCGCTGTACGGTATTTAGTGTTTAAGCTGCTTTAAAAAATTACAATATTTTAAATATGAAACTGTTTCATACGTTGTCAGTGTCCTGTTTGCTCCGCGATGTATTTTTCACTGCGGGAGAACATGACGTGTGTCGTGAGAGCGCATGAGTTCTCGGACATTGCAACAGGGGGCGGGTTTTGCGAAGGGTCAATTACTAGAAACACGAATAATAAAAGGTGAACATTTATAAATAAGCAATTTAATAAATGTTTGTTTAATTATTATTCATTAAACTTCTTAATAAATGTTCATTTCCAACATATTTTTGGTTCATTTTAAAGGTGCAATGTGTAAAATTTGGAGGGATCTATTGACAGATATGCAATAGAATATACTTAACTATGTTTTCAGTAGACCTTACATAATGAAGCATTACGTATTTATCACCTTAGAAGGAGTCATTTCTATCTCACACACCACCCCGGCATGTTTCTACGGCAGCCCTGAACGGACATACACTCTACAGAGCGCGTTTAGTCACTATGTTGATCTTCTAAATCATTTGTGTTTTTAGTGGTAGCTTGTATCGTCACTTGTATACCCACAGAGAAGTAGTAGTAGTAGTCATTCTGGTTTATTAGAAGTGTAACGGAGGCCAGCTAGTAGCAACAGATGCTACAGGTTGCAGCCTTTAGCCTCCTTGTTGGCGCGTCCGACTCCCATGCCGGAAGACCCGGGTTCGAGGCCTGCTCAGAGCGGGTCGAGTAGGACCCGGGTAGAGGGGTTACAGAAGCAGAGACCATTCTTTGTTTGAAGTAAGAAGAAACCTCATTACTTCACACAGGCTACTCTCTACTCTCTCTCTTGCTTTGTGTCGGCCACCGTAGCTTCTCCGTAAGGGAGGGTTGTGTGCTGTTAGTTGCAGTTCGCAACCTTTTAGTAAGCAATACAGTCATTTTTAGACATTAGTTGAGTTAATAGTCGAGTTATACAGGGTTTGTTCATTTTCAACCCAACTTGGGTTGTTTTTAACCCAACATTTTTTAGAGCGTATGCATACACACATATAAACACATAAAAGCACACATATACATTTACTTTTGTTCATTTGGCAGACGCTTTTATCCAAGTGAGGAATACAACAAGCGATTCATCATGAAGAGGCACAGGAAGTGCTCACAACAAAAGTTTCAGACATTGCTCAGAGTAGCATAAACTAGAAAAGGAGGGATTAGAGGAAAGGATAGGACAGTTTTTTTGTTGTTTTTTTTAGGATGGGGCTAAGTGCTCACCAAACAGATGAGTTTTCAGCTGTCTTTTGAAAATTGCCAAGGATTCTGCATTCCTGATGAAGGTAGGGAGATCATTCCACCAGCAAGGAACAGTGGAAGAGAATGTTCTGGAAAGTGATTTTGTGCCTCTCTGTGACGGTACCACGGTACCACCAGGCTTCTGGTGGGGACGTAGACTCGTAATACCTGCTCATATATGCTTAGATGCAAGGAATGACGTAAGATCCTTTAACCAAGAGGTAGTTGGGGGAGGGGTTGGAAACTTCCAGAGCAATTTATAGCAATTAAAGGAGCAAAAGCGATAACCTCACACCAAAGATGGAAACTATAGGACATGGAGACAGAAATGTACAAAGCCCTGGACAAAAAGTCACAAAAAAGAGACGTTTTTAAATCCAGGACTCCACTAGTTTCCTTTGGAACATTTCTTTTCACTTTTCTTTCTTTTTAAATCTATTCGTGATGAATCATTGTTTATGGCCGCATAACTAGAGCAGGTGGAACTTTCCTCAAATTCCATTTATTCTAAGTGACTTTGCATTTGTATATTTTTTTGCAGCTCAGGCTCAAATGGAAAAACGTGCCTACGGTAACATTTATGCAAAATGTTATTATGTTGCTTCTTGCACATTCCACCACTCTTTCAAAGTGAAAGTTTATCCCAAATAGATGCACGTGAATCTGATGAAGAGATATAAATGGATTTGCTCAAGCAACCACGCCACTTTAGCTGCTTTTACAAGTCTTTGAGCTCTTTTATCCCGACTTGTGTTTCCCAGGACTCGTGCCCGAGCGTGTCGCATTGAAGCTGAAAAAACCGGGTGAGCTTCCTAGCAAGTTTACCATGCCAGGAAATGCAAACATATGGAGATGATTGAGTGATGCCAAGTCAAAATGTGTTCATTTACAAACCATGCACTATGGTAAAAGCATTTTGAGGTTATAGTATTTATTAAAAAGAAGTCTTTTATTAATCAATAATCTTCCCCTGTAATCACAATTTGTGTGAAAAGGAACGTGGAGAAAAATACAGAATCAGTCAGACATTTGGACACACCTTTATTATTACTATTATGTCTCTGACACGGTAATAGCAAGAAACACATTATCTTTAATAAGATATTTACCCCGAGGATTGTTAATAACCATATTGAGGAGTGTTTAAACACATCTCTATGGTCACTGTGCAGCTCAAGCTAAATAAATAACTAGATTGGAGGTTGCCACCCACCTGCTTTCGCAGATGATCTCCTGGGGCGCACCACTCCCCTCTCCTCTCTTTTAATTCCCTTCTTTTCAATCTCTCATTGATCTTTAATCCCTGTCATTAAGCATTCATTTAACACTTGTGAGTGAAGCGTGATTAAACCATCTTTAGGGTTCTGGGTTTGTCTTATATCCTGTAATTAATGAAGGATAATTGGAGTGAGTGCAGACCGGAGGACAGAGAAGCTTACAGACATCAAAACAAAAGCTTCCACGTCAGCTTTATAGCACATCTGCTTTAATAACTGAGCTTAATATCAGACTGTACTGTATCCTCTCCTGTATTTGGCGCCTTTCCACAATATGATGACTGGACCTCCATTTATTATTATTACACAGTGACTTTAAACCTGAAAAATATGGCTGTGCAAAAGTATTTTTGAAGAGTTTTACTTGAGCAGGCAGATCAAACGGGCACATGTTTGAGTTTGTCAAGCTTTAATTTGTGATTAACTGAAATCGATGGGAAATCTGGCTTGTTGCGAGATAAAAATCTTTCATTTTCGCGGTCTAGCCAATGGTAGCTTTATTGCATGCACCGTTTGCAACCTGTGGCTCTGAAGTAACACGCTAAGGGGTTGTATCATGAGCATCGCATTTTCCTTGATCTTTTGAGATAAAAGTGCTTGTGCTATGAAAACACTGTAACTTTAAAACTTCTAATGTCTATGATTGTCAGACGGTCAACACATGTCAGTCCACATTTACACATCAGTGATGCCTATTCCTATTGGATGATTAGAAACTTAAGGAACCCAGTCATGGCGAGGAAAAAGTAGGAAGAAAGTTGGAAGGATATTTCTCAACAACAGAAGAAATGATGATTAGGGATGTACCGAAAACTAACACCTTATTCAGAAAGGCACAGTTAAGAACCTAAAAATGAGTAATGCATTTTACCAAATAATAGGGAAGATATTCACTACACCAATCCATTAGACAAACACAAAATTAAAGTGATATTTTAATAAACATATTCAAAATTACATAGCTTTGGTGAGTCTTTTGGCATGAACGAAAACTTGAATGTAATAGGCCTATGTGATTCAAAATGTAATTCCAACGCAATCTCCTAGTACTGCGTATCTATAGCACGAATTTAAGTTTGTATTTGGTGTGCTATCTATATGCTGAAATTACTTTTTGCATGCATATGTTACGCAATGGGTACGATTAGTGATGTGGGGTAGGGGCGTATTATAAGCACGGCAAACACGTGCGTATCATAGTCACGGCATTTGTAATTTTTGCATATCAATAACACACTAAATAAAAACAACAAAATCGCATTTGAACGCTGAAAATGCGTATCATATGCATGTGAAAATTTTTTATTATTTGCATGTCGAAAATTGCGTATCATATGCACGCGAAAAGTTTGTATCAAATGCACGCAGAAAATTGCGCCTCATATGCACACGAAAAGTTCGTATTATATGCACGTCAAAACTGCGTATCATATGCACGTGAACATTGCGTATCATATGCATGTCGAAAATTGCGTATCATATGCACGCCAAAAATTGCTCATCATATGCTCGCGAAAAGTTCATATCATATGCCCGCCGAAAATTGTGTATCATATGCACGCGAAAAGTGTGTATTATATGCACAGCAAAAATTGCGCATCATATGCATGTGAAAATTTTGTATTATATGCATGTCGAAAATCGCATATCATATGCACACGAAAAGTTTGTATTATATGCACACCAAAACCGCATATCATATGCTCATGAACATTGCGTATCATATGCACGTCGAAAATTGTGTATCATATGCACGCCGAAAATTGCGTGTCATATGCATGCGAAAACTGCGCATTATGTGCACGGCAAAAATTGCATGTCAAATGCACGCCGAAAATTGTGTATCATATGCACACGAAAAGTAGGTATCATATGCACGCGAAAAGTGTGTATTATATGCACGGTAAAAACTCTGTATCGTATACAAGCCAAAACTACGTATCATATGCACGTGAAAAGTGTGTATTATACGCACAGCAAAAATTGCGTGACATATGGACGCGAAAACTGCGCATTATATGCACGCCGAAAATTGCATATCATATGCACGCTGAAAATTGCGTATCATATGCACGAGAAAAGTGCTTACTATATATGCACGTCAAACACGTGCGTATCATAGTCATGCCATTTGTAATAGCACGCTAAATAGAAACTTCATGAGATTGGGCTCTGTATTAATACAAATATGAAATGGAATGCACCAAAACATTTCTTGAAGAAAATATTTTGTGGTGCAGACAGATCCTTTTGTCCACCAAATTAGGTGCCCTTTAAAAGAGATTTTAATTCGCAATTCAGAAATAAAAGTCAGTGTTGCGAGATATAAACTTAAAATTCAGAGAAAATGTCAGAATTGCGAGATTTTAACTCGGAATTGTGAGATATAAACTTTTTTATTTTTATTTATTTCTTGGCAGATTTTTTTGTTTTTTTTTAGCCTATTGCACAGATCATACACTGTACTGACACATCCGGTTTACTACCAACTTTGTTCACACAAATTTTAATTATATAATTGTTTCGGTTGGGAACAACAAATCTGTTTGGTGAATGAATCAAAAATGGGCCATCCTGACCTGATTTATTCTAATTTAGATATGGAAACATAATCTTGTCATTACATAAAATATGACTAATATATACTTATTTGCAGTGGTGTAAAAAATTTTAGTAAATGTAATTAGTTACTATACTTAGTAAATCTACAAAGCAGCTGAAAAGATACTTGAGTATCAAAGATATTAGCAACTTTTACTCTTTTCTTGACTATACTTGTTTTTTAACAAGTATATGTACTCTTTACTTCACTACATTTGTGATGAGTAATGTAATTACTAGTTACATTTTGCATGGCTCCTAACTTTCTCTACAGCAGTTTATTTCAGCTACAAAAGAAGTGATATCGCCATCTACAGGGAATTGAAGGTACTACGTCTTGTGCATTTTGCCCTTACTCACCGAAACTTGTGAACAAGGCTACTTTATGAGCATGCCAGTGCCTTGGCAAGTAGTTGTGAATTACAGGTGTTTTATATATGAGATGAGGACATGAGTCCAGTGCAAGTAGGATTTGACTATTTAATTTAATATTACAAAAAATACTAACAATTCAAGCTTAAATTGTTTAAAAATAATAATAATGATAAAAATGTGATGGCCTCTTGAAAAGAATGGCCCAAAGGCAAGCATTTTCATCTGTATTTTACTTGAGATATAATCTCCCCCTATAATCTTCTGTAGATATTGTCAGGACAAAATATCGGCAAATCGAGGGCTCTGTGCAGATGTCTTTCATCAGACAGTGGTTTGATATTACAGTCGCAATGTCAGACACAGATAAACACACTTAGATTAGCACCTACGTAAAAACCCACACCCTGCCCATGTGTTTGCAGATAACCTCTTCTCCTTTCTCTTCTTTTCTCTCATCTTTTCTTCATCAAAGATAATGCCACCTGGAAAGATTAGCTATCAAAATGCCTTTCACATGTGGCCACTACATTTTTCACCTCACCCCAGCTACCCTCATTTTGATTCTCTTTAGTAACCAAAACATGGTAGCGCACTGCATTTAGCCAAGCTGATTTTCATTGTACCATGACTCAAACTGTCTGGATATCTTTGACACTTTATTTCAGATTAGTCTGAATGTTTTTTGATCCCCCTCACGGATTCTTTTAAATATTAGATGCAGCTTACATGTGAATATTGCTTATAATACAATTTTTAAAGTGAAAGCTAAATGCTACATGTTTATTGTGTTTCAGCTCTAGTCAAATGTTTGGACACACCTGTTACACTTTATTTCCATGGTCCACTTTAGATATTCTAAGTGACTTTTGAACTTCATGTTAACTAACTCTCATTAAATTTTAGTAGACTGTTAGGTTAGGGTTAGTAGAATAAAAGGTTCAGGTTAGTAGAACAAGTTAACATGTAGTTGTAAAGTTATCTGTAGTCAGTAGAATGTCTTTTGGAGCATCAAAATAAAGTGTTAGCAGATATTAAGCAGACAGTCTACTAATACTCTAATGAGAGTTAGTTGACATGTAGTTGCAAAGTTACTTGTAGTCAGTAGAATACAGTGTACAGAATACAGTACACCATCGAAATTATGTATAATTACCAAGTAAAGTCATCAAAATCATAAAAACAATACATTGTATGGGTCAAAATTATTGATACAAGATATTTAGTAAATTTCCTACTGTAAATATATCAAAAATTTATATGTGTGAGTGTCAAGGACTTAATTAGAAAAACTTTAAAGGCGATTTTCTCTATATTTTGATTTATTTGCACATTTAGATTTTCAAATAGTTGTATCTCGGCCAAATATTGTCCTAATCCTAACAAACCATAAATCAATGGAAAGCTTATTTATTCTTTCAGATGATCTATAAAGACGTTTGTTCATTGTTCGGAACACAAATTAAGACATTTTTGACGAAATCAGTGACAACTTACAATTACAGCTTTCAAGGCCCAGAAATCTAGTAAAGACATTGTTAAAATAGTCCATGTGACAACAGTGGTTCAACCTTAATGTTATTGACAATGTCTTTATTACCTTTCTGGGCCTTGAAAGTGGTAATAACGTCAGAAGGTCTGTAATAAGGTCAGAAATCTCCTGGATTTCATTAAAAAAAATCTTAATTTGTGTTCCGAAGATGAACGAAAGTCTTACGGGTGTAGAACGACATGAGGGAGAGGAATTAATGACAGAATTTTCATTTTTGGGTGAACTAACCTTTTAACTTTAATCTGTTTTCTTGAAATGTTATTTTTTGGTTACTCTATGTATGATAATGATAGCATAGACATATCACAGGATTTTTTGTTATCTTCTTTCCCACATGTGACAGAGCAAGAGCCCTGTGATAAAGATCTGTGTAAATGCCAATCCATTTTTTTTTTACGAGAGAATCAAAAGCGGCCGTGCGCTGGCTATTTCCGCACAGGTCAGAGTTTATAGTGATGATGAATACATATTCGAGAAGACAAGGTCACTTTCAGGGAGCTGGCGAGGGTTTGAATTTCAAAGCCAGAGGAAGTACAGTCACAACGTGTACATTTTTCCATTTGCAGATCCTCCTCAGGCCAGGATCCAATCGAAAATGATTTAGCTATAGGAACGTTTTCCATTGTGCTATGAAACTGATATCGTAGGAAACTGCATTGCAAATAATATGGCCTGGTTCTTAGGGTTTTAAAACCAATGATATTTTCACCAGTCAGAGAATTCTTCAGACTCAGTAATGCAATACATATGTGGTAATTTGTTTAAGTAATCATTATTTATGCAGGTTTATACTTGCAATTGTCTGGTGGCATGCTTAAAAATAGATCATTTAATATGTAGACAATGAAACTGAGCTCTTTTAAAACTGCGTGAAGGCATAGCATGTATGCCGCATTCCAAAAAAGTAAAACAACAACAACAAATGAGTTTAATTTTTGGAAGGTGTAATGCAATGTGTCAATAAATTCTATTCTGTTTGATTATGGATGAGCAGGGCCAAAAGAAATGGACGTTTCTATGCACTGAATGATATGTCTGATATATAACACTCTTATTGCTAGTTGCAACCGTAATCAAATTAACCAAAATGTTTGAAGCTAAACTGTTTTTTTGTACTAAAATACTATAAGCAAGCCATTCATTAGCATCTTGACCAGCCCAACATGGAAACATTGTTTCTACCGGTGGTTTTGGGGTTGGGCTATTAGTTTTTGTGACCAATGGCAGGCAGCAGGAGTGTTCGGGAAACCTGTTTGAAAACGATCATTAAGACACAATATGTAAAATTTTTGGATTAAACTATCCAAAAACCATTTTTTTGACTTGTGGATTTACTTAATCCCAAATGTGGCCAGGAATATTTAAATCCAGAGAAATAAGAAATTTTAACCATACCTATGTTACCCTCGATTTCCAGTTTTATTTTGTAGAAACCATGGAAACACGAAAGACGGTGAGCAACTTTTTGGACACATTAATCAACAGAAATCAAATCATTGTTATATAGCTCAACAAGTCTTATTTTTTAAAATGTTTTCTTAAAATCGTTTTCTTGATTTACCGCAAGTACCATGTTTTATACCACATATGTCTCATAGTAGCCACCAAGTGAATGCATTAAAGCAACTTTAAACACACAAATGTATCTTAATATGATAAAACAGTGCTGCGTTACCCCACATACCCATGACTGGAAGAAGCGGAAGCAGTGGCTGTGTCATAATAAAAGCTTCACTCTCGAGCCGTGTGTCGCACTCGTCTCTCATTAGCAATCGCTCCAGCGGCCTCGTTCCACTCCAGCGGTTTTCAGCCACATCGTTTCATACAATAAATCTTTCATACATTAGCTCATCCATGAATATGATTTCTGCCCGAGTCTTGTTGGATTCTTTTCCACCAGCTGTAGACATGAAGAAGATATATTCCTCGAAATCAAGGCGTCATCAAGCTATGCCTTTGTTTTGAAAAAGCGACCTCTAGTGGTGAAAAATTACATATTGTGCCTTTAATTTCGTTTCGTGTCAATAGTGTTGCAGAAATTACACACATCTTCTAACAAATGACAATGCATTGGGATTTACAATTTTGCGTTGCAATTCTTACCTAAGCTTTTTATCTATAGTCCTGCTGGTGTAAATGCCATGTGGATGAGGACAACAATCCCAATTCAATTTATTCACTGATACACACAAGGAATCAGGGTAAAGGAGAATATATTTAGAGTTCCACCAATGTCCCATCAAGGCCTTATTTTGTCTTTCCCTGCAAACAATTCAACTCAACTAAAATTACCTCTCCACGAACAAATCAAAATTTAAAAAAACGACAAGTATGATTAAAGTTTTATGGTATTTTGGCCCCCAATGAGGCATCTAACTGAAGACAGATGTGCTGCAGGGGGGATAACACTAACCAGCCATCCCAGAGTGCTTTGCCTCTGACTTGTGCTGCTTGTTGTCAACACAGCTTTCAGTGGTCTAATGACAACAGCCAGTCTCCACCTTTTTACACACACTATCTGCGATGCAGCCGATTCTCGTAAACTACTCCCAATAAACATGCGGTTATTGCTTTATGAGGTCGCAATTGATGCTAAAAACAGACTGGAACTGCAACAATGGAGCTGTTAGTAGGTTGTGATTACGCTTTTCGACAACCAAATGTGTCCTCGCACTTAATTTCAACAAACATCTGCGGTAAAAGTTGAAGTATGAAAAGCCTCAGCTCACACTTCATCTGATGGAGGCTTTTATTGTGTGGTCTGATTTGGACAGATGCTAGAGAGATCTCCCACTACAGCTAGTAAACATGCTTTGTGTAACTTGCATCTATCTAAAGGCATTCATTCTGTTTTGAAAAACTGTTTTTGAGTTTTACAACATTTGGTCTGAGGATCAGTTTAGAGCTGAAACCCAAATGTATCGAAGCTTTTGAAATGGTTGCCACCAAAAGCATATTTTTCTCATTCACACCTTCCTTAATCTCACCATTCACTGATTCTTTGTAGGGAAGTGGAGTGTTGAGGGCTGTTTGGACAATTTTGGACTGAGAGCAAAGACTAGGGAAGGGTTCAAAGAGGTTCTGTTTAATATGTTGCCTCTTAGGCTGTTTTCACACTTGGTTTGATTGCTTGAACCGGAGCTTGATTCCAATCCCCTCCTTCTGATTCCACAAGTCTTTTTCACTGTGTGTAGCATGTGTAGATCTCCGGCATCTGTCCAAATCATCATTGTGAGTACCACCTTGAGCACTCTTGTCTCAGGACAAGAAGATGAAAGCTTCACAGCTTCATTCTCAAAAGGCAATTGGGAGACAAGCAGCAAAAAGAAATAAATTCTATTATTACAAAAATGACTGCAGCTGCAGTTTAGCACGGACTGTGTTTGTATCAACTGCAAATAATACTAGAGTTCACATTAATCAAACCAGACAACATTTTCATGTGAATCCGTCCTGCGATTTGCTAGTGCACGCAATGTTCAGAAGACCACTTTCGCACCAACCAAATGAAAGAAAGTCCGACTTCAAACAGGTCCGCATCAAAATTTCTAGTGCAAGTGTGTCCAGTCCTGATCCTGGTGGGCCACTGTCCTGCAGAGTTGGCTTCAACCCCAATTAAACACACCTCAACCAGTTAATCAAGGTCTTCAGGACTTCAAGTGTAACTAATGTTATGGACCGTATTATAGGCCCAGTTTACAGCTGTTATTTGATCTGCTGGATCACAAGTAGACAAGGGAGACACATTCCCGTTCACACCTGGTGTTTTAATCCATCTCTTTTGTCCACTTTCGACCACTTCTGTCCTGGTTTCTTCAAGGAAAGGCTCTATGTATATGAAAGGTATATGTCTGGGCTTTTTCAGATCTTTGGATATAATGGATGAAATAAGCTTGCACAATTTACATATGAACGTGCCCGAGATGACGTAAAAACATACAGAGAGCTGCAGCTTACGTTTCTGCTCTGACAGCCGCAAGACCAGCTGAACGCTGAGTGTGTGTTAGAAATCAGGAATGGTGAGAGAACATTGTGCTTGGTACATTTTTCCGTCTTCAAAATAAATTTGGGTCTTCAGCCAACTAAGTTTAAATCCCGTTTGGCTAGCGCACTTCCCATAATGTTTACACATTAGGTATAGGCGGGGAGTAGGCGGTCTTTAGTGGCTGTTCGAACACATGATTGTTTACACTACGAAAACTATCCGTAAAACTGCGTTTTCAACTACCTCTGGAAGTGGTCGAAATGTAAAGTCAGACTAAAATGCATGTCTGAGCTGTTTGTATGCTCATAATTGAACTAAGGACTAATCCTGGCTTAAGCCCTGTCTGTGAAACCAGGCCACAGTTTCCTTCCGTTTTGTGCACACCTTCTACTGAGTGATGAAACGCAACTGGCTTTTGTCTTTCCGTGTATAAAGTGCAACGGAGTTTAGATATTAAAGAAATCTCATTTGTAATTTCCGTTCCTATGGCCAGATTCAACTTTGAACAAGATTTTACAACCATTCTTAATATTCATAATGATACACTCATCATTCCAGATATTTCTCAGAAGAAAATACAACATGTTGACACAAGTGACTTAGGAAAATTAGCATTAGAGCCCTGTTTGTCTGTAATGTGAGAGAATACATAAAGCAGAGGGCTCCGGTGTTTAGATACATGACTGAATTATAACAAGGGATAAAAGCTGACCGCAGAGCTGGCGCAAGCTTTCAGCAGAACAGCTCGCTGTGGTACGTGCCTGAAACCTCATCCGACATGCATGTGAAACCATCACTGGCCTATTTACATGGGGTGAACCGCTAAGCTTTGCAGCCTCCAAATCTGACACTTTTATTTTTGCCTTCCCCAGCCCCTCCATTCCCCTTCTTTATTTCCCCCTGTCTCTCGCCCTACGCAAAATAAATGTTTGTGAAAGAGTGGCGGCACACGGTCTTACCAGAAATAGAGTCTACGGATGGGAGTGTGGTCTGGCACAACATGAAGTGATAGCCATTAAAAACCTCAGAGACTGCATGGCTCAATGATGGAAGATGGTAGTGTGTGTGTGTGTGAGAGCATAAGGGAGTGTGTGAAGATCTGTCAGACCTTGTCATGGACCCAGTTCTGGATTTTGTCGTTCTCTTTTCTGGGCTCGTGTTGCCCCTGATGTGCCTGTATACAACACGGCTGCTGCTTTGCCAGAGCTGTCGCACCCATCACATTAGCTAAGCTGACTTACATGCTAAACATTGGCCGCAATTCTCAAAAATTTCATCTTGTCACACAAAAAGAACCATTTGGCGTACAGGAGGAGACTGAGGCTGCTCCGGCAGGATGGAGCGATTTTGAGGCAAAGCAGTTTGGAGGTATGGGTGGTCCTGTTTAGGCTGTCATGACTCCTTGTGAGGCTTCGACAGACTTTCCTCAAACTCTGCCACCCAGGAAAAAACAGGCACGAACGCTTATTAAGTGATTTGTTTGATAAACAAATTGATTAGTCCGGATGGGTGAGCCTACAGCTGCTTGATATTTGCTCTGACTCTCCCTGGGAACGTCTTTCCCATGTCTCAAATCATTTCAGAGGTATCAGCCACGAGTTTCTGCTTGGCTGTGGCTGCATGTGAATTGAATGCCGATTTTCTGACGTGTCATCTTCTGAAATCTTGATCGATAATTTAAGGGTGATATATTGATATCCTCGCTGCACAACTAAAATAGCACACCTTTGGCACTGAACATTGTTGCTATGATTATGATTCACTTCGTCCAACATTAACTCTTTCGCACATAAAGGGTCACTACAGTGGTCAGCTATTCAAAAAGAAATTTTCTTGCATATGCATGGGTTTTGATGGCATTGTTGCTGCAGTGGACACTAGTGCATCACCTATACAGTGTCACCAAGCGGCAAGATATTGTATGTAGATGTTTTTTTCGTATACTAACAAAGATGGCCGACAGCCAGTCAGAAAGTTGCTGTGGAATATCTGTCCATTCCTTCTATCCTAGGACACTCTTGCAGGTAAAAAAAAAAAAAACATCAAGTAACATCTAAGGAGTCATATCATTGTTATATTTTCCAGGTATTGATTTTAGATTGGCAGGAAATTCTGAAATAAAAATGCATTACTTTAAAGTAGTCTGATTACGCAATGTACGTTACTTTTAATGTTTTACTCGTTACATCAAAAAGTAATCCGATTACATAATGCATGTCACTTGTAATATTTTACGCATTACATCTAAAAGTAATCCGATTACGTAATGCATGTGTTACATGTATAGCTGTTCTGGTCTCTGTTTGTTTTGATTCATTTCACATGTGCTCTTTGTTTTGTTTTTTCCCGCCACTCTTTAACCATTAGTTCATCATCATCATCATCTTTATTTGCACCTGTATATATACCTTGTGTTCTCCCTCAGTCCTCGTATGTGTATAGACGTGTTTTGTGTACAATTACCTGCGTCTTCATTAAGACTTTGTTTCCTTGACGCATTCGTCTTTTGTGCTTCCATCATGAAACGTAACAGCATGTTACTTGTAACGTTTACTTGTTACATCAAAAAGTAATCCAATTACGTAATGCATGTTACTTTGTTACATGTTACTTAAAGTAATCTGATTATGTAATGTAACAAGTAAAGCATTACAAGTAATGTGCATCAAAAAGTAATCCAATTATGTAATGCACATCACCTGTAATGCTTTACTTGTTACATCAAAAAGTAATACATTTACATGATGCATACTTGTAATGCGTTACTTTATTTGTTACATCAAAAAAGTAATCTGATCACGTAATGCATGTTACTTGTAATGTGCTACTCCCAACACTACTCATTTCAGGTGAGATTGAAAACACCTGAACGCTAATTTCTCCACAGTCCGAAAACATCAAAGATCAATGTAGATTTCAGTCTGAGGTAGAGGAGAGCTACGGTAGAAATGTTTTTTCTAGATAGTCTGATTTGGGTTTCCACAGAGTTGTACCTTCACTGGTTGTACAGACCTTGAATGAAGTTCTTCTCCATCTGCTGAAAAACACAAAAATAAAAAAATCCTAGATTCATGCATCAAAGGGTTAAGATTGTCTATTTGGCACCAGGTGACATTATGAGTTCTGACTACATTATATTCCTGTTTGAAAACACTGTTTTGTGTGCTTTAGCATACACACCAAACTATCATAATTTGCACCCTGACTGTAGAGTGAGGCCCTCAAACAATAGCAAGGTCTAGCAACACACTGCAGAGTGCATTTTCCACCTCAATAGCAATTCTATCCATTTTATCTTCGGCCATTGTATATAAATTCAGCCGTACTATGACGTGTTTGCTGCCACAGGAGGCAAAAGAAGCTTAGAGCGCATTCATTTCTTGGCTCCTTTCAAAATGTGTTGATGTGTTTGGAGACCATACAAAAGAGAGATTTCTGTACGTGAGCGGTAAAGACCAGCGGCCAGAGAGATCTGAACCCCAGCTGCTGTGGTTCCTGTGTCCAAGGAGATCTCTCACTTTTGTTTTCACCGCAAGCTCCTGAACGAACGCACACGCACACGCGCACACACACACACACACACACACACACAGTCGCCTTTATGAATTCACCAGATTCTCATCTCTCTGTTAAAGTCATCAATGTGTTGGACTGCAAATGACCCAAAGCACTTCTTTTGTCCTTCCACAGGAGACTCTCGGGCAACCACCTGAGACACATCCCTGGCCCCGTGCTCCAAGGCCTCTACAACCTCAAAGTCCTGTAAGTAACAAAAGACAGAAAGAGTGAAAGCGTTTTTGTTTCAGTTAATGCTTCTATGGAAAATAACATTCAGGGTGATTCATTCTGAAAAAGATTGTAGTCATTCACTGCAAAATTAGAAACAGAACAGCTGACAGGTGATGATTCAGGTTTTGCTCTGTGGTGAACGGTCAATGAGCTGCTCTTTATGCCTGTGTGTTAGTTAATGTTTTATTGACAGATTGTAATTTTATTGACTGACTTAGTACCAGTTGATGGAGTGGAAAAGGACAGACAAAGGCCAGGCATGAAATACATTCACGCCAACAGACATCTCAAATTTTCCACACAGGATTCCATGCACCTTTCCGTGCTGTCCGGGAATCTTCAGTAAATTTGCCTTGTATTGTCATTCAACGGTCCACTCACATTGATTTTTTTGATTGCACATCTCAAGAAAATTGCCCTGCCACATTAAATCCTTTTATTGCCCCATAAAGTGGGGAAAATAAAATCGTGTCTTCATTATATGCCAATACCTTTTCAGTAATTGTACCTAATTAAAAATGATTTATTTAACCGTTACTAGATTTAAATTTTAGTAGGTTAATGAAAACATTACTTCAGTTTAATATGTTTTAATACACTTTCCCCCATTTTGGATGGGATAATGCCTGTCATTGTCAGAGATCTTCTTTCTGTGGTCAGTGTACACAAAAAAGGGATTGGGTTGGGTATTACAATGGTTACAAATCTTTCTCTGTTTGCTCTCCGTGCTCTATTGTGCTTCGTACTATCCTATTCAACAACCTAACTTGTCTGAGGCACGGGTACCTGACCTCCTGATATTCCAGTGAGCTACTCCGAATCACATGTAAATTTGAAAGCATATGAACCAAAACTACGAGAAAAACGTGGTGAAAATATGCCACACAAAACTGAATGTGCATGGGGGGATGAATACAAACTTTGTGGCATTTTAATGACTAAATAATAGAGGCTTGTTCACAATGTCATATCAAGACTGCTGGACATTTTAAGTCTAGATTCACAATGCCTATGGTGGCACCATGATTTCCTTGATAAGGGCATCCTGTTCACAAAGGAGTATTTATTCCTCCAAACACTGGCAATTCTTTGCTGTGTGGTCAAATGTCAGGAGTTTCATTTGATTGGACATGATAAAGCTGTCTGCCTTGTAATTAAAGCTCAACGTCTGTGGCCTCATGCTCTCACTTTGGAATAATTTGCTTTGTTCAAAGAGCTCAGTGTCATTGTTCTACCACTTCCTGTTTCATTCGTTCTTTTATTCGACAAGTCCTGTGAGCATGACCTCAGTGGCCCACCCAGGCAGCTTCTCCCCCTCGTTCTGTTTCGTCTTGTTCAGTCTCTCTGCCCCTCCCATGTTCTGGTTTTGTCCATTGAAAAGTGCACCACACAGTACCTGAAATTATATCTCTTGACTGATTGATGTCAGCGACAGGTAACCTCATCAGCAGTGAGCTGGACAACTCTTGTGCCCAGGAGCCTGTCATTCTCGATTCAAAAATGGCCTCTAGAGTCTAGAGTTTTTTGACAGGCGTTAACATTTCAAACACACCACCCAGCAAATTACACATATGGAACTAGTGGTGACTTTTTATACTTCCTTAATACAAAGAGAAGGCCACCCATTGCCACTGAGGTAATGCTAGTTTCCGATGCATGTATTACAAATCACATTTAGTGTTTTAAAATATCTACTGATTAAATATTCACCAGAGCAGAATTATCTTTCTAATTTTCTTTTATGGTGTCTTTGCAGGATGTTGCAGAATAACCAGTTGGAGAGATTGCCGAGTGAAGACCCATGGGAATTACCCAATTTGCTCTCTCTGTAAGTATCACATTCTTCAAGTGATCAAAAGCAAACTTGGGCTGTTAGAAATTTACATGGAACAATGGTGTATATTAGAGCAACATTGGATAGGTCCACATGCCAAGTGTAGACCTCCTGGTTGTGACCACAGCTTCAAGCTCAACAGCTGGAATAAAACCGATTCAATTGATTTAAAGATTGGTCTCATGTGAAATGCTATTTTGCTTAGAAGATGCTCCCTGTCATATAACAAAGGAAGTCTAAGTGGAAGTGGAGCTGTTCATCCGAAAAACATGATGAAGAATTGACCAAATATTACATCATAAGCACAGCATGAGTAACAATAAATGATTTAGCACCCCTCTATCAGATAAAGTCTCAAACAGTAAGGTAATTTTGTCTACACTGCAATCTAGCCATGAGGTAACTTTTGGCATTTCTCTCTAATAGAGTTGATGCAGGAAAGCCCAGTTATTTATATGCCTATTAGGACCATTAGACCCTTCATTAAAGAACTCCCCACTAGGGAGGATCAAGTTTGCAATTTAGGACACACATGGCAGTGGTAAAACAGGTGTTCTTTGGCTATATAATAGTGAGACGCAGATTTTTGGTCATAGATTTTCTTCTATTTTGGATTTTCGTTCACAAACAATGCCATGCAATTCTTCGCAGAGGAACAAAAGATCACAGTAGTTCTTGTGTGGTGTGCATAATTCAATATTTAAAATGAATACAATTTGAAAATGAATTCAGTCCATCTAAGTTTCTACTTTTTCTAAAAGAGCTCACAATAGAGTCACAATAGAGACAAATACGGAAACACGATATTCCAAGAGGTCGGTCTTTTTGAGGAAGACAAAACGTGACTATGTCACATTTAATATCAGAACGGTGAAAAAAGAGGAACCTTTACAGGACTGTTGGCGCATCTGGAACCCATGAGAAAACCGCTAGACACCGCACACTGGCTCCTGAGCGAGCGCCGGGAGATTCAATGAGCTGTGAAGAGCCCAATTTTCCATCAGTTACTCTTCCCTTAGGTCCAAAGTTTCCCTCCTAATCGGAATCACGCCCCCTATTCCTAACTGGTTCCCCATGAAAAGGTCAGAATCTAAATATTGTCTGGGAGTTTGTCTGGCCTTGTCCATCTGCTCGACTCTCATCCACCCCTCGACTCCTTTCAATTATTCCAGTTTCCCGCTGCCAGTCAGCATCCCGGAGCGGAGCCACACACCCACTTTTTCCAAATGAATAATTCCATGTAAATATCCATGTGCTCATTTCCTTCCACCTTTGCAAGGATGTTTTCATTAGAGTCATGGCGTACAAATTTAATTCCTTTGCCACCAACAGAGTTTTTTTCCGCATGGAAGACGTGCCTGGTTCCAGAAGAGGCTCCAGACGTGCATAGACTGTGTCCAGGCCCTCCCTGCAGTGAGACAGAGCTCTGGCACTCGTCCAGCCAACTTACGCTCACTTTCAATCCCCCATAACAAAGAATATGCAGTGATTCAGCTAGGTGCTCTGTCCTGAGTTCCCACAAGAGTAGAAAGGCATTTAGTTCTCAACAAACATGTAATTTAGGGTAATGATAAGATGGGGATCGGTTAACCACTGGGGGGGCTATAAGGTTTGAAGTCCACTGGCGCCCGATGTAGACAGAGGGAAGATGAGTTGGGGCAGGACAGAGGATTGGTGATGAAACTCATCTTTGTTTCTTTACTAGAGTCTATACTTTCTACACTCAGCACAGAGCATCCTTTGATGTCAAGACCTTCCTTCCAGGATTTAGTCTATGAAAGAAAGATCTGATAAAGGTGCAGTCAAAGCTGAGTAACAAAAATACGCACCTTCCTTAAATCAGAGGCAATACAACACCTCTTGATCACGTTGCTTACCAATGAGATTCCCCACAAAAGAAACGACGAAAGCACTGTTTACAAATATAATTTTAAGTCTTAAGCCTATCAAGCCAGATGATTGAGATGCCATCAGCAAGATATTGGTGTCTAGTTTGAATCACTGCTAGCACAGCAAACAGAACATAGTCCGAGAATACGGGGCGTTCTTCAAGCTAAATGGCATTGCACTTTGGGTTCAAGTTCCTCTACTTTTGATGCTCATCACACATTACCCTGAACCGAAGGACTCGAGGGTTGAAGAGGCCAGAGGGGAGGTGAGGAGAAGCCAGTGCAAATGAATGTGTGTGAAAGGTCATGGAGAAAAAATGCAGAGGAAGTGCTTGCGGCCAACTCCACGTGCTCTGCCGCTATCATACATCATGACTCGCTGATCGCTGAGGTTCAACACACCCCCCATCCACTGAATCCAGGGGGCAACATTCATTAGATCAAAGGCTTAACTTGTTGACATAGGGAGGACATTCATCTTGGTTGTGGAGATGTCAAGGTTTGTGAACAACAGCCTTGCAAAGAAATGTGGGGTGTTTCACTCAGTTCTTCGATTTGTGAGAGCATCCAAACGTCTGCGCTTTCAATTATTTCCAGCAACCTCACAGCTTTTATCTTTAGCTCAGTTTCTTTGATTAATTTCCAAAAATCAGAGAAAAACCGTCGATTCAATAGCGTCTTAAAGCCTCCCAGTCAGTATGGAGCAACAATTGCTTGGTGGCTTTAACCAAATCAACTTGCAAACCCACAAAGCCATCAAATTATCAATCCACGCTTTATTACACCATATGAGCGCAAGTGAAATGAAAGAGGAATGGCCAATTTTCAAAATGCCTTCATGTGGTTGGATCGAGAGTGGAATCTTTGCCTCGGCAGCCCTTGTACGCCTGGTTTGTGATTGCACAACTTTTCTTTGTATCCTCTGAAACCCACTTGCTGTGATTTAGCACCCTTTCTTCAAAAGCTTTCCATTCATAAACGTGAAAATCCACAAAGCAGAACACTCCACCTGTGGGCTCCCGATGCTTCTTTCCAAAATGTTCAGAGCGGCAATCGTGTCAAAACTCTCATTAAACAAGTCCATGCTGGAGCAACTAAAGATAGCTTCATAAAACACTTACATATAAATCACTTGATGGTGGTTGGGGGGAACTAAAGTGCTCAGGTAGTGGTGTCATTCCTTACACCAGAAGAACAAAAGATAGAAACAAACAGGCAACAAAATGATCCTTTTAATTATGATATTGTCTAAGCAGAAATGTTCTGACCGCAGACCACAGCTCGGTATCTCTCTCTATTTACCACAATTGCTGGCTCCTTTGTTCATCTGTTTTGATATACCTCTGCAAGGCGTGGCAGTTTGATGAATGAAATGAAAGAGGCAGATTCGATGACGGGACACTGCACAGACAAGGAGTGTTACCACTGACTGGGTCACAAATACTTTGACCTGGCATGACTCCAGCCCCAGGCCATAATATCAAACAAAGTCTAAAATTAGTGGAATACATTAAGTATATTTTTATGGAGGGTGAGTAGTGTATAGTGTCTTGCTGACACAGGTTCACAAAGCTCTTTCAGTGATTCATCTGCAGGGAAAGGTAGTCCCGTAAAGCCTAATGGCTTTCATCTCTTAATTCTAGCCATTAGTAATTGCTCATTTTAACTAATGTCTGCTGTTTTTTTTGACATGAAACAAATGCACATATTTAAGGTGAAAGTTAAACCAACGAGTGACTGTTAAACCTGACTGACTGCGTTATCATTTCTCCATAACCTGTGTACAGGAATAAACATTTGCTTCTGTTCATTCAAATAAAAACAGGCGTCTGGATGCGAACCTGATAATGGAGGTGCCAGCAAAGACCCTCTTGGGTATGCGGTCCCTGCGGCACTTGTGGCTTGATGACAATGCCCTGACGGAGATCCCAGTGAGCGCCCTGAACGACCTCTCCTCGCTCCAGGCTATGACCCTTGCCCTAAACCGCATCACCCACATCCCAGACTACGCCTTCAGGAACCTCTCCAACCTAGTAGTCCTGTACGTATCTACTTCCACACAAAACATTTGAACAAAGTTGAATGTATTCCTGAATCAGCATGCTTAGTAGCTTACCAAACAAATCCAATCCCTACAATCAGAGAACCATGTTAAACGTTAACATTTAACCCATAACCCTTGATCCTGTCCTGCTTGAGTACATCACACTAACCGTTGTGCATGTATCGGTGTGAGGAACGGAAACCAGGAAGTAAGAGGAAGTTGGAACACATGCCTTGGTTTGATAGGACACCACAAGAATCCTAAACTCTTTCAATTACAAAGCAGTGAAATGATAGTGTGGATTTATGTCTCATGCACCATTTGAAGCAGTGTGTACAGCCTAACAGGTGTCATTCCTGAGGTTCGTTTTGATGTTTACAATAACACTAATGAATGTTTCCATGTTTAGGCATCTTCATAACAACATGATCCGGACCCTCGGACAGAACTGCTTTGAGGGACTGCACAGCCTCGAGACTCTGTAAGTGAGATCGTCCCGTCATGAAAGATTAAAAACATGAAAGCATTTCCTGCTTCTAATGCAAACAGACCCTGATCTGTTATTTGATTTTGGCATCTTCGTGGAATCATTATGGCAGAGGCCTTGACTATAAATATGAATCAAAATTACCAGCAAACTAGCCTGACTCTACTTATGCTCAGTTGTTCAGCTTTGTATGAACTATAAACAAATCTTTCTTTACACAATACTTGTGCTGTTGAGATATGAACATGTTAATTGCAGTACCTTGTTTTTAAGAAACACTCTTACCTCTCATTAAATTCAAAGAATTTTTGGCAGACTTTAATTTCCTGAGGTAGAAGCAACAATAATTCCCTGACAATGGCTTCAGTGTTGGATGATGTCTTTGGTGTTCCATACTCATGCACAGGGTTGGGGAGTAACCAAATACAAATAACTTAGTTACGTATTTAAAATACAAAATTTGAGTAACTGTATTTCATTATAGTTACATTTTAAATGGGAGGTAATCAGATTACAGTTACATCTGAAAAGTGTTTTAGATTACCAAAGTGATTATTTTGAATTTTAATGTCATTTAAACATCAATTGGTGATTCTCTGACTCTGACCGTCTGAAAAAGCGGAAAAGTTTCATCAACATTTTAATACTTTTAAGAGGGATCATAAAAATTTTGTTATTTTTATTTAGTACTGTCCTGAACAAGACAAAATGACTGAATTTATAAAAAAAAATTGCTGTCAACTTAATTGTCCTGTCATGACCTGATGATCCACGACTGTTTTCATGTTTTGTGATAGTTGTTTGTGAGTCATTTTATAATTCACTCACTGCAACTTTTTCTCACAATTTGTTTGCATTTCACAATTCTTTTTCTCAGAATTGTGAGATTTAAACTCACAATTGCAAGTTATAAAGTCAGAATTAGGAGATTTAAACTTGCAATACCTTTTGTTTTGCAATTGTGAATTTAGTTTGTGAGTTTATATCTCCTAATTCTGACTTTTCGCCAATATTGCGAGTTTATATCTCATAATTCTGACTTTTCTCAATATTTTCAGTTTATATCTCATATTTTTGCCTTTTCTCAATATTGCAAGTTTATTTCTCATAATTCTGACTTTTCTCAATATTGCGAGTTTATATCTCATAATTCAGACTTTATAACTCGCAATTGCAACTTTATATCAAGCAATTCTGAGGGAAAAATTCAGAATTGTGAGATAAAAACTTGCAATTATCTTTTTTGTGTTTGTTCCACACTTATTAGTATTCCAAAGTATTCTAAAGTATTTAGATTAAGTTACTAAACTTGAGTAATGGAACGAAATATGTTACAAATTACTTTTTAAAGCATGTATTTTGTAATCTGTAGTGAAATACATTAAAAGTAACCTACCCAGCCCTGCTCATAAGTGTAAGCCGTGTCCAAACTATACAGTGATTTATAGGCAGCCAATAAGGATGTGGTCATCAGGCTGTCTCTAGTGGCTGATGTTGGTATTACGGGTTGCAAGTATATTTTTAATGCTTTAAGGCCAGGACACACCAAGCCTGTCGGGCTGTTTTTGAGTGTCGATCGGTTTAGTTTTTTCGTTGTGCACCTTTGGCTCTAGTCGGACCCCTTCTGGGATACCTTCATCATGTTGAATGTATCAAACGAGTCAGTGCACGAGAATAAAAACGAAACTGATGAAAGTGAGCAAAGAAATCAAGATGGTACAGGCTGAAGGCTGTTATAATTTTTCATCATGTGAGCATTCAAGTCCAGGAATATTTTTGCATGAATCAATAGCATGAATCATGTTTGAGGTGCTCTTAATTAAGTCTTTTTTTGACAATCTGGCTTTAAGAATAAAATTCATATAAATACATGATTATGAATAAATGAATAAACAAGTAAAAACTATAGATAAATATAATTGTATGGCTACTGGCTACAATTTTCATAAATCACAGCTGGACAATAGCACACATTCTCTGCCAGATTCATGCTATATAGCTTATTATACATTACCAAGCTTGGTAGATTGAAATCAAATGTTAAATAGGCCCATAAATACATGAGAAATGCTTTTAAAATTCATGAGCAATGTTGAAAGGGGCCTATAAACCAAAGCCAACACATATTTGTAATGTAATGTATGAAAGACATTACATAGACCATGCTATGAAAGTTTGGCTTTAAAGGAATAAGCATATGCTGAAGTCATGGTGGTCTCCAGGATACCGAGAGGTTCACACCTGCTTTTTAACAGCCTGCTGAAGTGCTAAAGATGACGTTTTCCTCTTTACGAGAAGATTTCAGCCTTGAGAATTGCACACACTGAACCGAACACTTCATTTGAGAGCAATCACGGAGGAACTGTGTGCTGAAACTCTCCCGTGAAAATTCTGTGGCTTGATAAATTTGGCTTTTGGGAGGAGATTTGATTCAAGGAGAAAATATTTATTACACTAGACTTAAGCACTTGAAAATGACAAAAATGAGACTTGATTTGTTTTTATTATTAAAGGCCAGGCTGAAAGGAGAATCAGTTATGATACTGTAGGGCAGTGATTTTCAATCAGGATATATATATATGTGAAGTTATATGTATTAAACATGTATGCATTACTATTAAAATGTCACAGTTGTAAAAAAAAACAGAAACCGTAATATGTAGTCATGTTGTATATTGAATGACATTGTAATGATGATCTTCCTGAGGCAAATATTCTTATATGTAACGTGACACACTGGAAGAAATCATGCCAGCTGTCTCTGTTCAGTTGCACATGTGTGTTTGGGAAGTGCTGAGCTTCCTGAAATGAGGGAGGGAAACATATTAGCCTTCTTTAAAGAGTCTCTCAGACATTTTTTTGTGGGATAATGTGCATCTTTTTATTGATTGTGCTGTGATCCCCATCACTGTAATTATCTCTGAAAACGCATTCATAATCATCAGACTTCGTGGCCACCACAGTGTTGTTTTGTTATGATGCCTGATGATTTAGCTTTCAAACAGACTTCTGCGTGGTTTGACGAATTGTAAATCAAGGTAACTGACAGCTCCCGTTCTAAACAATGAGGTCTTCCGAGGAAATGAAAGGCATCTCCTCCTCCTAATGTCTCCAAACAAGACTGACGGATGTTCTAAACAAAACCAGGATGTAGACATGGCACGACCACGCGGCATGGCTCTCCCACAGCACTGTGTTCCCAGTCTTTCCAAATGCAGCCTGTTTTATATGGCTGCAAGTGCGAGGGAATTTTCGCAAAATTACTTTTTTACATGACTCTCTAGAAGCGAGAGAGCTAATAAATATAAAAGACATTGATTCACATTCATATAAATCTCATGCACTGGTTATGCAAACCATTTGATTCTCTTGATGTAGTAAATTTGTTCTTTGAAGGTGATTTTTATAAAATTGGTTTCCCTATCCTGTAGCTACCAACAAGTAGGGGTTGGGGTAGGGGTAGGGGTTGGGGTAGGGGTAGGGGTAGGGGTTGGGGTAGGGGTAGGGGTAGGCGTAGGGGTTGGGGTAGGGGTTGGGGTAGGCGTAGGGGTTGGGGTAGTCGTAGGGGTTGGGGTAGGGGTAGGGGTAGGCGTAGGGGTTGGGGTAGGGGTAGGGGTAGGGGTAGGGGTAGGTGTAGGGGTAGGGGTAGGGGTAGGGGTAGGGGTAGGGGTAGGGGTAGGGGTAGGGGTAGGGGTAGTCCTGGCCTAATGGTGAGGGAGTCGGGCTTGTAACCTCAAGGTTGCTGGTTCGATTCCCACGCCGACAGGAATTGAAATTGGGGATTGTGAATGACCAGCACTCTCTCATCCTTTGATACCATGACTAAAGAGCCCTTGAGCAAGGCACCTAATTGTAACCTAATTGTAAGTTGCTTTGGATAAAAGCGTCTGCTAAATGCTTAAAAATGTAAAAATGTAAAATGTAAACAAGTAAGCCATTCGTAGGTTGATGCCTCTGAAACACTGTGGCTCTGTGGTACTACCAAAACATTGCTGTTTGAGCGAGCATCCTGACACGTCCTGATTTTGCTGAGTTAGACACAATCCTGGCTCAGCATATTTTGCTGATTCTGGAACAACATTCCAGTTCGAAAATGTAGTCCAAACCATATCCCTGCCCATAAACCTAACCCTACCCTTAAGTGATCCCTAAAATCAGAGGGTGAATAACACTGATGTTGAAGCACCTAACCCTGCTTTTAGGCCTAAACTTGACAAACTGTAAATTTGTCCCTCAAATCTGATTGGTTGATTGGAATGCTGTTCCAGGATTAACAAAGATATCGATCCAGGAACATGTTGCACTTGGTGAAATCAGGTTCTGCAGCATTCTGACCAGCCTGTTGGTTCAACAAATGGCACGAGTTTGGGGCGGGACCATGTTTGAAAATGTATTATTTCATTGGTGCAGAAATAACTTCACCTTTAAGTGAATTTGTCATGCCACGAATTTCCTAACATATTTATTCACCTCAAAAAGGCTCGCTTTAACACTTTTGCAACACGCACATACAGACAAACACATGTACACCCACGCACACTGGAATAAAGCAAGTGTTTCACCCTTTCTGGATGGCGTCCAACGTAGGTCCACCCCTATTCACCAAGCTCACTTCAAACGCACTGGCCACCTGCCAGAAACGTTTTTCCCCTTAAAAAAAAAAAAAAAAAAAAAAAAAGAGACTAAAATATATAAACATTTGGACTGTTTTGAAAGCGCACACTTAACACTAAGGGATAAGACATATAATTATGGGAATGAAGAGACACATTCAGCGTTGGGTATTGTAACTGTGGGGAGCGGACGATGTGACTAAGACCTGGACCTTCAAGAGGGGATACGGGGCCAAAAGGCAACTATTAATGCCTTTACTGGGCAAAGGGGAGGTTTTGTGGGGAGGGGAGGGGGGGAGCTCCTGTTCAATTATAAGATTTTCCCAATAATTATTCTCTGAAAAACTGAAAGAATCAGAGATGAAAAGGAACGCTGAGATCCAAGGAAAACAGCATGCAAACTGTGGCCATAAACACATTGTTCTTGCACCTGCGTGTAAGGCCGCTCGCCCTTAGCAACCGCCCGTGTTTTGGTTCAAGCGCGGTTTTTGACGCAGGTTTCCTAGAAGGCTAATGAAATGCATACAACAAAAATAATGTATGCAGAGGAGAGGTCACGTCATGTCAGATTAGCTTAGAACAGCTGTCTCGGTCTCCGAGGACGACCAACACGGAAAACCCGCAAGGTCACGGGGAAGGATTTTGAATGATTGGAACCACAGTTCTTAAGTGTTTGCTTATGTTACAGACACGTAGGATGAAAGATCAAATAAAAACGTCAAAACATTTGGGCTAATATGTGACGCGATGGCTAATTGTTGTTCCAGAGGTGGTCTTATGCAAGACACAACTTTAAAAAAGGACATAGTTTTGAGTATTAAATCATAAAAACAATGCAAATCCTCCGAGTTCTCTGCTCTTATGCTTGGTCTGCTTTCTCTAGGGAATTGAACTTCAATGACCTTCAAGAGTTCCCCGTGGCCATTCGCACACTGGCCAAGCTTCAGGAACTGTAAGTAACCGAGACTAACTTACCCAGCATACATGTGTCAGCGTGCTTCCTTTAAAGTGGACCGCTTGGCCTGGCCTCGTGCTCCTTGTAAATCCCAGTTAGTCCCTAGAATGTGGTTCTCAAGCACAAGTTTCCTGCAAAAAAGCAGATGCTTAGAGATGAGCGCTTAAGTCCTTCCTTCTCAAGTATCCTAAAGTGTTTTTTGCCTGCGGGACTGCCTCCTGACAGGTGTTTCTGTAAGATACAAAGGATGTTTACATGGGTAAATTCGAATTGACGCAACCAAATGGCTTACACGTGTGTTTACGGGGGAGTTCTGCGCTTTCCCTGAGATAAAATACAATCGGGCTCGATTGTCCAAGGTGATGAATTAATTTTCGGCACCCAAAAAAAGACCTTTTAACCTTGTTTATTTAACACGCGTAATTATTTTAGACTGTTTAGAATTTTCGGATTACAATTTGCTGGCAACATGTGTGCCATAAATTAACTTTAGCATGTTATATTCATAGTGACGGCAGATGATGATGAATTATAAGCTGTTGCAGTGGTTGATTGTGTAGCCACTCCGAATAGCACGTCAGCATTACAATTTATAGCCTATACGGAACAGATGCAGTTAGCAAAAGCGCTCCGCAAAGCTGGTCTTGATCGCTGGATTTCCTCATCCTATAGTGGATTGTGTTCAAGTGTGCAGATGGTCATATTCTCACTCTCCGTGCATCTTGCAGGGGTTTCCACAACAACAACATTAAGGCCATTCCCGAGAGAGCGTTTGTGGGGAACCCACTTCTGCAAACCATGTGAGTATCTCGTCTCAGAAACGACAGTAAAGGCCTTTTCTGTTGACTAAACGTGCCTCACTGTGTAATGGACAGACATGTTCTAGAAGTGAGTTCATCTCAGCCAAACGGACCATGTGTGACAAATGTTTGGGTCGTTTTACAAAACGGGTGCCTTTTGTGTCCCTCTTTAACATGTGTGGATGTGTGAATTACTCAACAAAAATGCAGTGCCTTTATTTTAAAATTAGTTTAAATTGTTTTTCCTGCCCTTCCAAATATATTGATTTTTGTTGAAAAAAATCGTCATAGGATATCATTTTATCTGTTGAATAGTACTCTATATTATAATAAACAATAGTTTTGATGGTCACAGGGTGGGCTTATAAAAAGATAAAAATACAGAGGTAAAAGAAAAGCAAAATTAACTTTATTTCGTCCATATTTTCTCAATGTTTAGATTTTAATTGACACTGTATTTAGAATAGAAGCTTAAAAGCTCAACCCTGTAACTACTTTTTTACATCTCAACCCTGTTAATATTTTGGTTTTTTTACATCTCAGCCCTTTTTTCATCTCAACTATCTTACTATTTTTTTCTACATCTCAACCTTGTTACCACTTTTTTACATTTCAACCGTTACTACACTTTTTTTATATCTCAACCCTGTTTTTTCATCAACCCTGTTACTACCTTTTTTACATCTCAACATTATTACCACTTTTTTTACTTTTCAACCATTACTACTTTTTTACGTCTCAACCCTGTTGCAACTTTTTTTACATCTCAACCCTGTTATCACTTTTTTTTTTTTTTACATTTCAATCCTGGAACTGATTTTTTTTGTTAAAGTTGATAGAAATATCAACATTAAATAATTTTTTAACTTAAAAACAAAAATAGTTATGTCTCAGCATACGTTAAGCTTTATTAATTTAGCTGGATATGGCACTGAGTAATTTATTAACACTTTCCTGAAAGAATGTAAATATATCCTCGTCAAAATGGAACAGGTACCCGTTTAGAATGATCCATTTAATTTCTACAAAAAAAAAAAAAATTGTCTTTTTCTTCTCTGTTCAGTCATTTCTACGAGAATCCCATTCAGTTTGTTGGCAGATCAGCATTTCAGTTCTTGCCAAAGCTACACACACTGTAAGTACACATCTATGTGTGAAATGATCACATACACATGATTAAACAGAACAGTTTGGCTTCCGCTAAGGCACCTCTAAACTACCAGTTGGCAAATGTGTATCATTTCCATTTCATCATCGCTTTCATTTTGATGAATACTGTAATCTTGCTCACCTCTTGCCATCATCTCTCTCATAAGTAAACATTAAACTAGTAATTTGTCTCCAAAAAAACAGCACGTTTCAATTATAACCTCATAAATGCCAGAATATGAGATTTAGCTTTTCATAAATCCAGTAAAAAGTAATTTATCTCTCTCCAATTACACAGATAATGCATAAGAATGCTGCGAGGGTCTATTCAGCATTCATTATTTTGATACAAAGTGTACTGTCTTCCCTTGTTGATTTTGGGTAGTGTTGCAAGTGTAATCAAAATGATGGAATCAAGTAGAATAATATTCCCTCTAGCTGATGGAGCGCAAACTGTGTACGGTAACAGTAGACATCCCTGTGGTTTTGCAGGACGACATCTTCATTAGCAGAACGATCCTCACTAATGAGATATCTAATCTCGTTTTAGCTCTTTGAACGGGGCCACTGAGATCCGAGAGTTTCCAGATTTGAAAGGAACCACCAGCCTGCAAGTTCTGTGAGTCTGAGATCAAATGTCCCCATTTCACGCAGGATCGGTTTCACTTAAGAGACTTCCAGAAGTTCTTCCCACCGTCGAGGACAATGGAATAACCGTTGACAAAATAGAGATGCTTTTACTGATCTCTCAGCATGTCAGCAGGCTTCGTGCAAGGATAAAAATGATGCTTAGGCTAGGGCATACTGAACTGAGCCCTCTAATGGTGAAGGAGCAGTTTATATGAAGTGTATAGTTACTGATCCTAAAAGCCACGGAGCATTAAACCACGCATTAGATAAGGGAGAAGGGTTTTCAAACAGCTTTTGGTCACACATCAATCTTACGGCATTGTTTGAGTCGATGTTGCTGCGTTGGACAAGTCGGGTTCCTCAAACTTAGCAAGATTTTGATAAATTGAGAATTTTCTTGCTTCAAACAGCGATCATGATTCTCCCACAACTCTGAATATACAGCTAAAAAAAAACATAACGGTTCTAACAAAATGTTAATCGGTGCACTATCGGTTAATCTATTAAAAATGTTTAATTAATCTGAATGAATTTAAAAATGAATTGAATGAATGATTCAATGACTCGCTCACTTGTTTCATTACTGGATGAATCAGCGTTTTTGAACGAATCTCTTGAATGAGTGATTCAATGACAAATACATTTTTTAATGATCATTTTTCGCCACCTGGTGGTGTAGCGATGCAATCGATACAATTGTTATTTGAAGCTTCAAGTTATTTTTAAAAGTGATGCTCTATTTTGATCAATTCTGAAGACTTCAGTATCCAAATAAAACGTTATTCCCAGTTCTGTGATAATATGAATATTTATAACACAAAATTAATGACACTGTGGTTGAAAAGACTGTCCGTGAAGCTTAACTATAGCAATGGATCATAGATCTGAATAATCCGGTGTGACTTTTTGTCAAAGATTTAATAGACACAGCTGAATCGATGGCATTTAGGAATGAGATCACATGGTGTTTGAATTAAGATCGCAATCTTTAAACAATTAATCGTGCAGCTCCGTATTTACCGAGAACTTTATTATAGGCAAAAAAACACTGCTATTTTAATGATCTTGTTTCCAGTAAAAAATATCTGAACATCCTTAAAACAAGACTTGAATAATGTATTTTGTCTTGTTGAATTAGCAGAATTTTTCACTTCCTGTAGGGATAAATCTTTTGCAGTGCATTCACATTTATTATTTGCCTGTTTTTCATGCATTTCATCTCTTCTGGTTCACACACACACACACACACACGCACACACACACGCACACACACACACACACACTCGGTGTAAACTTTCCTCTTTGATTTTCTCTCAGGACATTGACCCGAGCTGGACTGACCGGCCTGCCATACGATCTCTGCCACCTGCTGCCTAAATTAAGAGTGCTGTGAGTTTCCAAACACAAATACGCACCTGCAACACACAAACACATTTGAAAGCTCATCTCTCAATGATTCCTAAAGATCCGAACTGGCAAAGGGAGTTGAAACTCACCCTGAGGGATTTGATGTAACCAAACTTTCAAGGAGTTCCTAAAAGACTCTTTTAACATGAACTTCAAAACATCAGCAGGTGGTTATTTAGCCAACTTTACTCTGAGAAAAATGTGTTAATATTTTATCAATTGCGCAAGCTTGTGCAAACAATTTGAAAGGTAACACTTCCTTTTAATTAAATTAAATTATCACAGTGTTTAAAATAGTTAAGAGTAACTACTTTCAGGTGGACAAGTTCAGTTAGAGAAACCCCTGCAGGAACAGAGAGACTTTATGTAACTGTTCAAATGAAGAATTAGACCTCTGGGGAAAGAAGCTGCTTAACATGCCATTCTCTCTCCAAAGTTTCTTCTTGCATCGACACTATAATACACTAATTGGATATAAAATAAATAAATAAATAATAAATAAAATAAAAAACTCAAAGAAATGGTCTTAAAACTGAACATCATGCAACTCTGATCACTAATTATTATGTTAATATAAATAACATTAACAAACATGTGACACTGACAGTATAAGGGAGAGAAAATGCACTTGTAGAAAACGCATTTGCATTAGAGATCATGCTAATTTAAGCTAAAAAATCAAAATCATACCATTATTATGTTTTTTTTTGTTTGTTTTTTTTTAGTTTGAAAAATAACTGAAATTTCATTTTACAAACAGCTGGTCATTTCACATACAAATAGACAAACTATATGTGAGCTGACTTTCCTTAAAGGGTTAATTCACCCCAAAATAAAAATTCGGTCATTAATTCCTCTCCCTCATGTCGTTCCAGACCTCCGTTCATCTTCAGAACACAAATTAAGATATTTTTGATGAAATGTAAACGTAGTAAAGACTCCGTTAAAACAGTCGACCTGACTGCAGTGGTTCCACCTTAATGTTATGAAGCGACGAGAATACTTTTGGTGCGCAAAAAAACAAACAAAAATAACAATAAGTCGGCATTCTGACGTAGAACCCGGAAGCTCCGCACTGTGTTCACTACGTCAACAGCGTAAGGAGACTGACATATAAGAGAAGAAAGTCGTTATTTTTGTTTGTTTTTTTGCGGAAAAAGGTATTCTTTACTACCTTTCTGGACCTTGAAAGTGATGGTTAAATTATTGGAGACATCTTCATTTGTGTTCTGAAGATGAACAAAGGTCTTACAGGTTTGGAACGACATGAGGGTGAGGAATTAATGACAGAAATTTTCATTTTTGGGTGAACTAACCCTTTAAAATGTATTAACTTTAAATGTAACAGCAGTTAAAATTATAATCAAGTATTTTACTGTACTTTACTGTGTTAAAAAGATTACTAAAACATAATGATTGAGGCTCAAGTGTGTAATGTCTGTGCCTCAAGTGTCAGCAAAATAAAGATTACTAAATGATGAATGTCCACAGACCCACCAGCGCTCAAACTGGGATAGAAAAGGAAGTATTCTTACATCAAAATAATTATAACTTTAATTTGTATATTTTCATACATATATTTCATTTGAAATTAATCTTCTGATGCGTTAAGAATTATATGAAGTTATTGTGAATTATTACCCATCAACTTCTGTCATTAGTCGTGAGCTAACAGTATGAAATGTTTGAGATAAAGAAGTCTCTTGTTGTCGAGTTTTACGCAGCCTTTACTGTTGTGAGAATATTCCTTGAGAAGACATTTCTATATTTGTTTGATTTCAGAGAGCTGTCTCACAATGTCATTGAAGAGCTGCCGAGTTTCTACCACTGTGCCTCGCTTCAAGAGATGTGAGTTCAGGCGTCTCTCTGTAGTCTAACAGAGGAATATTGCTAATATATCTAAGAGCCCTAAATAACCCGCATAGTACTTGACAAATGACAGTCATTACAGTAGCAATCCATCATATATGTCTATATTTTGGAAGCTTTCAAGTGTATCCATAGTCGCTGTGTATGATGTCTGGCATAGTGTGTGTGTGTGTGTGTGTATGTGTGTGTGAGATGCAGTAATACCAGCTTTTTTGTTTTGACTCGGCAGAGGCCTGCAGCACAATCTGATCAAACAGATTGAGATGAACACATTCCAACAACTCGGTTCTCTGCGCTCACTGTGAGTACTGTACACACACACACACACACACACACACTCATCTTCTGATGGCCTCAAGAGTTACAGTATTATATAAAAACACTTGCATTTGCATTTTTCTAATTTAAAAGTTACATTATGTAACTTTTTTTGTTCAAAATTAACAAAATAATACATAGTCAATACATCAATATACAGAGTTGGGGAGTAACGAAATACAAGTAACTTAGTTACGTATTTAAATTTGAGTAACTGTATTCCATTACAGTTACATTTTAAATGGGTGGTAATCAGATTACAGTTACATCTGAAAAGTGTTTTAGATTACCAAAGTGATTACTTTGAGTTTTAATGTCATTTAAACAGCAATTGGTGATTCTCTGACTCTGACAGTCTGAAAAAGAGGAGTTAAGTTTCATGTTTTCCACTGTTTTCATGTTTTGTGATAGTTGTTTGTGAGTCATTTTATAATTGTAAAAAAGGTCACTGCAACTTTTTCTCACAATTTGCTTTTTCCCCTCACAATTGTGTTTGCATTTCACAATTCTGACTTCTTTTTCTCAGAATTGTGAGATTTAAACTCACAATTGCAAGTTATAAAGTCAGAACTGGGAGATATAAACTTGCAATACTGACTTTTTTTCTTGAAATTGTGAATTTAGTATGTGAGTTTATATCTCATAATTCTGACTTTTCTCAATATTGTGAGTTTATCATAATTTTGACTTTTCTCAATATTGGGAGTTTATTTCTCATAATTCTGACTTTATAACTTACAATTGCAACTTTATATCTCACAATTCTGAGGGAAAAAGTCAGAATTGTGAGATAAAAACTTGCAATGACCTTTTTTGTGTTTGTTCAGCATTTGAAATACGTTACAAATGACTTTTTAAAGCATGTATTTTGTAATCTGTAGTGAAATACATTTTAAAAGTAATATACCAAGCCCTGTATATATATCATCAATCATTTTGTCTTACCCTGATTCACTATGGTAAGTCTGTTACAAGTGTTTATATTTTTAGTTTTTGTGAGAAATTAGGTACATATGTCACTGCCCCGTGTCTCATCATATCCATAAATAGAGTAAAGTTGCTCCGGTTACTTTGACGTGTCTGGTGTGGGAGTGGTAGAGGTTGTGAGAAAGATCGACTCATGGAGCAGCTAAATCTCCAACCTCCAGAGAATCACCTGTTTTAAACAAACACCGAACAGAGGAGAGTCTGCTGGTGAAAAGAGAACGTGACAGAGCTTGTGATAAAATAAGAATCAACATTGGCTTGACTTTTCTGGGATGGCGAGAACTCTGCGAGAAAAGCGACGCAGAGATATGTGTTCGAGGCGACGTATAAATTTAGCTCTCTGAAAAAGCACTTAGAGTGTTGCTCTCCCTCAAGCGATCTTTACTATTTCAATTCAGATGATGTGGCAAACTCTAGTGTGAAAACGGACTCACTGTCACTTTGCTGAGAGCGCTGTGTTTCTCATACACACGCAAAGAGAGAGAGAGTCTTACGTACCGTGCAGAATCAACACGCTAAGCGATATACTTTGTATTTTCCTGTCAAAATAACAGAGTTCATTTGGAAATATTCAGGTTTTAAGAACAAACAGAAGAGATGCTGGTTTCTCCAGTAGTGGGAGGAACTAATGCGCAAATATCATTGGCTGGCGCTCATTTATTACATCCCTCTTTTGATTTCAGCAAATCAGATTGAGCGAACGCTGACAACGTGATTAATATTCATGAACCCAGCAGCTCATCAATCCTTACTGCGATGTTTATAGTTATTAGTAGTAGAATTAGTAGTAGTATTATTAACTTTTTTTTTTTACAGAAACACTGATCAAAAATATCTAAAGCACCACCTCCAGCAGTCCTAAGTTCAGTTAAAATGACAAATATGCATTCATACAATTAATATGAAATATGAACTTTAAAGCATTATCTATTGTTAAAAGTAATTTCATTATGGTTGTTGCTGGAATTTATTTTCAAGGAAGTACCGTGTCTATTAATGGGTAAAGCTACGGTAACGAAGCACAACCAAAACAATGTTTTTCTGCAAAATGAATGCAGTTTAACCACTAGAGGGCTAAAAGTTAGATAGTGTATATACAATTTTCATTCCAAATTGAAAAAATAGTGATGGGAAAAAACAAATATAAAAAATACAAATTTTTTTTAGTAGCCCTTTTTGCTTAGAGACACTCAAACTGCATGACTGATTTGAAAAATCAAGTTCACGTCTTAAATATGTATAATTCTTTTCAGCATTAAGCTTTTAAAAATGTAATTTTTTTAATGGTGACTCCGCTGTATACATAGATTTTTTGAAATACATTGAAAATGTGTCAAGACGAGCATGCAAATTGTTTAACTCATTCATAGAAATAATTGGTAAAGCTCACCAATACTTCCACCTAGAGGCCAAGATATTCTGCACAAATGAACACCTTGCCAACCAAAAAACTATAACAATTTGAGAACATGATGGATATAATAACTAATAGCTCAGTGAGTAACCACTCAAGTCTAACATATGAGAGACCTGGGTTCAAAACCCACCAAGGGCAACCTCTCACTTTTAAGTCGCTTTGGATAAAAGCGTCTGCCAAATGAATAAATGTAAATGATGTTTCATTACAGGGATCTAAGCTGGAACAGGATCAACACCATCCACCCTGATGCCTTTTCCTCTCTTCAGTCTCTCATTAAACTGTAAGTAAACTATATGCAAAACAGTGCCGTCCATATCATTGGATTTGCCGCTGAAAATAAAGCTCACACACCTCAGAGTCTTGATATCTGTATAGATCTTCAAAACTGTTATTAAACTCTGACTTGGCACAATCATCCCATTTACACAATCACAAAGATTACATGATGCACACTTTTGAGTTTCTGTTATTTGTGCAATGCTTTCGTTGGCTCAAAGTGAAAAGACTGCGGTTGTAATCATGGTTAAAAGCTCTTTGCGGTGGTGAAGACGTGCATCATCAGTCACAGGCGGTTAAATGTAAGCAGCATTTGGTGAAGAAGGTGATGAATGAATGAGAAAGACTGATAAAGTGTAACGGAGAGCGACAGTAGAGCGTTATACCCGAGCAGATATTGCGATAGTTACAAACCTCGTATAAACCTTTAAGAAATTATTCCTGGGGCAAATCCACTACCAAACAAAAGTGCATGGAAAAGGCAAATCAGTGTTCCAGGCTCAATACAAGTACAACTCCATCGACCGTATCGATGGCATGCTGCTGATTACATTAAAAATAATTATAATTTTGACTCAATCAGAAATAATTTTCTGTGGTAATAAACAGCATGCCACTGATGCTATCAATAGAGCTTTAATTGGATTGAACCTGGAACATGCAACGTTTTATTTAAACTGATTCATTTCAGCTTTCATCAGGGTTAAAAGTTCAAGGCCTGTGTGCCAAAACATGTCGGCTTAACTAAAACTTTCTCCAGTCAAGTGATTTGGATTTAGAAATCTTCACGACAGAATACAATTATTTAATCTAATTATCTAGATAGATAGATAGATAGATATGTGTGTGTGTGTGTGTGTGTATGTCACAGTGGTTGCAGGAAGGCAGACAAAGATGAAGATAATAAATCCAAAAATTGACAGGTTTAATGGTATTTCCAGGCAGCAACACAAACTAACACATGAATGGACAAGGAGTAACTGAAAAGGAAGAACTTATATAGGAACACAAACAAGGTAACGAGCAACACAGCTGAACAGAATGAACTCATAATGAAGTGATCATAGTAACCAAGGAGTGGTGGGAATTACAAACAAAGGAAGGCATGTGACATGTGAAAACAAACTGAACGTCCATGATAACTGAAACTGAACAGAACAGACTGTGACTATAAATATATATATATATATATATATATATATATATATATATATATATATATATATATATATATATATATATTTCAGTCAAAAAGTATTTGAACCTGAAAATGTTTAAATTCCATTGCACTCTTTAACAAAATATTAAATGAAGTTTCATTGTGTAAACACCATTTAATCTATAGTTCATAGTTTTTAAATTATAAAAAAATAGATATTCTTTTCAAAATTAAAGTGCACATATTATACCATTTTAAAGGCTCTTAATTGTTTAGGAGGTTCCCTACAATACGTTTACATGAATCCAAGGTCACTTTAATGTTCTCATAATATATATTGCACTTCAGCTCTTTTCTCACAGTGTCTAAAAGCCTCTCCTTTCCGCGAACCTACTGTACTCTGATTGGTCAGATGGTCCAGTTGTAATTGGTCTGTTTAAAACAAAACACCCATTATAAACAGTAATGATGGCGTCAGTTTTACCGTATCAATTCGATCCTGAGTCCGATAATGAAATGCTGGAAGTAGCTGATTAACCCGTACCACCATCGCAAGTACAACTTAAGTAGGGCATTTCTAAGTGGTACGATTTTATTTAGTTTGTTGTAGATGACTCTTCATGTCCTCATCCGTTTGGAAGTGCATGCAAAGTGGATTTGCTCCCTCAGTGCAGAAAACAGTATCTTCTCAACATGTCGACAACACAAACTCTTCCAGGCCTCAGCTACAACTACAGTGTTTGAGGGTCAAAGTAGACGTTCAAATATAGGTTTGAACAGGAAGTCAGTCTGGAATTACTGACAACTCATTTCAGACAGTTTAGAATTGGTTTGGGATACAATAACAATAACTTGAGGCATAGACATCGGAAGCAACAAAAAAAAAATGTGGGTGGGTCCTCCCCAATTTTTACTAGAGTAGATGTAAAAATTCCTGTATTCTGGTGTGTTTTAATTATCAGCGTTTCTATTTGCCCGCCTTGTTGGAAAATACTATACACTAATGAATGGTTGGACCAGACAAAATTATGGAAGACACTAAATAGTGTAGGGGTAAATTGCATGGCAGGAAGTTTTAGCGCAAATTGACCTAAGGTTCGAATCTGCTTTTCCCACATATCAGATAGGAAAGGTATTTACTTTCAATAAAAATGAAGTGACAGGTGGAATAGATTTGAGGAAGCAACGGCAAGGAAGTCGTGGCTGAAGACATGGAAGTCGAGCTAAAACATGGAATGGAGTTTAATTTACTAGTGGAATGGGTTTGACTGACGGCGCTCTGAAAAGTAAACAGACATGAATTGCAGCTGAATTAGACATGTAAAAGTGAGTGGATCCGATATCATTGGTCTTAAAAAATGGGTGGGTCTTGTCCCACCCACATACAATGGTTCCGACACACATGACTTGAGGGGAACTGACTTCATACATCCACTAAAATCCCTGACTTTCAATAAAAATGCTAGAACAGCTAAAAAGCCAATGTGATGGTTGGCATCACGTTTGAAGGGAACAAATTTCACTTCAATAGCTACTTGAACCTCATGTCTCTACTTCCAACAAGATTTTCAACAGAAGATCTCTGTGACGAGCAGGGCGGGTGAGAGCCGTGAGGGAACGGCGCGAGGCCGGTGACGCGATTGCTAATGAGTGTCAGCTGCTCGGTGCACCGGTCTCGTATCTCTCGCGGAGGAGCTCCGGAAGCATAAAAGGGGAGCGACGATAGTGAAGGATACGAGACCGGTGTAGCGTGCAGCTGACGCTCATTGGCATTCACGTCACCGGCCTTACGCCGTTCCCTCACGGCTCTCGCCCGCCCTGCTCGTCACAATCTCCAAGGAACAATGTTGACAACTATACACACAAAATTATCTTATGGTATAATGTGGAACATTTTAAGTAGGTACTTCCAAGTATAGCAACAACTGCAACTGTTTTACACATGATGATCCATTTATATCTCCTCTGTCCATCCAGAGATCTCACTGGGAACCGATTGAGCAGTCTCCCGCTAGCTGGGCTAACAAGCCTTACTCATCTTAAACTGAAAGGCAACATGGCACTCTCACGTTCCTTCAGAGAGGAGGACTTCCCAAATATAAGGTACATTTGTGGTAACCAATAACCTCAAAAAGTCAATCAAATCCGCTATCCCACACAACAAAAGATTATCTAGACTTAAAACACTTCCATGTTAAACCATCAAAGGAAATTCACAAGTGTCTGTGGTTATGAAGTCCCACAGCACAAATGCCTCGAATAACTCAAAAACACATGAAGGTTTTACTCTGTTTTCAGAGAAATGTTCAACCATTTATAGATTTGACAGTTTCAAGGTACTGGAACATTCTGTGGCCCAAGGAACATTCTGTTCATTGGTACAAGTAAATGATTTCTGTTTGTTAAGTTCCCTAGAATATCTGGCTTGATGCAAGTCATCTGACAGGCGGAAAGATTATTTCAAGATACGTATACAGTCTCAATACAGAGAGGCTGTTATAAATATCCTGTCCTGATTCATCAACAGCTCAGGGCTTTGGAAACGGTCCAAGACTTCAGCCTTAAGTGCTGCCGTGATTTGATTAGCACCTCAAGAAAGAGAGATTTCAAGTATTACCATTTCCAAAAAGCAACTGATTGAAATGTAAAGAGAAATCACGGTTTCAGTCAAGACCAAATACATTTAAAAGATGTAAGATATATTGCTGGATTACTTCATGCGTTATTTGCAGATTGAAAATTTTATTGTTTTCATATTTCCTAAAACTGATTCAACATCTTCTTTTAATGTTAAAACTCTTAAGTGGATAAAAATATTTGGTGGAATTTGAAAATTATTTTTTAAATTTGTTTTAATTTGATACATTCATGTTGAAACAGGGTAATTGAGATGCCATATGCCTATCAGTGCTGTGTATTTGGAGCCTGCAACAGCTACAAAACAGCCAGCCAGTGGGAAGAACAGATGGGCAGTGAAGAGGAAGATCTCCAGAAGAAAGCTCTGTCTTTGTTCCCCATTCAAACGGATAACTGTAAGTCCTACAACTTAACTTGGCTATCTCACAAATCTGTCTAACATTATACAGCGTTGTGACCACAGACTGTAAAAAACATGGACAGCGCATCTCTGCTTCCCTCCACTGTAGAAAATGAATTCAAAATATCCCAGTAATGGTCGTTGACGTAATTACGTTGATTGGAGCCAGAGTCCGCTCACACTCCTGCTCCCGCAATCTCAATCGCAAGCACAGCTGTCAATCATGACATTACAGCCCGTTTTTATAGCATCACTTGAACGTGTCTGAGTGATGAGAACTACCTAAAATGACAATGCATGTCAAATGTAATTGGATTTTTTTTGTTTGGCTGCATCCCCTCCGATTACATGGAGAAGGCTTTGACTTGTACAAAGCCAGCCACCAGGGGGCGATCAAAATGCTTTGCCTTCACTTTTCAGGACGCTTGCGCCACCATATATACCCCCGACTAAGCCTGGTTTCTCCCAAGGTTTTTTTTCTCCATTTTGTTGGAGTTTTGGTTCCTTGCTGCTGTTGCCTTTGGGGACACTTGCTTGATATTCAGCAGTGTTTTTGATATGCCTGCATTGGTGTCGTTGTATGTGAACTGAGCTGAGCTGGACGATTACGTCACTGTTTTCTCCAGTGCTGATATACATAAATTAACTAGACTAATAACTACTGATCTTTCAATAGTGTGGAATGAATCAATACAAATATATAGAATGAGCTGGACAATGACACCGTTTTCTTTGGGAAAAAATTATTTGCCAATTATTACTGTAAAGCTGCTTTGCCACAATTTGCATTGTAAAAAGCGCTATATAAGTAAAGGTGACTTGACCTGACTTGATATACACATAGATTCCTCATTAGCAGCCATTTCAATGGGCCGCTATACATAAGCCATTCACCATATTGGAACGGTCAAAGCCGGTTCGTCAACATTTGAGAGCAAGTTGACTGAGCGTCATGTATGAATATCTATATCTGCAATAGACATCAGCAGATGATTTTGCTAAACTAACACAAAAGAACAAGATGAAGGCGTCATCTAACATGACATTAAAAAGTACTATAGTAAAAACACATAATATTGAGTTGATACATATAAAAACTCAAAGCAACACATTCTCTCCTGTGAAAATGTATCCCATTTCTTCATGAATTTGGTTTTACGATCAGAAGCTGCGCAATGTTATGGCATCATTGATTCTTACTGCGAGTGACAACACATTGACCGTTCATTAAGCATTTGGATGAAAATAGTTTTAGACTTTCTGAGGTGGTCTCTTCACCTTCTCAATAGACATGCAAGCAGCTAGAATAAACCGGTTGGTTAAATTTTAATTATTTTAACTTATCGTGGCAAGTTTCCCAACTCCAATACTGTATTGTATCAAGTCACTCAAGTTTGTACAGTAAACCTTTTATCAAAGTCCCTGTAGCCAAAACTGAAAACATTGGCCTTACACAAACACTTTCCTCGTATGAAAGGAACAAAAAAAGCACCACTTGTAGTGGTTTTCCACAGTCTGTGTGTGTGTCTATTTTTATTTGCTCTCTTCTATCTGCCAGTCTCTTCATCTTTAATTAGCACAGTAGAAACATGTCAGGGCCTTACAGTAACCGCAGGTATTTGACAGATGAAATAAAATGTGTCTTTTCTCCATGCATTCCTCGATGCGATCTGATCAGGTTTCAGACTTGAAAGGAGCCCTCCGTAATTACACTCCATGGGAAATTAGATAAACATTAACAATTCAAGGTCCAAAACATACCATTTGGCTTATCGGAAAATAACAAAACCAGAACGTGAACAAAGCCTGATGATTGATTGCACACTGAAGGAGAAATGGAAAGTTGCAACTGAGATGTGTTGGGTGTTGAGTGGCGCTAAAGCCCTTAGATAAATTAATCCGTTCCAGGCGACTTGATGTCCATAACATGGTGATTTATCTTCTGCCAGACTGAGTGCATCATGCCATCTTGAACACTGAAGACCATTTCATCATGCTGCCGTAAATGCACAAAGCAAAGACGCCTCATGCTTTTCATGTGTTCACTTGCAGATGACCTTGACTTAGAGGAATTCCAGTTAGCTATTGAAGAGTCCAAACTACAAACCAGCATACAGTGTACCCCCATCCCAGGTAAATTCAATCTCAGCAGCAGATCTCACCCTGTAGGTCAAATGTATGCCACCAAGACTATGAAGGCCTGTTCATATCAAGTACAAACAAACTAAACAACAAGCAGGTTACAGGAAAAACGTATTTCATTCGCAAAAAATGTCAGAATCTCCATCAACACTTCAGCCTGACGTGATTTGATTCCCATTTGAAGAAATTTCAAGTGTTGCCATTTGCTGATCAAAGAAAGTTGCTTTCAGCTGTGACCCGATTGTGTATAAAACTGTTGTTGTGGTTAGATTTTAATTTTAATAAGATTTGACAAATGTACTTCGGTATATTCAAAATCATAATTTTTTATACAGGGCCTAAAACTAACTTTTTGTCACACCTGCCGATGGCTGGTGACTTAAAATTGTTTTTGCAAAAACAGCCAGTTATGATACCAAAATTTTAGATACCAGTGAAAATTCACAATTCTCTATTCCAATTTCGATATCGGAGCTAAAACTACTAGCCTAACTAATACAAATTTAAAGCATTATTAAATTTACCTGTAGTTTTCAGGTAGAGACTGAATTAATTAATCAAATGTAAAATAACACTGTCTTCAGTGAATAAATGAAACATCCGTATTAAAGTTACAAAAGTTATTCAGTCAAGATCAGTGAGTGATTTTTCCTTTGTCCTTTTTTGTTTGATTTACGTTAAAAGCACAGACAGCAGCAGGAATATTAGGAGCGAATGCACAGATCCAATATACTGATACTTATACACACGTGTTGTCTTTCTCGACTGTTTAAGTTCACTCAAGTCATAACGTACTGTGGTCAGACACACAAATTTGACATAATTTTGTATGTGTACGTTCAAGTGCAAGAAGTCGTGAAACAGAGCTCGTTTCGGTATCTGAGAAGCAGCTTTCTGTGTGCGCAGACTAAACTTTCCACACAGTTCGCAAGTAACAATTTGAGTTCCCTTTTGCATCTTCTTGCGCTTCAATATTTAAATTGATAATGCTTAAACTTTCATGGTGAAATGCAGCGCTGGCCCTTCAACTCAACTACAAAATAAGAGGGATCATAAAAATCGCATGTTATTTTTATCTAGTACTGTCCTGAATAAGCTATTTCATATAACAGATGTTTACATACTCCACAAGACAAAATGACTGAATTTATAAAAATTGCCCAATTCAAAAATGTACATCTCCTTAAATTTTAACTGTCCTATCATCACTGGATGATCCACGACTGTTTTCATGTTTTGCGATAATTTTTGTGAGTCCCTTTGTAATTGTAAATGAGGTAATTGTGACTTTTTATCTCCCAATTCACATCTTTTAATCCTCACAATTGTGAGTTTGCATCTCATAGTTCTGACTTTTTTTCCCCTCAGAATTGGGAGATAAACTCATAACGGCAAGTTATAAAGTCGGAATTGTGTGATAACTTGCAATACTGAATTTTTTTTTTTTTTTGCATTTGGAAATTTATATCAACTTATTTGCTTGCAATTCTGACTTTTCTCAATATTGCGAGTTTATATCTGAGAATTTTGACTTTTTAACTCGCAATTGCAACTTTATATCACGCATTTCTAAGAAAAAATTGTCAGAATTACCTTTTATTTGTGTGCGTTACATACTTATTAGTATTCCAAAGTATTCTGAAGTATTTAAATTAAGTTACTAAACTTTTTAAAGCATGTATTTTGTAATCTGTAGTGAAATATATTTTAAAAGTAACCTACCCAGCGCTGTCTACAAGCTATTGGCAAATAGGTTCTTTCGCACCAAAACCATTCACTAATTTTTACCATATTCTATGAAATACAGAGAAAAAATAGTCTAACTTATAAACAAGTCATTAGATTCTTGCAGTGCTATATTTCTGACGTTGTGCAAAGATGCTAATAAAGATGCATTGGATCTCAAGAAACAATGTACTTAATTTGAAAAAACTTCTTAGATAATATGTAACTTACTTCATTCAAAGCAATTGATGCAAGAACTATTTTAAGAACGATTTAAAAAAAATTACAGTACGTGCACTTACGTGTACTTAGGTAAGAAAGTACAGTAACTCCATGGGTTAGGGTTAGGTTTAGGGGTAGGTTCAGGGTTTGTACATAGTTATTACCCAGTTATTGCAATTACTATAATAAGTACACAGTATGTACATGGGGAACAGGACTGTCTTGGTGTGAATAGGCCTCAGGTTAATGTATTCTTTCTGTTATAAGACTCAGATTCTAATTTATTATTTCCTCCCTTCAGGTCCATTTAAACCATGCGATAACCTGTTTGACAGCTGGGTGGTACGGCTTGGCATGTGGCTCATCTCTTTGGTCTCGCTGATGGGAAACAGCCTTCTCCTCTTGACTGTATTTGCATCTCCCAGCTATCTCTCCCCTGTTAAGTTCATCATCGGCACCATCAGTGGCGCCAACCTGCTCACGGGCCTGTGTACCGGCACCTTGGCATTGGTCGATGCCCGGACATTTGGAGAGTTCGCCCTGCACGGAGCTCAATGGGAAATGGGTGCAGGTTGCCAAACGACAGGCTTTCTTTCGGTGCTAGCCTCGGAGGGCTCCATACTCTTCCTGACTTTGGCTGCAGTGCAGTGCAGCGTGTCCGTGTCATGTGCTCGCGCCTACGGAAAGTCGCCCTCCCTGGGAAGCGTGAGAGCCGCCTCAGTGGCGTGCTTGGCACTTTCGTTGGCAGTCGCAGCTTTGCCGTTAATTGGGGTCGGGGAGTACGGGGCCACTCCACTCTGCATGCCGTCACCACTGCCGGACGGCGAACCTTCCACCCTGGGTTTTATGGTCGCTCTGATAATGATGAACTCCCTGTGTTTCCTGGTGATCACCGGGACTTACATCAAACTGTACTGGGATCTGATGAAGGGTGACTTCGACAGCATTTGGGATTGTGCCATGATCAAGCATGTGGCTTGGCTCATCTTCACCAACTGCCTGCTCTACTGCCCCGTAGCCTTCCTCACCTTCTCCTCCCTTCTGGGACTCTTTCCCGTCAGCGAGGAGGTTGTCAAATCAGTCGTCCTGGTACTTCTGCCCCTTCCTGCAAGCATTAACCCCTTGCTTTACCTTCTCTTCAATCCACACTTCCGTGAAGACGCACGTCTCCTTTTCAGCAGAGCTCACCACCATCAAGACCGCAACCTGGATTCCTTCATCTCGGTTGACACGGAGAAAAGCTCCTACGACTCCACTCAAGCCCTGGTGTCCTTTGCTGCTGAAGCAGATGCATTGTTCGAGAGTTCATCAGTACCAAACCCAGAGACAGTCGCCCGGTTTTCTTGCCCACCCTCAGTGCCTCTCATCCCATGCCAGATGCAGATGAAACCCTCAACAGAGAGGGAGAGTGTTGGAGAGAACATGGTGAGGTCAACACCAGGACTCATTGCCAAAGAGCAGGAGCATTTTAGAAGCAGTGGACTGGAAACTCATAATGGCACCTTCTTTTCTGGAGTCTACCACTCCCCGCTTCTCTCAGCTCATTCTTAAGTCTTCTCCTAAACTCTAAAGCTTTCAAGGACTCTATGAGTGTGAGAAGTCACGAGCCTTCATATGAACTGACCCCTAAACCTTCAGAGCTGACGAACAATGAACTGTTTTAATGTGGGACTATATACAACTGTACAGTCCCAACTGCTACATGGCATATAAAAAAAAGAAAAAAGAAAAAAAAGAAAAGCCTACTCACATTTTGTGACACAATCTTGTGGGCCATTCGGTAATTTAAGCAACAATCTTAAATGTTCAAAAACAAATATGCATTTATTTTTTGTATCTTTTTAACTTGTTTGTGTAATTAGGCTTAAAGGAATGTTCCGGGTTCAGTATCATCACCATCCAGGGAATACTGAGGATTTTCAAATGAAAGAATTTCTCATTCAACTCCCTTCATAAGAAAATTGTGCGTAATGCACATACAATGGAAGTCTATGGGGCAAAGTACTGCACCGGTATAAACATTAAAATTCACACTGTATCTATAAAACAGTGTTACATAATTACAAATCCACCAACTGGTAATACATAACCAGAAATTAATCATGTTTCCACCACTAAATAAAATATAAAAAGGTTACTTTTTATCTCACAAGTCTGACTTTTCTTCTCAGAATTGTGAGATATAAACATAATTTTAATATAACGAGTTATTAAGTCAGGAGTAGACCTGATTTACATTTCACTACTGGCTGTAAAAGTCATAATTGTGAGATGCAAACTCACAATTGACCCTTCACAAACAGTTTGATTGACAGGCGATCTGACCAATCATAACCTTGAATCCGCCATTTTGTCCGACAAAGCAGTCAGAGGAGTTAGTAGATTAACGTTGGTGAACTTGAACTTGATAAATTGTGTGTACTCACGTCTTTGAAACAACATTCCTTCTGATGTTCATTCATGTTTATTTGATGCTATAAATGAACTAGTATGAAGAGATGATCGGTTCACGAGGAGCTACAGCGATCTGTCACCACACATTAAAGACACACTATATTTATTGTTTAAACTTCTTTAAAAAATTACGATATATTAAATATGGAACTGTTTCATATGTCTGTCGAAGCGTTGTCAATGTCCTCTTTGCTCCGCGATATTATTTTTCACTGCATGAGAACATGATGTGTGGCGTGAGAGCGCATGATTTGTTGGACATAGCAACAGTAACTAAAGGGGGCGAAGAGTCAATTGCGAGAAAAAAAAAGTCAGAATTGTGAGATAAATTTATTTATTTAGTGGCAGAAACAAGCTTCCATACGTCTCACAATTCAGAATTGTGAGGTATAAACTTGAGAAATAAACTGAGATTTAAAGACTCAATTGCGAGTTATAAAGTCAAATTCTGAGGAAAAAAGACTGACTCTTTTCTCAGAATATCGAGTTAATATCTCGCAATTCTGACTTTTTTTCTCGTAATTGCGAGAAGACAGAATTGTGAGACAAAAAGTCACAATAATACCATGTTGATTTTTTATTCAGTGGTGGAAACAAACTTCCATAGAATCTACCCAGAACAGTAGTCGCACAGCTAAAAGTCAGACAGTCCAACAACTTTTTTTTCTTTTTTGGGTGCTTTACACAAAAACATGAGCTCTACATTTTATTGTTTTCGAACCTGGAACATTCCTTTAATTTGAAAAATATCACAGGGATGTTTGCTGATGTAAAAAAAGGAGTTGTGTATCTAAATATTTCAATGTGAAAAAGGTCTCCGCATAAAGCTCAGTTCTTATGTCATGTATCTAAAGCATTATGCATTCATTTCCAAGTGTGTATATATCAAAGTCTTGTTAATTATTCGCAAGTCATTACTTGCTTATGTGCCCCTACAGTGAATAAAATCAATGTACGGGAAGGTAAATACCTATGTATATTGTCAAATAATATTTAGTGTCTTGAGAAACAACAACAAAAGCATCGTGCCAAGAGGTGCTAAAACATAAGGCCAGAAACATTCTCTCTGCAAGTACACAAAAGGCTCGGCCAACATTCTGCAAGCTCCCGATCCCACTCGACATATTTAACATGCATTGTGGTGGCAAGAAACCTCGAGAGAACAGTTACCTTCAAATGTCTGTGCCATAAATTCAGGTATCTAGCTTTAAACATCCTGACAACTAATTTGAACTAATTGACTAATTGCTCCAACATGACAGAAGTTGATCTGAAAGCAAAAACACCATAGGAGGCATTTTGCTTATTCTTACCATAATCCACATGACGGTAAAGCTAATCAAAATGAGTCAAAACATAATTTGTAATGCGACAGAATTCAACACGGCTTGTGTAGTTCGAAGCGTTGCGTTCATGTACTTGCATAGACCATGTCTGAGCCTCACCACATATATTTTCAGAATTGCATTTCCTTTTTTATGTCAAGTTCACAGGATTAAGGACGAGCAAAAACTTATATGAACATGTCAGTGCTATAAACTGAAGATAAAAAGGAATTATGAGTGATTTGATTAGGTCGTAATAAAGCTTGGTCGGGATCTTTTACAGATTGTAAAGTAGGCTAGCTATTGTATTGTAAAATATAACTACCTCTGATCTAGCATGCTATACCTTTTTTATCCTTATTGATTTCTATTCTTTTTATATTAAATGTATATTAAAATGTAATTTTTTTATATTGAAATTCTAAGATCTTTGTACAACAGACACTATTCTGGATGTAAATATTTTCATATTTCTGTACACATGTGATAAAGAATGATTTAATAAAGTTATTAGTTTCATAAATGTATGTCTTGAGGACTACTGAACAATTCAGAGATGTGAATGTAGTGTACCTTTGAATATTTTATCAACAATAAACCCTGATATAAAAGAAACTATAAAAACGAGATTCAGTTAATTTAATCCTGATGTTTGTCAAATACACTACATGCACATTTTCTTGGGTTGCTCTAAAGTGCTTCTCTCTTGTGAGCAGTTTTCTTATTTGTATTCACATTATAAGTCTTTTATTCTGTCTCCACACAACCCTTCAAACACAAGTGAGAAGGAAAACTGATCAGAATCAAATAACAATGGCTCCCCCCAGTGGCTCATTTGAGTAATGACAGTTAGTTACTGTTACTGTTGGGCAATTTACTATTGAGCATAAACAACACACAAATCGCACCTTGTTTTTCTGAACTGCATGTTCATCAGTCCATTTCTTTGCCTTCTCTCTAGATATAGTGGTTTATTGTGTATAAGTTCTATTAGAGCAAAGAGAGTCAGAACATTTGAAGTGTAAAAGAGAGCGTTGACATCTTTCAGACCTGTTATATTCTTTCACACTTGCTGACCTGATTCTCTGCATGTCTAATACATACATCATAATTATAAAAACTATCATAGTCTTTATACAAAAGTTTAGTTCACCAAAAAATGAAAATTCTGTTACCATTTACTTTTATGTCCCAAAACACATTTAACACTAGTTCATTGTCATATGAAGATACACTCACCTAAAGGATTATTAGGAACACCTGTTCAATTTCTCATTAATGCAATTATCTAATCAACCAATCACATGGCAGTTGCTTCAATGCATTTAGGGGTGTGGTCCTGGTCAAAACAATCTCCTGAACTCCAAACTGAATGTCAGAATGGGAAAGAAAGGTGATTTAAGCAATTTTGAGCGTGGCATGGTTGTTGGTGCCAGACGGGCCAGTCTGAGTATTTCACAATCTGCTCAGTTACTGGGATTTTCACACACAACCATTTCTAGGGTTTACAAAGAATGGTGTGAAAAGGGAAAGACATCCAGTATGCGGCAGTCCTGTGGGAGAAAATGCCTTGTTGATGCTAGAGGTCAGAGGAGAATGGGTCGACTGATTCAAGCTGATAGAAGAGCAACTTTGACTGAAATAACCACTCGTTACAACCGAGGTTTGCAGCAAAGCATTTGTGAAGCCACAACACGCACAACCTTGAGGCGGATGGGCTACAACAGCAGAAGACCCCACCGGGGACCACTCATCTCCACCACAAATAGGAAAAAGAGGCTACAATTTGCACAAGCTCACCAAAATTGGACAGTTGAAGACTATCATCTGAATGTCTCAACAGAAATCGTTGTCAGAGACAGAATTTGGCGTAAACAGAATGAGAACATGGATCCATCATGCCTTGTTACCACTGTGCAGGCTGGTGGTGGTGGTGTAATGGTGTGGGGATGGTTTTCTTGGCACACTTTTCTTGGCACACTTTAGGCCCCTTAGTGCCAATTGGGCATCGTTTAAATGCCACAGCCTACCTGAGCATTGTTTCTGACCATGTCCATCCCTTTATGACCACCATGTACCCATCCTCTGATGGCTACTTCCAGCAGGATAATGCACCATGTCACAAAGCTCGAATCATTTCAAATTGGTTTCTTGAACAGGACAATGAGTTCACTGTACTAAAATGGCCCCACAGTCACCAGATCTCAACCCAATAGAGCATCTTTGGGATGTGGTGGAACGGGAGCTTCATGCCCTGCATGTGCATCCCACAAATCTCCATCAACTGCAAGATGCTATCCTATCAATATGGGCCAACATTTCTAAAGAATGCTTTCAGCACCTTGTTGAATCAATGCCACGTAGAATTAAGGCAGTTCTGAAGGCGAAAGGGGGTCAAACACAGTAATAGTATGGTGTTCCTAATAATCCTTTAGGTAAGTGTAAATATATATATATATTGTAGGGGATTTTTTACAGTTAAAGACCCAAAAGACCAGATATGATAAATGAAGACCTGGAGTCAGAGTTTAAAAAAATTAATTGAAGAAAATTTTACTGAAGAATAGTTTGCAGTTTCATCAGCAGAAGCAGCTTCAAGTCTCACAAGGAGTTTGTAGGCCGCACTCTCTCTCTCGTACATTCACATTTCCACAACAATTATACTCTAACAGAGTCCACTAACTACGTCATTACTAAGTTACTGATTGGTTAAGAAAACTAGACAAAACTGGTAATTTTCCACACATGGACAGATAGTCAGAAGTATCCTTCCATCATGACGCTGACGATCAGACCCTGAACTTAGGCACAGAATGTCCTGTTAAGTCAGGACAAGGCGTCAGCACGTCTCAAGCAGAGTCCCAGTTGTCCACCAGTACACATAATGGACCTGTACAGAACACTAAGCGCACATACATAGATACACATGATTCACAGCTTCTTCAAGGCTCAGATCATATGAAGTTGATTAGGCTTTAACATAAGTTGAAGTTAGTCATTCTAAATAATTCAATATTTAGAAAAATAATTTCGTGATAAATCGCTCAAAATATATATATATTGAAGCGTTGAAGCGGCAGTGGATTCCAGAATCCACCCCTCCAATATATATATATATATATATATATATATATATATATATATATATATATATGCCAAAACAGGCCTGACCCATCAAGGCATGGACTCCTCTAGACCCCTAAAAAACAATCTGTGGTATCTGCACCAAGATGTTTGCAGCGGAGCAAGTCCTGTAAGTTTCGAGGTGGAGACTCCAAGGATTGGACTTGTTAGTTCAGCACATCCCACAGATGCTTGATTGAATTGAAATCTGGGCAATTTGGAAGCCAAGTCAACACCTCAAACATGTTTTCAGACATCCAGTATGCGGCAGTCCTGTGGGAGAAAATGCCTTGTTGATGCTAGAGGTCAGAGGAGAATGGGTCGACTGATTCAAGCTGATAGAAGAGCAACTTTGACTGAAATAACCACTCGTTACAACCGAGGTTTGCAGCAAAGCATTTGTGAAGCCACAACACGCACAACCTTGAGGCGGATGGGCTACAACAGCAGAAGACCCCACCGGGGACCACTCATCTCCACCACAAATAGGAAAAAGAGGCTACAATTTGCACAAGCTCACCAAAATTGGACAGTTGAAGACTATCATCTGAATGTCTCAACAGAAATCGTTGTCAGAGACAGAATTTGGCGTAAACAGAATGAGAACATGGATCCATCATGCCTTGTTACCACTGTGCAGGCTGGTGGTGGTGGTGTAATGGTGTGGGGATGGTTTTCTTGGCACACTTTAGGCCCCTTAGTGCCAATTGGGCATCGTTTAAATGCCACAGCCTACCTGAGCATTGTTTCTGACCATGTCCATCCCTTTATGACCACCATGTACCCATCCTCTGATGGATACTTCCAGCAGGATAATGCACCATGTCACAAAGCTCGAATCATTTCAAATTGGTTTCTTGAACAGGACAATGAGTTCACTGTACTAAAATGGCCCCACAGTCACCAGATCTCAACCCAATAGAGCATCTTTGGGATGTGGTGGAACGGGAGCTTCGTGCCCTGCATGTGCATCCCACAAATCTCCATCAACTGCAAGATGCTATCCTATCAATATGGGCCAACATTTCTAAAGAATGCTTTCAGCACCTTGTTGAATCAATGCCACGTAGAATTAAGGCAGTTCTGAAGGCGAAAGGGGGTCAAACACAGTAATAGTATGGTGTTCCTAATAATCCTTTAGGTAAGTGTAAATATATATATATATTGTAGGGGATTTTTTACAGTTAAAGACCCAAAAGACCAGATATGATAAATGAAGACCTGGAGTCAGAGTTTAAAAAAATTAATTGAAGAAAATTTTACTGAAGAATAGTTTGCAGTTTCATCAGCAGAAGCAGCTTCAAGTCTCACAAGGAGTTTGTAGGCCGCACTCTCTCTCTCGTACATTCACATTTCCACAACAATTATACTCTAACAGAGTCCACTAACTACGTCATTACTAAGTTACTGATTGGTTAAGAAAACTAGACAAAACTGGTAATTTTCCACACATGGACAGATAGTCAGAAGTATCCTTCCATCATGACGCTGACGATCAGACCCTGAACTTAGGCACAGAATGTCCTGTTAAGTCAGGACAAGGCGTCAGCACGTCTCAAGCAGAGTCCCAGTTGTCCACCAGTACACATAATGGACCTGTACAGAACACTAAGCGCACATACATAGATACACATGATTCACAGCTTCTTCAAGGCTCAGATCATATGAAGTTGATTAGGCTTTAACATAAGTTGAAGTTAGTCATTCTAAATAATTCAATATTTAGAAAAATAATTTCGTGATAAATCGCTCAAAATATATATATATTGAAGCGTTGAAGCGGCAGTGGATTCCAGAATCCACCCCTCCAATATATATATATATATATATATATATATATATATATATATATATATATATATATATATATATATGCCAAAACAGGCCTGACCCATCAAGGCATGGACTCCTCTAGACCCCTAAAAAACAATCTGTGGTATCTGCACCAAGATGTTTGCAGCGGAGCAAGTCCTGTAAGTTTCGAGGTGGAGACTCCAAGGATTGGACTTGTTAGTTCAGCACATCCCACAGATGCTTGATTGAATTGAAATCTGGGCAATTTGGAAGCCAAGTCAACACCTCAAACATGTTTTTGTGTTCCTCAAATCGTTCCTGAACCATTTTTTTTCTTTGTGTCAGGGTGCTTATCCTGCTGAAAGAGCCACAGCCACCAGGGAATACTGTTTCCATGAAAGGGTGTACATGGTCTGCAACAATGCTTAGGTAGGTGGTACGAGTCAAAGTAACGTCCACATGGATGGCGGGAGGTTTCCCAACAGAACATTGCCCAGAGCATCACACTTCCTGCGCCGGCTCGCCTTCTTCCCATAGTGCATCCTGGTGCCACATGTTCCCCAGGTAATAGATGCACATGTACCCGGCCAATCACCTGATGTAAAAGAAAATGTGATTCATCAGACCAGACCTCCTTCCATTGCTCCGTGGTCCAGTTCTGATGCTCACGTCCCACTGTTGGCTCTTTCGGTGGTTTCGGTCATCATGGACATTCTGACTGGTCTCATCTGCAGCTCCATACGCAACAAACTGATGCTCTGTGTGTTCTGACACCTTTCTATCAGAACCAGCATTAACTTCTTGATCAAATTGAGATACAGGAGCTCGTCCGTTGGATCGGACCACATGGCCAAGCCTTCTCTCCCCACGTGCATCAATGAGCCTCGGCCGCCCGTGACCCTGTCGCCGGTTCAACACCGTTCCTTCCTCGGACCACTTTTGATAGATACTGACCACTGCAGACCGGGAACACTCCACAAGAGCTGCAGTTTTGGAGATGCTCTGACAATTTGGCACTTGAAACTCGCTCAAATCCTTACGCTTGACTATTTTACCTACTTCTAACATCAACTTTGAGGACAAAATGTTCACTTGCTGCCTAATATATCCCACCACTAACAGGTGCCATGATGAAGAGGTAATCAGTGTTATTCACTTCACCATGTGGTCATATTGTTATGCCTGATCATATGTATACATTTTTATAAATTATTAAGTTATGTTATATGCTTTTACAGGGGAATGAGTTGTCTAAGATAATGTTCACAGTATCCATAAACTAGAATCACAAGTATTTTAAACTGTTGACATTTTTTCAAAATCATTCAATGCTTTTGTTTAATAAATGGTTAAATTTATTTACCCGAGCTTTTTGTTTTTTAATTTTTAAAAATGTTTTTCATCACTGTATCATGATTGCACACGCACACACACAAATATTTTAAAAACCGAGTTTGCATTTCCAAATTTTATGAGGTCCAAAAAGGCATGAATACGGCATGCGCTGGACTATGAAATGAGAATGCAAGGTCCATTCCCTGCAATCCAAACTCAAGTACAGACAAACTTATGTTTAAATAGTTTCATTGTTAAAGGCTTTAGCGTGGTAAAATAACATTTAGTTGCGATATTCACTTTCTTCTGGGGGGTATTCCAGAAAGCAAGTTATGTGACATACCCAGGTATGTTTAAGAGGAAGTAAGCTGATAACCTCAACTTTCGGTTCCAAAAACTGAGGTAACTTTCAGGGTATGTAAGTAACCATAGCAACTTACTCTCTGAACATAACCTGCTCCGGAGCAGGTTAAGTTTGAGGGTTAGTTTTCTTAAGAGGTATTCAGATGTGTGTTATTTAATTAATATAGTTTTATCACGGTAACTACATTTCTAAATTTGTACATAGTTACTGTTTTATATATATATATATATATTATATTATACAATACATACGTACATATATGTATAAAGTATAAAGCACTATTATAATGTTTAAATGTTTATTCAATTTATATATAATATATGTAATTATTTTATTGTAATCACACACATCTGATGTGCTTTTTTTCCTTTTTATAACAGGACGTTTTCTATTCTATAATTTCTATAATAAAATACATATGTAATATCTTATTAAATATTTAGCATCAAACAAGCAATATAAGTCTTATTCTCAGTGAATAAAGATTACTTATTCAATAAAAAGATTGAAAAAATTATTACACAATCACCAAATAGGTGGCGATGTGCACTAAGTAGGTTTTGTAAATCGCCATTAAACAAAAGAAGAAGGAGGAAGTGGAATGGCGCGCTTTTTCTCAGCGTCTGTTTCCATGGTGAATCATCGATTCTTCGCTCGGTTGAGAATGTCTTGTGTGTTAACCGGGAACATACTCTGGGTTGGCTGAACTTACTCCCTGATGCGTTTTTGGAACCAGCATACCTGGAGTAAGAGAGGTTTGAGTTAATCAACCTTGAGTTCAGGGTATATGTGACGGTAAGTTAACCTTGCTTTCTGGAATACCGCCCAGATATAGCCTGATTAATAACACACACACACATAAACAAACAAACTGAAATCACCAAAGTGCAAGAATGATTTTGCATTTATGTAGTGTAAGTGGTGATTGATGGTGGGTAATATACTGTATAATCTAACATTACTACCTCAATTAACAGACTGCGGTAAAATAAAAAAGTGGAGTTTTTACATTTATTACTTACATGATACAGTTAAACAACATCACATGACCAAGAGTGCTTTCTTCCGGAATACAACTGAAAATGTGACACTATCTGTGTCCGAAACCGCTCACTCGTTCATTCATTCACTAATCCCTATATAGTCTACGGCATTTGAGTGCACTATATTTGCAGGGAGTGAACAAAATGAAGTGAATTCGGACGCTGACGTATACACTGTGCGTCGGAGAGCTGGAGCTGTCGCAGAAACGGCTCGACACGTGATTAAATTACTTTTATCCTACATGTTAGTTATGTTATAAAATAATGTTAATAAGAATCATAATGACCTTATTTTTAATCATACATACCTCCGTGCCAATTTTGTAGTTTCATCGATTGTATAATTTGTCATGCTTAAAGTATTCATAATCATTACATACTATTGGGAAAACAATAAAATTAACATACATTAACAAGTGTACGTTTTTTTTAGTTTATTAGAAACTCTCGCGCTCACAGATGTGTCGTTGAGCACCCTCGTGATGACATTAGAATGAAAACGATGAATACTAATGATTAACGAATATTTTTTTAAATCATCCAATAAATTGTCATCTCTTAAAGTTTAACGAGTTAACAAAAATGCCACAAGTTATTAAAACACATTGCTGTTAGTAACATTAAATTGAGTTAATGCCTAATATATTTAATAAAAATAATATTTTACCTTATTAATATAATTACATTTGGCAAATTGACCGGTTACAAAGACCCGCCCCCCTTAGTTACTGTTGATATGTCCGACAAGCCATGCGCTCTCACGCCACACATCATGTTCTCACGCAGTGAAAAATACATCACGGAGCAAAGAGGACACTGACAACACGTCGACAGACAAGACAGAGCAGGTTACTTTTGATATGAAACAAAGTTTCAAATATTGTAATTTTTTTAAAGAAGTTTAAACAATAAATAGCGTCTAGTGTGTGTTTAATGTGTGGTGACAGATCGCTGTAGCTCCTCGTGAACCGATCATCTCTTCATACTAGTTCATTTATTGCATCAAATAAACATGAATGAACATCAGAAGGAATGTTGTTTCAAGTGCGGAAAGACGTGAGTACACACAATTATCCAACTTCAACTTCACCAACGTTAATCTACTAACTCCTCTGACTGCTTTGTCGGACAAAATGGCGGATTCAGGATTATGATTGGTCAGATCGCCTGTCAATCAAACTCCCAGCGAAGGGTCAATTGCTCATGTTATTTCCATTAATGCAATTTAGAAATTTGGAGCATATATATATATTTTTACATGAAATCAAAGTTATTTTACATGAATTTTACTTGGCTGTTTTTTATTATTATTTAAAAACATTTATTAATTTGTATGACTAAAAACAATAATAAAGCGAGAAAAATTACATTTGTTTTTTCTTTTTTTAAAAAACCCATTTTGTTACAAAATCTCATTTTATTGTCTGGGGCGTTCATCCCCAGCGAACAGCTCACATGTTGAACACAGGCCTACTTCAGTAAGATCATGCGGGCCAGTTCAGGATCAGATCCGTTCTCACTGTACGCTGATATTTTCCACATTCAAAATACTGAACAGCCAAAGAAGAAGAAAAAAAATGGATCTTGTGTGTCACACTTGCAAGCTTTCAAATTGTCAGTTTTATTACGAAATTCAAACAATAAATGCTGCTCTTTAATATGACATAATGTATCAGAAAGTCATATTCAATGCCCTCAGTTATTAATCAGTTTAATAAAAAAAAACTCTAGGAAAGAGTATTTTGTTAACAATATGCACAGGTCTACATATTATTATTTTAAAATTTTATTATATGATGTATGATTGAATAAAATTGTCATGAAAAGAAGTTATTAAAGCCACTGTTGTTTAAATATTTATATTTCAACAACAAATTGGAGAAGAATCAATCCTGAGAAAGTTTGGCAAGGCACGTATCTTGGTAGCACTTTATTTTACAGTCCTGCTCCACATGTACATTGAGATGGAAATGTTTTCTGTACAAGCCTCAGATTTGGTCAAGAGTGAATTTTCAACGTGAAATGTACAGAAAATGCAGATCAAGGACAAAGATCATGTAAACTTGCCCAAAATGTGTTTTACACATGAAGGTTATGATTAGGTAAATGCTGCGCATCTTAGGAAAAGAAGAACTAAAGATTCTGCGCTCAAAAGACAACTAAAGTAACAGCTCAAGTGTGATTGAGGTAGTGATAGTATCTGGACGGGATGCCGTCACCATACTTCAGGGAAGGATTGGATTGGATTGCAAGTATTCAGGGAATTACCACGAGATACTGTGGTATATTATTTTATATACTCCAACATACGATGTACTTGTTATAGCAATTACAATAACTGAATCTACCTCTAAACGTAATCTAACCTTATATTACCAGTACATTACCCAGGAATTTTATTTCAAAGCAGTGGCAAAAACAGCTTGAAACATGATTTTTCCCTCTTTTTTATTTTCCATTCGGACATCTGTGAATCCGGAGGACTGCAGTGCTTCCATGTAGAGCTCAGGCTGCCATTTGACTTGAGCCGTAAGTCCCATAGAAGCTGTTTTGATAAGACTGTTTAGTCTGAGAGTCGTAACCATAATTCCACCTGCAGGAACAGAAAAGAATTCGGTTTGGTTATTAAATGTTGGGTCAGAAAAGTCTATTAAATTAGATTTTCTCTTGTAGTTTGAGTGCTTTAAAGACTTCCTTATTTTTAATTATTTTAAAAACCAATGATTTCCTAAAGACCACATACTAGAACATTATCAGAACAGTGCTGTATTTGTAAAACTGGGATCGCTCACAATTAAGTTATACAGTATAAAAAGTAGTTTCTATATTTATAACATCTTTCTTCCATCCATGTAACTTGTCACAATAGTTTTAGTGATTTCTACACAACTGTATGAGTTTGATACTGTATCTGGACAGAGACCTACTGGTGTACCTGTGTCTATCATTACTGCGGTAATGTTAAGGCATATACTGACAACTAAAATCAAATTTTAGGGGCATGACTGTTTTAAAATCCAATAAGGAGAGAATAAACAAGTTTGAATGAGAGATGAAGTTTGCCGCTTTCTTATTCCTTCTTTTATTTTAAAGAACACAAAACAAAGAACACACATGTAACACCAATGAGGTTCATTCACGTGTGTTACGCAGCACGTTTGAGCTTCTACAAGAACCAGTGAGGTTTGGTTGAGCTTCTGTTTATGTTCATATGTGAATAAAAGCCTAAATTCAATCATCATATAAAGCCATCATGTCTCTACAGAAAATTTGGACTAAACCTCTCGATTCATATGGATTAGTTTTATGAATTAGTAATTAAGTGGAGGAACGGAAATCTAGATTTGTTTCGAAGTGGGGTTTCAAAACCACTAGTGAGTTTGGCACAACATGAGGGTGAGTAATTGATGACTTTTTTTTTTTTTTCATTTTGGGGTGAACTAAACCTTTAACCAACAGAGATAACTACAGAGGTAACAAATTTGAATATTGCATTAATATTCAATGACAAAAATTACATAATTTAACCTCAAACTGTTTGGATTGAATAAATCTCATAAATGTTTATGTTGAGATGAAAACTGAAGTTATCGATTTTGGTTTAGATTTTATTGAATCACTCAAGTTGTCGTGATCTCACCTGGTTTCATCACTCTGTGGATCGCTCTCGCTCCCGCATTCAGATCCGGCCAGTAGTAATAACAGTTACAGTGAAACACCTTGTCAACAGTGTTTTCCTCTATCGGCATGGCCACCAAATCACTGTAATGCAACACAACCTTTCCTCTGGAGATCTGCTCCTTCATCCGCTTACTGGCCATCTCATGCATGTATTGTGAGTAGTCGACACCCATCAGTTTCCCTCTCGGGCCCGTGAGGAGCTGCGAAGCGGCCTGCAGACCGAGGCCCGGCCCGTGACCCAGCTCCAGCACCGTGTCGTTGGGTTGTATGTTGCTCAATTTCACTGCATTCTCCTCCAAAATCTGATTGTGCCATTTAAAGAACTTCGACATCAACCACCCAGATAAAGAGTACGTGGGGCGACTCAGCTGTTTGCACACTTTGTTAGACAGCATTTCTGTATATACAAAACAAATTATTAACAAGTTATTTCACACATGTCCAAAGCAGAACTGAATGTGACTCAAAAGATTTTTATTACAATAATTTTATGAAAATAGCAAAAATTTAAAATAATAAAGTTACTGAAAAATTATTATATCAGTAATCTAGTAGGCCTATGATGCATTTGTGAGAAAGCAGCCAAAGTGCAATTGATCCATATATATTTGCATTATATATAGGCTATATATACACATTTTTGATCTAGCATTTCATTGATTTTGTTTAATAAATGATTAAATTTATTTACCCGAACTAGACCAAAATCATTTTTCAAATGTTTTACATCACGGCGTCATGATTACACGAACAATATCTTTGAAAAACTGAGTTTTTAAATTTGATGAGGTCCGACAGGCACGAACATGTGCTGGACTATGAAATGAGGAGTCGTTCATTCTCTGCGTTCTTGTCTAAGAAAATCATACAGATACAAATTTATATTGAAATAATTTCTGATTTAGCGTGGTAAAATCACGTTTAGTTATACAGTCTGTCTTTTTCACAAGTAGAACTACATTAACGACTTTATAAGTAAACTACATGACATTTAATCAAAAACTATCAACGCGTGTTGATTTAACAGGATTATTTCCGCTGCTCTGACGCGTTTTACTTGCCTGCAGTAAATACAGTAGACCGAGTTCTTCCACCGTCTGGGCAAATAACGTGGCTGAAACGAGCTTCTTATTCGCAGCTTCTTATTGACACTATCCGGTCCATGGACAGCAAACTACACACCGAACCATCCAATCGATTTACCATGGACAAAATCAAGCCCCGCCCACATTTTTTGGGTTTAAAAAGCCATACAATTTATGGGCATCGAAAACGTCACTTCCGCAACCCTCGCCGCCATTTTTGTATCCGACGTGGCACTCCACGAGCACAGCAGCGGTTTATTGTAGTGATCATCTTTAAAATATTAATACTGATTGTCATATACATGTTATAATTATATACACTATTGTAATGAAACGTTGTGAATCCTTCCCAGCTAACAATGACCTGACGGTCCGCCGGCGTTTTTTGGGCGGCACCACCAGCGATTTGCCGCTGCTGGGCCACCGTTGGTACACCAGTGGCAAGCCGATAGTCGGTCCAGTTTCTTACAAGATTCCTTTATTTTATAAATATATATTAATTTTATGTTATTTGAAAAAAACAACAACAATAAAAAATCTTAAGTTATAAAAGTGCCACAATTATTCCAGTATCACGTGCAGAAGTGGCATTATACAAAATGAGTTTTAAATTCATGATTTAATATTAATGAGATTTTTATTTATGTAATTTTTTAATACTGGATGTTGATTTATGTAAATGATGCATGACTTTGACGTGTTTTAACGCGCGTGCACGTCGAGCATTTGAACTGAAGCGGCGCAAAGTTGCCATGGAAACGGAGAAACAACAAACTGACGAGCAGCAAAAATTCCGTCTCTCGCTGTTGTTTTCTCTTTTTTCAGGTGAGTTTACTCGCTAAAATCACACGAATAATACATACAACTGTTCTTGACACTTTTCTTACTTGTAATTGACACACTTCTGTTGAATATTTACTTCAGAGAAATGATGAAAAAGTCCGTTAGCATCTCAGCCTTTTTCAGAAGGTAATTAGGCTAACTCTATCCATTGAGCCCTTGTTTATGATAGTTTAGGCTTTTAATCACATTTTTATGTGTAGATGAGAGGTTATGATAGTTTTGTAAAGTTTTTGCTGGCAATTTGTCAATGGGTGGTTAGAAGTTGGCTAATTTAACATAAACGTATATAGCCTTATGTTACCTGTACTGTGACGTCACTTGCACGGAGCACAAGTTTTCAAACGCGTTTTAATCTCTCATGGTAAACAAATACTGTGATAAAAACTGTTCTGTGCTAAAAAAAAAAAATAACTCCTCTACAACAGAGGGGAAAGAATCATTTCTGAAGGAAGCTGCTGACAAGGAAACAGGTGAGCTGAGGAAACTCACCAAATAACTTCATATCCATTTTTTTCCACAGTATTTTTCACCTTTTATTCACCTGGGATCGACAAGATTTTAATGTCTGTAACAGAAGTCTCTTCTGATCACAAAGGCTGCATATTCATTGGATCAACATACAGTAAAAACAGTAACATTCTGAAGTATTATTACAATTTAAAATACTTTTTTATTATGTGAATATTGTAATTTATTCCAGTGATCAAAGCTGAATTTTCAGCATCATTACTCCAGTCTTCAGTCACATGATCCTTCAGAAATCATTCTGATATGATGATTTGATGCTCAAGAAACATTTATGATTATTATCACTGTTGAAAACAGCTTCGCTACTTCATTCTTTGATAACTAGAAAGTTAAAAAAGAACATTTATTTGAAACAGAAATCTTTACTCTCACTTTTGGTCAATTTAATGCATCCTTGCTGAATAAAAATATGAATTTCTTAAAAAAAAAAAAAATCTTATTGACCCCAGCAGAGTACACTCTATGAAAATAAATTGGTTTAACTGTTAAAACAGTTTCCATAAAAATATTAATCAGCACAACTGTTTTCAATGTTGATAATGATCAGAAATGTTTCAAAAATAGCAAATCATCAAACCAAAGTCCATTAAAGGAGGAAGTTAGCTAATCTTTCTCCTGTTGTTGTTTCTATCTCAGGATGACCAGGAAGGTTTCTAGAGATTACAGCAGCTCCAGTTTGTATCCAGCCTCACCTGTGAAGACTGATGGAAACTATAGATGGACATACAAAACTGACAGATATTATCCTTATATTGTAATCATTGGTCCGGTTTCACAGACAAGATTAAGCCAGAATTAGGTCTTAGATAAATTAGGACATTTAAGTAGCTTTTTTAAACATGCGACACAACACAATGGCACTGACATATTTTAAGATGTGCTTTCAGTTAAAGGGTTAGTTCACGCCAAAATGAAGTTTCTGTCATTAATTACTCATGTCGCTCCAAACTCATTAAACTTTCATTCACCAGAACATAAATGAAGATCTTTTTGATAATATCTGAGTGCTTTCTGTACCTCCATAGACTGCCTTTGCAACTTGCTCTAACATGCTGTTTAACAAATGAAGTTCATTCTCATTGGTTACACAGCAGGTTTGAGCTTCCGGAAGAAAGACAGAAGGACAAAATGTGGTCAGATTTAATCAAAAATCTTAATTTCCAAAGATGAACGAAAGTCTTACAGGAGTGGAACGACATGAGAGTAAATGATGACAGAATTAAAAAATTTTGGTGAACTAACCCTTTAAAACAGCTCAAACATGCATTGTAGTCTGGGACTATGCTTAAAGGGTAAGTTCACCCAAAAATTCAGTCATTAATTTCTCACCCTCATGTCGTTCTACACCCGTAAGACCTTCGTTCAACTTCGGAGCAAATGAAGATATTTTTGATGAAATCTGATGGTTCAGTGAGTCTCTCTTGCCAGTGGGATAATGAACACTTTCAGATGCCCAGAAAGACACTAAAACATATTTAAAACGGGTCATGTGACTACAGTGGTTCAACCTTAATATTATAAAGCGATGAGAATACTTTTTGTGTGCCAAAAAAACAAAATAATGACTTTTCAACAATATCTAGTGATGGACGATTTCAAAACACTGATTCATGAAGCTTTACGAATCTTTTGTTTTGAATCAGTGATTCGGTTCGTGTATCACTTCTGATGTAACGAAGCCTAGTTTACTGAAATCATGTGAAATCACACTCTGAACCACTGATTCAAAACAAAAGATTCGTAAAGCTTTATGAATCAGTGTTTTGAAATCGTTCATCACTAGATATTGTTGAATAAATCGTTATTTATATATATATACTTTTTTTTTTTGACAAAAAGTATTCTCGTCGCTTTATAATATTAAGGTTGAACCACTGTACTCACATGACCTGTTTTAAATATGTTTTAGCATCTAGTTTAGTTTGAGAGTATAAATTATCTTGCTGTCAACAGAGACTCACTGAACCATCAGATTTCTTCAAAAATATCTTAATTTGTTCTTACAGATGTAGAAGGACATGAGGGTGAATAATTAATGACAGAATTTATTATCTGTGAAACTGGGCAAGTGTCTTAAAGGGAAGGTTTGCATGACCGTTTTGCTGACAAATAAACAGGGATATCTCTATGGAAGCTTGTTTCTGCCACTGAATAAAAAATAAAAAAGGTAACTGTGACTTTTGTTTCACAATTCTGACTTTTTCTCAGAATTGTGAGATAAAAAGTCACAATTACCTTTTTTATTTTTCATTTCATGGCAGAAATAAGCTTCCATATATCTCAGTACATGTAAATCAGCGAAAGAGCAAACATTCTTCATTTACATTTATTACCAACATTACCATATCCTTTGAAATAACCCAGAAATTAGTTGGTCCCTTTTTAACCCGGGAGCTTTTAGTGTGTATAGTGGACAGGGAGCGGTTTCGGACACCGCTACTGCTTCATACAGTTCTGTAAACAAGTTTAGTCACTTACATTTTAGATGCAGTATTGACTGTTTTTGTTCTGTTTCAGCAGCGAAAATAGTTTCAAACAAAGATCGCAGAACCAGCGCATCTCACAGCAACACATATCTTCCTCGGGATTTAAGTTTTCGAAGACAAATATCTAAACATCCTTAAATTAATATCCAAGAAATCAAATCTTGCTTTCTGAGAAATTGAACAAAATTAGCTTCAAACTTATAAGTGTTGCTAATACAACTCAGCGTGTGCTTCATAGTCATTTACATTGAGAACATATTGATCTTATGTTCCCTTCAAATTATTCCTTAAATCTTCTTCAATTGATCTTAAAAAGGTCATAAATTACCTTCATAAAACCTGGAGAAGCCCTGTTTGTGATCCTTATTACCTCCAACTGTGTTTTGTCCCTTAAAAACATTTCTACAGTTGCTCCACGAGATTCTTGTATGATCCGTCGCCATACACCAGAGAAAGTGTTACCAAACAACTATTGCCTAACAAAAAAGTAACATAAAATACCTAAATGTAAACAAGTCATTGGACAACATTACTGAGACTATAAAGAAACAAAAAGCATGTGCCATGGATAAATAAAATTTGTAGGGCTGAACGAATATGGGTAGAACTCTTTACTGCCCTAGTGTTTCAGAAATCTCTTTAAAGGTATCCATGTGAATTAAACGTGGCGCAATGGACTTCATCATCACAGTAATGCCTGTCTGGTGAAAGGGGTTCATGCTGATTGAGCACTGTTGGGACACTCCAGGAACAGGATGGTTCTGTCTGGGAAGTCAGAGTCGTTTGTGACATATATACTTCAACTACATACTATTTATCTACTAGTGTTTTCTAACATGTAACTGTCATGTTTGGTGTCATATGACAGCTTATAAACTGAATGGTAGTGTACTTAGATATTAAAGTATCCTAATGTATTGCTTAAACATGCATGGAGGAGAATGTTAATGTACTTCTGCTCCTCTTGATCACCGCCCATTTGCGTATCGTTTGGTCTCCTCTCAGTTGGTTTTGGGTGTTGGTATTCCACTCATGTATCACAATGCTTTGCTCAGAGATGGAAAGGTAACTGTTGATCTGGGAGAAAGGCTTTAACCCTTCCGCTCCCGCACACCGGTGCGTAACCTCTTACTACAAGAAAGACTTTTAGGGCCTCTTCTGCACAGCAGTGCATTATGTTATGAAGCCAATATGGGTCATATTTGTCGGTTGCGAGTCTTTTTCTTTTGCTTTGCAGGATGGAGTTTGATTGAGTGGCGTCGTGATTGCTGATCACCTACACCTGTGTTGGAACTGATGCTGGCAAATTTAAGGAGTTTCCCTCAGTTGTGATGGCGCTTTCACCTCCTCGTGTCGTCGGTTTCGTTTCAGTTGTTTTCGTTTAGTCTTAATTTATTCTTACTTTAATAAATGTTATTCTTTTTTGTCCGTGATCCAACGTGTTGTCTCCTTTGTCGCGGCTTGCGAGTCGGCCGTGACAATTGGGGGCTCGTCCTTAACTTTTGACAACACCTGTTGTTTTTCGACGTGATTTGGAAGCGTTTTGTTTGCGTTCTAGTACTTTTGTAAGGAAATTAGACATGTTGTAACCGAATGTAAAACCGGAAGAACGGTTGTTTCTAGCGCTATTAGGATGTTAAATACATCGTTTGGAAGGAATTACTCGTTGGATTTGTTTTGCTTCAACGACGGAATGATGGATTGCTGTGTCTGTAGTTGGCTGTCTCTATGCCGGTTTTAGAAGGTAAGTGATTTTACAAATCCGATAGTGGGGGGAATTGAGTGTTATTGGTGTTCCCTTGTCAGGTGTAGCTGCTCGTTCCCTTTTGGAACGAGTGGAGTGGTGTAATTTTGTTATTTTTGTGTGGTGACCGTGAGTAGAGCAGTTGTCTCGGGAGCATGTCCGTGGTGTGAGTGAGTCGCCAGCGTGCTGGTTGCTTTTCTTATACTAGCGGGAGTTGGTGCTTAAATACCCCTCACCAGTAACCACACGAAGATTAGGGGTGAGTTAGGTTTTTTTTTTTTTTTTTTGAGATAGGGAAAGGGAACTTCTTATTCCTCCTGCTGGGGTTTGTAAAGCACACCTTCTGTTTGTAACGTTTTAAAGTCTAAGCATGTCTAATTTAGTCGAAGATTTTATTAGTTCGCATGCCGAAGCTTTACATGATTCATGTACAAAAGATCAATTATTTAAAATTGCGGATCATTTTGGAATTGAAATTGGAGACAGGAGGGTAAAGGACAGTTCGGTTAGAGAGACACTTAAAGCAAAACTAATAAAACCATCGATATTGTTTGAAATGCCAGCTGCTGCCGGTAAACCTCATGTTGGAGCTTTAACTTGAGCAACAAGAACGATTATTATTGTTACAGCTTGAACAGGAGCGGAGAACTACAGCCGCTGCACATACGCACATCAATACTGCGTCATTTAATATTTATTTAACTTAATAACTGTATTTGCAGTATTGTAATACCCTTACAATACTGCAAATGGGGTATGGTTGGGGTAGGTGTAGATATTAATAACACAATTTGATAAGTAGCACGTTTAATTTACTGTTATTTATCCTAAGATTTTGCCTCACTTCTGGCCATAGCTGTATCCCTTTTAGACATAACCGTCACTGGTACTGCTCCTCTATTACTTCACTTTTCTTGCTTTTTAAGCTTCACTATCGCCACCTAGTGATTAGGGATCGGATTGTATAACGACTACAACGCCACAGTCATGCTTTTTGTTTTCGTCATTTAAGTTTTTTAACTCTGAAACTCTACAATACATTTTTTATGGAAGGGGTAGGTTTAGGGAAAGGTTTGGGTGTGGGGGGTAGGTTTTTGGCTATAATTGCATGAGTTTGTATTAATTTGATAGTATTTATTTTGTTTTACTACTAGCTTGTTTCATACTTAAGCAATATAAGCTCATCTTACACGCATGTCATTCATAAAACATAAAATTTACTTTAAAAGATTGTTTGTCAATGATGTCCACGGTTGTTTATTCGCGGAAGGCGTAACTTGAAGAGGTTGTAGTACTGCTGGATGCAGACAGACCCTTCTCACTCGACCCGCCACAGTTATATGCGCCTCCTTCGCAACCTTACACAATATGTAAGGTTTTTAAACAAAATGCCGCTCCTATCCCCTGTAACCAGCGGTGGCCAGAATGGTTCGCACAATAGGTCAATATTCACCATTAACCAAACGCTTTTCCTAACATTTACTAAGCGTCGCGCCTGCCTCTAGATATCTCGCTGTTTACAGCTACCAGACGCTCCGATTGATGCACGAGAGCAAACGTATAGATAAATGAGAGCAGGATTGCACTTTTTGTCATGTTTTATTTATATTTTATATAGAATCTGTCGATGCTCTGTAAATTTGGTCGAGTAATTTTTTTTAAGGGTTTAAGTCTAGACTTAATATTAAAATCAGGAAAAGGGAATTAAAAAAAATGGTATTTTAACACACTTACCCCAAATATCCCTTTGTTTGCAAAGCTATTTCTGCCTGGAACCTGTGAAGCCCTCTCTTTTTTAGGATTAATAGGGTTACCTTTAAAAGACCCAGAGGGGAAAGAGAGGACGACCATTTACAATGCATATAATTTGATTGTTCTATATGCATTAAGTGCAAAAAATGATCAAAAATGTTACCAGGAGTTAGAACTTCCAAAATGTAGGCTATATTACTTAATTCTGTCATGTCAGCCTGTGTGACACTTTGAATTTTATCAATGATCCCCTCTGTCTGTTGGCAAAAGGCATTGTATTCAACATTGTTACAGTATATTGGTTATACAGTACTGTGCAAAAGTTTTAGGCAGGTGTGAAAAAATGCTGTAAAGTAAGAATGCTTTCAAAAATAGACATGTTAATAGTTTATATTTATCAATTAACAAAATGCAAAGTGAGTGAACAGAAGAAAAATCTACATCAAATCAATATTTGGTGTGACCACCCTTTGCCTTCAAAACAGCATCAATTCTTCTAGGTACACTTGCACACAGTTTTTGAAGGAACTCGGCAGGTAGGTTGGCCCAAACATCTTGGAGAACTAACCACAGTTCCTCTGTGGATTTAGGCAGCCTCAGTTGCTTCTCTCTCTTCATGTAATCCCAGACAGACTCGATGATGTTGAGATCAGGGCTCTGTGGGGGCCATACCATCACTTCCAGGACTCCTTGTTCTTCTTTACACTGAAGATAGTTCTTAATGACTTTCGCTGTATGTTTGGGGTCGTTGTCATGCTGCAGAATAAATTTGGGGCCAATCAGATGCCTCCCTGATGGTATTGCATGATGGATAAGTATCTGCCTGTACTTCTCAGCATTGAGGATACCATTAATTCTGACCAAATCCCCAACTCCATTTGCAGAAATGCAGCCCCAAACTTGCAAGGAACCTCCACCATGCTTCACTGTTGCGTGCAGACACTCATTCGTGTACCGCTCTCCAGCCCTTCGGCGAACAAACTGCCTTCTGCTACAGCCAAATATTTCAAATTTTGACTCATCAGTCCAGAGCACCTGCTGCCATTTTTCTGCACCCCAGTTCCTGTGTTTTCGTGCATAGTTGAGTCGCTTGGCCTTGTTTCCACGTCGGAGGTATGGCTTTTTGGCCGCAAGTCTTCCATGAAGGCCACTTCTGACCAGACTTCTCCGGACAGTAGATGGGTGTACCAGGGTCCCACTGTTTTCTGCCAATTCTGAGCTAATGGCACTGCTCGACATCTTCCGATTGCGAAGGGAAGTAAGCATGATGTGTCTTTCATCTGCTGCAGTAAGTTTCCTTGGCCGACCACTGCGTCTACGGTCCTCAACGTTGCCTGTTTCTTTGTGCTTCTTCAAAAGAGCTTGGACAGCACATCTGGAAACCCCTGTCTGCCTTGAAATTTCTGCCTGGGAGAGACCTTGCTGATGCAGTATAACTACCTTGTGTCTTGTTGCTGTGCTCAGTCTTGCCATGGTGTATGACTTTTGACAGTAAACTGTCTTCAGCAACCTCACCTTGTTAGCTGAGTTTGGCTGTTCCTCACCCAGTTTTATTCCTCCTACACAGCTGTTTCTGTTTCAGTTAATGATTGTGTTTCAACCTACATATTGAATTGATGATCATTAGCACCTGTTTGGTATAATTGTTTAATCATACACCTAACTATATGCCTACAAAATCCCTGACTTTGTGCAAGTTTACCTTGAAGAATTGATGCTGTTTTGAAGGTAAAGGGTGGTCACACCAAATATGGATTTGATTTAGATTTTTCTTCTGTTCACTCACTTTGCATTTTGTTAATTGATAAATATAATCTATTACCAAGTTTATTTTTGAAAGCATTCTTACTTTACAGCATTTTTTCACACCTGCCTAAAACTTTTGCACAGTACTGTATATTAAGTGTAGCTTATTTCAAAATGCTTTGTTTATTACAAAATTGGCTTACCTGTTGTTTATTTAAAAAAAGAAATCCTTTCATTAAGTTTCATCTTCAGCTTAGGGGAAGATGTTGGATTTTTATGCAAAAACATCCTGTTTGATCTTATTGTGCCACTTGTCAAGCCATTGGAATTTTATTTCAAAGCAGTGGCAAAAACGGCTTAACTTGATTTTTTTTATTTTTTCCTCTTTTTATTCTCCATTCGGATATCTGTGAATCCGGAGGACTGCAGTGCTTCCATGTAGAGCTCAGGATGCCATTTGAATTGAGGCGTAATTCCCATAGAAGCTGTTTTGATAACCCTGTTTAGTCTGAGAGTCGTAACCATAATTCCACCTGCAGGAACAGAAAAGAATTTGCACATAGGTTTGGTTATTAAATATTGGGTCAGAAAAGTCTATTACACAAACTTCTATTAAATTAGATTAAGATTTAAATTTGGTTTAGATTTTATTGAATCACTCAAGTTGTCGTGATCTCACCTGGTTTCATCACTCTGTGGATCGCTCTCGCTCCCGCATTCAGATCCGGCCAGTAGTAATAACAGTTACAGTGAAACACCTTGTCAACAGTGTTTTCCTCTATCGGCATGGCCACCAAATCACTGTAATACAACACAACCTTTCCTCTGGAGATCTGCTCCTTCATCCGCTTACTGGCCATCTCATGCATGTATTGTGAGTAGTCGACACCGATCAGTTTCCCTCTCGGGCCCGTGAGGAGCTGCGAGGCGGCCTGCAGACCGAGGCCCGGCCCGTGACCCAGCTCCAGCACCGTGTCGTTGGGTTGTATGTTGCTCAATTTCACTGCATTCTCCTCCCAAATCTGATTGTGCCATTTTAAGAACTTTGTCATCAACCACCCAGATAAAGAGAACGTGGGGCGACTCAGCTGTTTGCCCAATTTAAGGCCAATTCACACCACACCAACGAACAAGTTGGCCGTTGGATTTAGAATGTTATGAAAAATAACTGTCGTGTTCACACTGAACCAACAAACACCGACAAACTTCGAGTCAGAGTCAAAAAATGGATGATCCTGTTACCACAATCAAAATTTTACTGTTACTACTGTCTTTGCGTGTCATTCTTCGCCTGAAAAAACGGCGAGTTAAACGAAAGAGGCTGTGGTTGCTAAGACAGGGCACCTACTTGAATTTATGCAAAGAACTACAGTGGGAAGACTTACAAAGCTTTCAAAATTTTGCTCGGTTGGTCCCTAATCAGTTTCAGGATCTACTTCAGATGGTGATGCCAATTATTCAAAGCCAAAACACAAATTACAGAGATGCCATTTCACCCGGTGAACGCCTAATGATAACTCTTCGCTTCTTGGCAACAGGTATTCATCTTCCATCAGTTTAAGTATATTGTAATAGATATAGTCTGACATTTTCAGTATCGCAATTCTAAAAGCATTTTCTTTGTTTTATTCACAGGGGACTCGTTTCATAGCCTGCACTACGCTTTTTGCGTCGGATGCTCAACTTTAAGCGAGCTTATTCCCGAAACATGTAGTGCCATCTATCAGGTTCTCAAAGAAAGACATCTTAAGGTAGGCACTCCGATCCTCACAACTTTGGTTTAATTGATATGTCGATATACAATTACCTTATCGCAAAGAATATGCGGGTATCAGTTCTGTTCTTCGCTTTAAGTGAAGTATGCGCATCGTTATGGGAACGAAGCCGGTGCTGTCAGCGCTTATAGCTCAATAATAGGGTCAACGCTACCCTCATGAAAATTAACTATTGTATTACTGAAAATAACATTTTTTTATTATTATTTACTGTAGTAACACCATGGTAACCACACATTAATAATGATTTTGCTACAAAAAACATAGTTTAACCCTGTCTTCCTAAATAAAACTGTGGTAATACAAATGGTAATCAATACGCCAAAAAATAAATAAAACATGGTTGTACTATAATTAAACCATTGTTAATTTATTTTCATAAGGGTAAACTATGCACAGAGATTAATGCACGCAATATAAATGCATGTTTCCATCCTTCTCGATCTGCTGATCGGCTGCTGAGGCGCTGCATTTTCCTAATGCTGTTATCAAATGGTAGATTCCTTTCTGCAATCAAGATAATTTTACAGTTTCTATATATGTTTGGGAACAAAATAAATTTTTTTTTTTGGAATGAGACAAGAATAAAAACAATACTTTGAAAAATTGATTTATTTGTGTCAAGTACTATTTTTAAAACCTTACATAAAGTCTCTGTGAAACAATGGAACTGAATAAAGTTTGAAAATACATGCAGGTATAACTATAGGCCTAAACAAACATGCAGTACAAACACACAGAGTGGGACCTGAACCTGTAACAGCCCTAAAAAAAAACCTTTGAATTTAGATGTGATTAAATGATTTGGGGACCGCATCGGGTGTAAATATGCAGCTGCATATTGGCTGGAAGAAGGGCTGGAGAATACAGTATTTGATGAATTTGGAATTTTCATATTGTAGGTGGTGTGGGTCTTCAATTGCTCTTAACTGCTGCTCTATATACTGACAAAAGTTATATATGCTGTCATTCTTTGGTGGCTGCAGATTCTGGTGGTGCTTCTCTGTCAGAAGTTTGAGGGTTTCATTTATGGCCCCAAGAATGGCAAGGTCTTGAGCTTGACCAGGATCAGATGAATATTTTCTCTTACAACGCCTTTTCTGTACTTTAGGCTCGACCTCTCCTCTCTTGTTCTTCCTCTTCTTGCTCTTTATCCACACCTCTGTCATCACCTTCACCCTCCTCAAGTGAAGTAGTAGAGTCCTGTAAAATATTCTTTAAAGATTATTAATTCATGGTTTATTTACAAATGTTTCTCTTTTCCAGTGCCCTACAACAGCAGATGAGTGGATGAAAGTATCCGAAGGATTCCAAACCAATGCAAAATTTCCCAATTACTTGGGGGCTTTGGATGGGGAAACACACATACGGATTTAAACCCCCCACCCCACTGCGGCGCAAAGTTCTTCAATTATAACATTTTAATTCGATTGTTATGATGGCTTTGGTCGACAGCAACTATAGATTTATTGATGTTGATGTAGGATGTAATGGAAGGGTGTCTGATGGTGGAGTTTTCAGAGGGTCAACACTGCAAGAGTCTTTAGAGCAGAGAACTGCAAACATTCCCCAACTCACTCCATTGCCAGGGACAGACATGACAATGCCCTTTTTTGTGGCAGATGAAGCTTTTCCTCTAAAATCATACTTAATGAAGCCTTTTGCCTGGAGAGGGCTTTCCACACTGTTAAATGTCGCTGTAGATTTAGCAGCACATTACCGTAAAAACTAACAGTACAATACTGTAATTTGCATTGCGGGTAATTGAGCGGCAACATTTTACAGTACATTTTAGTGTTGCTGTAATATGCCAGGCAATAATACAGCACTGCTGTAAACAGCGCCCCCTTACTGACGTCAGAGCACAACTGCTGCAGCTCACTCATGGATATCTGGACATTTCACTTGGTGGATATCTGGAAGTTTTGGTAAGTTAATTTTAAATTTTAGAATTCGGTTTTAGTATTTTACACGATAGTGTACGTAGCTTTTAGTGTGAAATGACAGTGGAAGTTAACTTGGGCGTTACTCACGGTTTCCCGCTTGTCCCGACATTTTCAAATTTCAATCAAAACTCGGTGAGATACTCGTTTATTTCGACCAAACCAGACCTGGTGATTGTTAAAACGATGAAAAGGTTAATTCAAGATGGTTTTTGTCTTATTTTGTTTCTGTCGAGTTTGAATATGTTTTACGATGGTCTGCGAAGTAAATTTACTGCGTTCGCTAATGGAGTCTGGTAACGTTAGGTTTGAAGGATCATATGATAACAAAAATGTCTATCTCTGTGGGGATCCGACTCTGTCAGCAAAAGCTGATATAAACTGTATTATAATAGATGAACATTGACTGCTCAAACACCTAAAAAGATTTGCAGTCAGTTTCCCGGATGACGGGCTGCGGCGGTCACGTTCAAAACTGGACCTGTTTGAACAAGTTGTTTAGACGCACTTACGTGAAAACAAGGCTAATATACTTTCCTTTGCAACGTAAATGGGTGATTTGGGCTCAGAGAGATTGGCAATTGGTACCGGTTTCGCATTTTACTTCATTTGATTTAACTTGGACGGAAGACCCAGTTTTGCGTTGTGATTGTAATGACAAATATTGATTGATTTAAAAATATGAATAAAGGTATAAATTACCTTTATACGTTAATAAACAGACCGACGCATGCCAAAAAAGCAAGTTAGAATTTTTAGAAGCAGAAGCTTATCTTTTACTATAGATGTGTTGTTGGAGTGTATGAAATACAGTGTGTACCTCAAGCAACACTTCTGAATAAAATGTATTTTGGTTTCTTGCAGCTCTACAGTGTGAGACAGTTGGGACAGTTGCAGCCTGGGAATGAGTTTTCTGTAAGTATTAGCCATTTTATGAAAGGTTACTTCACCCAAAAACGAAAAGTATATTAATTGACTGGTATATTGCTAACAGGTTCCTGGTCAACCCTGATGATGGAAATGCCAGACAGAAGAAGTGTACTGCCAGACAGGGAGTCAGAAAGAGGATCAAGAGGGTGGTGCAGAGGAAGGTGACGGCCTTCAAACCACATGCCAATAGTTTTATTCGGTCCTTGATGGAGTTTGAATGGAAAACTTCAAACTGAAGCCTGCACCCACCGTTACTGGGACACTTGTTTTTTTTTAGTAGTTGTTGCTCACTTGTCATTCTTTTACCCAACCCAATCCTCAAGTTCTCATTTCTTATATATTTTTTTGTTTTGTTTACAGATTTGTGCACACTTAAAGGGATAGTTGACCCAAAAATACAAATTCTGTCATCTCACCTTCAAGTTATTCCAAACCTGTACAAGTTTCTTTCTTCTGCGGAACACAAAATAAGATATTTTGAAGAATGTTTGTTACCAGACAGTTGATGTTTTTTTTTTTTTCCCTACTATGCAAATCAATGGCTACAGTCAACTGTTGTCTGATTACCAGCATTCTTTAAAATATCTTGTTCAGCAGAAGGAAGAAATTCAACTGTTTGACGGCGAGTAAATGATGACAATCTTAATTTTTGGGTCACCGTCCCTTTAACAGTTAATTCCTGTAAATTGCTGATTCACTGAACATGTAAATAAAATGGTTTTAATAGTTTAATTGATTGAATAAAACATATTTTTGACAAGAACATTGATTGGATTGTCTTTTGATTTGCAGGTATTCTGACATGGCATTACAATATTACTTCCTGTAAATGTATATATTGTAATAACTACATATATAAATATAATTAACATTATTAATTATTTTGAAAGTTACATTAATATTTTGCAGTAATGGATCAATATATAACAGTACTGTATTAATAATTACAGCAGAAGCAGACTAGAATTAGAAAATACAGTAAAATACTGTCTTGTGTACTGTAAATTAAATTACAGTATGATTACTGTATGAGAAATACAGTAACTTGCTGGCAACTGTGCTGCCAGTACTCTACTGTAAAAATACAGGAAAATTGTTAACAGTGCAGAGAACAGAGTCTTCAACTACCGACTATCCCGTGCCCGCCGTATTGTTGAAAATACCTTCGGCATCTTTGCAAACAGATTTAGGTTTTTTTTTTTTTTTAACCACAATTAATCTTGATCCAAATGTTGTGGAGGTTATTGTTCTTGCATCATGTGCCCTTCACAACTATTTACGTGATGAATGTGGCAATGCTTATCTATGTGGAATAACTGATCAGGAAGGGCAGGAAACCTGGAGGCAGGCCCCTACCCTGCAACAGGCAGCTCTGCCGAGGTCCACGAATGCAAGCCGTGAGGCCAAACCAAACGGGGAAAGGCTGATGGAGTACTTTAATTCAGAGGCAGGCGCTGTTCCTTGGCAATGGGATAGAATATAGTAAATCATACCCAGATAATGTACATGTTAAACAAATAATAAACTAATATTTAACGGTAAAATATGAGAGCTATACATGGTTAATTTAAATCAAACTACATTTTGAAACCGAGAGGTTGATAGGACTACTTTAATTCTGAGAGGTGAGCTGTCCATGGCAATGGGTTAAATTGCTGTAAATATTTCTCTGCACCCACACCTAATTCATCATATTGTATTAAATGAACTCCCATTTTGAACATCAAGGTTTGAAGTTGAGGGTCTCTTTTACATGTGCAGCTCTAAAAATTTAAGTCTCCTCAGAAACCATTCCTGCCTTGGAGTGTGATATCCTCCGCTACCAGATGGAGGGGATTTCTTGTACCTGCTGTACTGTGTCCTCATACTGTCCATTTTCTTCTTTACCTCAGTTTCTGTGAAGGATAAACAATTGAAGATGTAATGCCAAAGTGGAATAAATGCCAGTGATTGCTTTCATTATATTTGTTTGGAACATGAACTTTTTTTTTGTTTGTTTTGCACATGGCATTGATGCTAGAGAGGTTAAAAGTTTTGTAGCACAGGTCAAAGTCACGTGATTTCAGTAAACGAGGCTTTGTTATGTCATAAGAGTTTTGTAATTTATGTTGAGGTCAGAAACTGTTTTTCTACCATTTTAAAATAGAATAATGTATACATATCAAATACCCAATTAATATTATAAAATAATGAAAGTAGTGGTCTCCTGGAATTGATTCCCTGATGTTACCATTCAACAAAAATCTCTTATTTTGAAATAAAAATCACACCGATGACATCGCTTGACTTCCTTTTTCCTATTTCTTCAAGATCTATGAAGACTTTCAGGTGTGTCTTATGTCATGAGTGTTAGTGTAAAATAAACTGCACATGGATTCATCAAGATTTTCCTCCAGTGGACTTCTGTTTTACATTGAGTATTCATAAAGTCAAAGGACCGTAATCTAATAATGTGGTCTAAGTTTAAATGTTAGAAAAAGAAATATATTTTAAGATATCTTGCCATATACCAAAAGTGGACATTTTTGTAGAACGACCCAAAAATCTTACATACACCATGGCAAATTGACCGGTCACAAAGACCCACCCCTTTAGTTACTGTTGCTATGCTCGACAAGCCATGCGCTCTCCTGCCACACATCATGTTCTCACGCAGTGAAAAATACATGGTGGAGCAAAGAGGACACTGACAACACGTCGACAGACAAGACAGAGCAGATTACTTTTGATATGAAAGAAAGTTTCAAATATTGTAATTTTTTTAAATAAGTTTAGACTATAAATAGCGTATAGTGTGTCTTTAATGTATCGTGACAGATCGCTGTAGCTCCTTCAAGCGGCTCGTGAACCGATCATCTCTTCATACTAGTTCATTTATAGCATCAAATAAACACACAATTATTCAAGTTCAAGTTCACCAACTTTAATCTACTAACTCCCCAGACTGCTTTGTCAGACAAAATGGTGGATTCGGGGTTATGATTGGTCAGATCGCCTGTCAATCAAACTCAATTGTTGGTCAATTGGTCAACAATTGCTCAATTGTTCATGGTATTTATATTAATGCAAATTAGAAATTTGGAGCATAATTTTTTTTTTACATGAAATTAAAGTTATTTTACATGAATTTTACTTGGCTGTTTTTTGTTATTGTTAATAAAAACACTTATTTGTATAAAATGATTAAAAACAATAATAAAGCGAGAAAAATTTCATTTTTTTTTTTTTTTTTTTAAAAACATTTTGTTACAAAATCACATTTTATTGTCTGGGGCGTTCATCGCCAGCGAACAGCTCACATGTTGAACACAGGCCTACTTCAGTAAGATCATGCGGGCCAGTTCAGGATCAGATCCGTTCTCACTGTACGCTGATATTTTCCACATTCAAAATACTGAACAGCCAAAGAAGAAGAAAAAAAAAATGGATCTTGTGTGTCACACTTGCAAGCTTTCAAATTGTCAGTTTTATTACGAAATTCAAACAATAAATGCTGCTCTTTAATATGACAATGTATCAGAAAGCCATATTCAATGTCCACAGTTCATTAATCAGTTTAGTTAAAAAAAACTATAGGAAAGAGTATTTTGCTAACAATATGCACAGGTCTACATATTATTATTTTAAAATTTTATTATATAATGTATGATTGAATAAAATTGTCATGAAAAGACGTTTTTATTAAAGCCACTGTTGTTTAAATGTTTATATTTCAACAACAAATTGGAGAAGAATCAATCCTGAGAAAGTTTGGCAAGGCACGTATCTTGGTAGCACTTTATTTTACAGTCCTGCTCCACATGTACATTGAGATGAAAATGTTTTCTGTACAAGCCTCAGATTTGGTCAAGAGTGAATTTTCAATGTGAAATGTACAGAAAATGCAGATCAGGGACACTCAGGTCAAAGATCAGATAAACTTGCCCAAAATGTGCTTTACACATGATGGTTATGATTAGGTATATGCTGCGCATCTTAGAAAAGAAGAACTAAAGATTCTGCGCTCAAAAGACAACAAAAGTAACAGCTCAAGTGTGATTGAGGTAGTGATAGTATCTGGAAGTATTGGATCGTATTGCAAGTATTCAGGGAATTACCATGAGACACTGTGGTATATTATTTTATATACTCCAACATACGATGTACTTATTATAGAAATTACAATAACTGTATTATATCTAGGTTCTAACCCTGAATCTACCTCTAAACGTAATCTAACCTTAAATTAGTTACCTTATATTACCAGTACTTTCTTGGGCAAGTAAGTACACATACTGTAAAATAATGTGTAATCAATGGTTTATTACATACCAGTACATTACACAGAAATTTTATTTCAAAGCAGTGGCAAAAACAGCTTGAAACGTGATGTTTCCCTCTTTTTTATTTTCCATTCGGACATCGGTGAATCCGGAGGACTGCAGTGCTTCCATGTAGAGCTCAGGATGCCATTTGTATCCAGTCATAATTCCCATAGAAGCTGCTTTGATAACACTGTTTAGTCTGAGAGTCGTAACCATGATTCCACCTGCAGGAACAGAAAAGAATTTGCACATTGGTTTGGTTATTAAATATTAGGTCAGAAAAGTCTATTGACCAACTACCTGTGTCTATCATTACTGCAGTAATGTTAAGGCATATACTGACAACTAAAATCAAATTTAAGGGGCATGACTGTTTTAAAATCCAATAAGGAGAGAATAAACAAGTTTGAATGAGAGATGCAGTTTGCCGCTTTCTTCTTTTATTTTCAAGAACACAAAACAAAGAACACACATACATGTAACACCAATGAGGTTCATTCTCGTTATGCAGCACTTTTGAGCTTCCAGGAAAACCAATGAGGATCATTCACGTGTGTTACACATCACGTTTGAGCTTCCCCGAGAACCAATGAGATTCATTCACGTGTTACGCAGCATTTTTGAGCTTCCTCAAGAACCAATGAGGTTCATTCACGTGTTACGCAGCATGTTTGAGCTTCTACAAGAACCAATGAGATTCATTCACGCGTGTTACGCAGCATTTTTGAGCTTCCTCAAGAACCAATGAGGTTCATTCACGTGTTACGCAGCACGTTTGAGCTTCTACAAGAACCAATGAGGTTCATTCACGTGTTACGCAGCATGTTTGAGCTTCCTCAACAACCAATAAGGTTCATTCACGTGTTACGCAGCACGTTTGAGCTTCTACAAGAACCAATGAGGTTCATTCACGTGTTACGCAGCATGTTTGAGCTTCCTCAAGAACCAATGAGATTCATTCACGTGTGTTACGCAGCATTTTTGAGCTTCCTCAAGAACCAATGAGGTTCATTCACGTGTTACGCAGCATGTTTGAGCTTCCTCAAGAACCAATGAGGTTCATTCACGTGTTACGCAGCACGTTTGAGCTTCTACAAGAACCAATGAGGTTCATTCACGTGTTACGCAGCACGTTTGAGCTTCTACAAGAACCAATGAGGTTCATTCACGTGTTACGCAGCACGTTTGAGCTTCTACAAGAACCAATGAGGTTTATTCTCGTGTTACGCAGCACGTTTGAGCTTCCACAAGAACCAATGAGGTTTATTCTCGTGTTACGCAGCACGTTTGAGCTTCCTCAAGAACCAATGAGATTCATTCACGCGTGTTACGCAGCAGTTTTGAGCTTCCACAAGAACCAATGAGGTTCATTCACGTGTTACGCAGCACGTTTGAGCTTCTACAAGAACCAATGAGGTTCATTCACGTGTTACGCAGCATGTTTGAGCTTCCTCAAGAACCAATGAGGTTCATTCACGTGTTACACATCACGTTTGAGCTTCCACAAGAACCAATGAGGTTAGGTTGAGCTTCTGTTTCTGTTCACTGATCAATGTTTATATGTGAATAACAGGCTAAATTCAATCATCATATAAAGCCATCATGTCTCTACAGAAAATTTGGACTAAACCTCTCGATTGATATGGATTAGTTTTATGAATTTAGTAATTGCATGGATTTTCAGTGGAGGAACGGAAATTTTAGATTTGTTTCGAAGTGATGTTTCAAAACCACTTTTGAGTTTGGCACAACATGAGGGTGAGTAATTGATGACTTTTTTTTTTTTTCATTTTGGGGTGAACTAAACCTTTAACCAACAGAGATAACTACAAAGGTAACAAATTTGAATATTGCACTAATATTCAATGACAAAAATTACAATTTAACCTCAAAACTGTTTGGATTGAATAAATCTCACAAATGTTTATGTTGAGATGAAAACTTAAGTTATCGTTTTAGGTTTAGATTTTATTGAATCACTCAAGTTGTCGTGATCTCACCTGGTTTCATCACTCTGTGGATTGCTCTCGCTCCCGCATTCAGATCCGGCCAGAAGTAATAACAGTTACAGTGAAACACCTTGTCAACAGTGTTTTCCTCTATCGGCATGGCCACCAAATCACTGTAATACAACACAACCTTTCCTCTGGAGATCTGCTCCTTCATCCGCTTACTGGCCATCTCATGCATGTATTGTGAGTAGTCGACACCGATCAGTTTCCCTCTCGGGCCCGTGAGGAGCTGCGAGGCGGCCTGCAGACCGAGGCCCGGCCCGTGACCCAGCTCCAGCACCGTGTCGTTGGGTTGTATGTTGCTCAATTTCACTGCATTCTCCTCCAAAATCTGATTGTGCCATTTTAAGAACTTCGTCACCAACCACCCAGTTAAAGAGAACGTGGGGTGACCCAGCTGTTTGCCCACTTTGTTAGACAGCATTTCTGTGCACACAAAACAAAATTATTTATTTCATTAGCCATGTTCAAAGCAGAACTGAATGTGACTCAAAAGATTTTTTTACAATAATTTTATGAAAATAGCAAAAATTATAAATAATAAAGTTACTGAAAAATTATTGTATCAGTAATGTAGTAGGCCTATGATGCATTTGTGTGAAAGCAGCCAAAGTACAATTGATCCATATATATATATATATATATATATATATATATATATATATATATATATAAAATGTTCACAGTATCCACTAATTAGAATCACAAGTATTTTAAACGGTTGACATTTTTGATCTAGCATTTCATTGATTTTGTTTAATAAATGGTTAAATTTATTTACCCGAACTAAACCAAAATCTTTTTCCAAATGTTTTACATCATGGTGTAAGGGTGGAACTCCTACAGGTGTTCAGGCTGCAGGGTTGCCGAATGACTTAAGAAATATTATCAGCAAGATGGTAGAAAACTGTACATTTCTTGTCTATTACCACCCACTGCTACTTATACCAACGACGGAAATAAGCACAGTTATAATAGCTAAATATGTGGGAGAGCGTTGCTATAATGTGACAATATTAAATTGCAATAGGTAACATATCAAAGTTAATACCAAATCAGAACTAGTTGGCACATAATTTGTAGTGAAAGAGTTCAATGACAAAATATTGGTTTATGGTTACACTTAAAATGATTACAAAATAGATGAGATGATAAAAAACTTATACCATTAATCGTACCCAGCATGTATATAAAAAGTTACCTGAGAGATAGAAAGAGAAAGACAAAGGGACAGAGAGTGCCCAAGTAGGAGAGCAGAGAGTCAAAAGAAGAAGAGACAGAGCAATAGTTGCAATCTTCTTTTATCCTTTTCCTTGACCATGTGACTGAAACCCAAACGTGAGACATTCAAACTGACCAATCAGAGGTAAAACTTCCCCCACTGTACTGAAGGTGTGACAATTCACAGACCCCCGATGCACTTGGCCTATAGGCCTTGATCACTATCAGCTCCTTTGTGTTTTCTCAAATGGCCCTTGTAGCATGAGAGTATGGAGGACCAGGAGTGCCACATAAAAATAAAACGAAGAATCAATTAATTCATTTAATAATTCACATATAAAAATGTATATAAATAAATCACTTTTATATAGGCAAATAAATAGACATATTTAAAGTTGTTTATTTAATTCCTGTTTTTAAATGTAGTTTAATAGACCAATTAAACAACAAATTTAAAAAATATTTTTTTAATGTATAAATAAATAGACATATTTAAAGTTGTTTATTTAATTCATTTTTTAAAACGTAGATTAATAAAACAATAAATAGTACATTATTAAATCATTTTAAATGCGTATTTAAATCTCTTTTTAAATGGCTTTTTAAATCTCTTTTTAAATGGCTTTTTAAAAAAGAATTTGGCAAATGCTTTTCTAAAATGCCATTGGACAGTACAGACGTGGGAGCAACCAATCATCTTTCGCCTCAATTTGAAGAGCCGACTCTCTAAAAACAGTTCGAGCAACGCGATCAAGCAAAATGTCAGGCGAAGCTAAACGTGTTTTTAGAGGTATTGTAGATGATTTGTTAGCTTTAGCTGATTTTTGTGAAAGAAATTCTCCTCTCGATTATGATTTTATATGTAAAAGAGTTTTTCAGTTGAGGGAAGACGCGGCTAACGCAGCGGATAATTGTGCTTGTACAATAAATGGAAGGATTTGGGTTCAGTTTGAGGTCATTCAGCAACTCCGCGGCGTCACGCTATGGTTGAACTTCCAAGCGTTCTCGAACAACACCAGTCGCTGGATGTACCGGCAGAAGAGACAGCAGGATGTATTGGTGTGTCGCTGAGGACAGTCCGACGAAAACCATTATAACCTCTCCAAACACGTTTAGCTTCGCCTGACATTTTGCGTGATCGTGTTGTTCGAACTCTTCTAGAGAGGGTCGGCTCTTCAAATTTAGGCGAAAGTTGATTGGTTGCTCCCACGTGTGTACTGTCCAATGCCATTTTAGCACTCGATAAAGCTAACTTGATAAAGAAAAGCATTTGGCAAATCCTTTTTTAAAAAGCCATTTAAAATGATTTACAAATTTATTGTTTTATTGTTCTATTAATCTACGTTTAAAAACAGGAATTAAATAAACAACTTTAAATATGTCTATTTATTTGCCTATATAAAAGTGATTTATTTATATACATTTTTATATGTGAATTATTAAATGAATTAATTGATTCTTCGTTTTATTTTTATGTGGCACTCCTGGTCCTCCATACTCCATATGAGGGGACTGAAACAGCAAAGCCAATGTCTTTGTTCATTTTTAAAATATCTTTGGATATTTTCAGTCTTTCATCATGATTACACGAACAATTTCTTTCAAAAACTGAGTTTTTAAATTTGATGAGGTCCGACAGGCACGAACATGTGCTGGACTATGAAATGAGGAGTCGTTCATTCTCTGCGTTCTTGTCTAAGAAACTCATACAGATACAAATTTATATTGAAATAATTTCTGCTTTAGCGTGGTAAAATAACATTTAGTTGCGATATTCACTTTCTTCTGGTCGTGCTCTCTGGCAGCGACAGTCTGTCTTT